>CM068748.1:25290751-25458251 GCA_035084275.1 Hydrolagus colliei | reverse complement strand
TAATCCGTGAAGCACTTTGGGACGCCTGGAAGACATGACAAGCACCGTATCGAATGCGAGGATTATTATTGTTAATATTAGATGCTTCAGTTTATGAGAAGTGAGTGGATTTTGTCTCCACGATCAAAAGTGATCACGTGTGTTTTAACAATTTACTTCTCTGTTTCTTCTTTCAATCAACGACAAGCGAGGCTATCGTACCCGGGGGAAACGTTTGTCTCCTTTATTTTCAGAACAGACACCAGGAAGTCTTTCTCTGCCCGGAGTGTAATTACCAACTAGTAAACCAGGACAGTTGTTTGAGACTCGTTGCGTTTGTAGAGCGCCTTTCACGTCGGGAGGATGGGTGGGTGTATGGGAGGGATCGTAGAATTATACAGCACAGAAGGAGGCCATTCGGCCCATCGTGTCTGTGCCGGCTCTTTGAAAAGAACTGTCGAAATCAATCCCACTCCCGCTATACTCTCCCCATATCCCTGCAAACCTCTCCTCCCAAATAATTATCCTTGAGATTAGATCAGATCTAATAATATTAACAATAATCCTTAATTTGATATAGCGATTCTCACGGCTTCTAGACGTCTCAAAGCACTTCACAGAGTACACTGTGAATTGACTGTATATTTGCAGCCAATATGTCCCCACAAACAGTCGAGGATCGATATAACAAACGTACTATTGTGTGTTTTTTGAGAGACTATTATTGGACGTGTTGAGTGAGGAAACTTGCCCAAGGTTTTAGCCCTGCCTGGGATTGCACACAGGTCTCACACTTGTAAGGCGAATGCTCTAACCACTGAGCTACAGGAGCTCCACTGATGAGACGTTTCTTATGAGAAGGGGTCCCCTTGCTGGCTAAAGATGGTTACTGCTCATTTGTGTTTTTTTCTTCTTCTTTTGCAAACAAAATCTCTTCAGGACAACCAGGGTTGGTACGAGTGTCCGCAGCGGTTAATATTCCAATGTTCTGATACCTTTGTCAAGAATGTGTGAGCCCTGGTTTTTATAGATGTGATTTATTGATTTTTTTTGGTCCAGCCGGGTGTCTGACACACACAGAATTGTGCTTAAGAGTCTCTAAACCAAACTGAGATTTCCATACAACCCACCCACACGTGAAAATCCCAGCTGTAACATAGATAACAATACTAATACAGTACTAATAATCCTTGCATTTGATCGAGCGCTTTTCACATCTTCTAGACGTCTCAAAACGCTTCACGGAATATACCGTAAAGTGAATTGACTGTATATTTGTGGGCGAAACGCAGCAGCCAATTGTGCACAGCAGCGTCCCCCACAAACAGTCGTGGATTGAAATGACTAATTTTATTATTGTGTTTTTTTGGGAGGGATTATTATTAGGCGCGTGTGTGTGTATGTGGAGTAAGGAAACTTGCCCAGGGTTTCGCCCTGACCTGCCTGGATTCGAACACAGGTCTCATGCTTGTAAGGCGAGTGCTCTAACCACTGAGCCACAGGAGGATGCTTTCCTCCCCTGTAAAGTATGGCCTTCTCTGTGTCTGGTCAAAATGGATGAAGTCATTCAAACTGAGAATTTTTTTAACAAAAAGCAAATTAAAAACATTATTCATTTATTTCAGCAATCTTTTGTTTTGATGAATAAACAGAAACAAAATCCTCCCCTCCGCCCCCTCTCTCACCCATGACTGAATAATAACTTGCTCGTATATGGAGCCCTCCACTAAGGGTAGCCATCCATCCATCCATCCATCCATCCATCCATCCATCCATCCATCCATCCATCAATCAATCAATCAATCAATCAAAACTTGCATTTATATAGTGCCTTTCACATCTAGAGGACGTCTCAAGGCGCTGTACAGTCAGGTAGGGACAAGAGCAGGGGAGGGAGGGAGGGAGGGAGGGAGGGATGGGGGCAGGATGAAGGAGAGTAGAAAAATTTACTGTATATTTGTGGGCAAAACGCGGCAGCCAAGTTGCGCACAGCAGTGTCCCACAAACAGTCATGGAAGTTGGGTTAGGGGAGAAAGGGGGGAAGGATGGCAAAGGGAGGGGTTGGGAAAGGGGATAATAGAGCAGGAAGTTGTATTTTTGGATTTTAACAAGGCTTTTGATACAACTTCTTTCGAAAGGCTGGTACTGCCCGATCAGCTGCCTATCAAAATATTGGGTCGTTTCGATCACCCAGAGTGAGATGATGAACTTCCTCGAGGGAATCAGTTCTGCTGCCTCTACCCTTTTTACTGCCATCCATCCGTTCCTCTGCCTCTTTTGATCACCAACTCTCCCCTCCACAAACTGTAGATTTGTTCCAAACTCTGCAGCCCGTGTCCTCTCCTGCACTGAGATCCCCCACCCCCACCCCCACCCCCACCCCCACCCCCACCCCCATTCTTGCCCAGCTTCTGAGAGTCTTGAGGGGAGACTTGAAGGAGGCCAGGCAGGAGGCAAGGTGGAGGGACTGCGGGATGGAGTTCCAGTGGTTGGGGGCAGAGTGGCTGAAGGCTCGCCCGCCAATGGTGGGGCGGGTGGGTCGGGGGACGTGGAGCAGGCCAGAGCCCGCTGAGCGGAGGGTGGGGCGGGCAGGTTGGTTAAGGGATAGGAGGTCACAGATGTAGGGTGGGGGGCGAGGTTGTGGAGGGCTTTAAATGTGAGGACCAGGATCCTTGAATTGGAACGTCATGGCGCCATTCGAAAAGAGAAGTGAGTTTCCACCAGTGTCCTGGCCTGTAATCTTCCCAACTCGAATGAGCCATTCACCTCATTTGTGCGGCATTGGTGGGAAATTGCCGTACATAAATTGGCCGCAGCCTTTGCCTACAGAAATGCGGTCACTATACTTTACAGTGACTTCGGTGGAGTGGCTGTGAGATGGCCTCCGGACGTTAAAAATGCAATGATTATTAGTATCATTACAACAACCTCAATACTTGCACCAAGAGTGCCTATCTTAGCCTAACGATAACACAATACCCATTAGACTCTTGCGACATTTTTTAAGCAAATGGTTACTCCTCCGTCATTCCAAAAGATCGAGAGTTTTACGTAGTTGGAAATGACAGCTGCCTTATTTAAGTGACAATTCCTGTGTCTGAACTGGGCTACTCAGGGCCTTGGGACACTCTCCTGATGCGAAAGGCGCTATAAAAATTTAATTTTGTTGTTGCTGTCCTGGGGTTCAGTTTGAATTTGATACATACAGTTGGTTTTCCTGCTCTCCTTCCCCCTACCCCGACCCCGACCCTTACCCTCTTTCCCCCCTTTCTCCCCTAATCTCACTTCCACGACTGTTTGTGGGACTCTGTTGTGCGCAGTTTGGCTGCCGCGTTTCGCCCACAAATATGCAGTAAATTTTCCTACTCTCCTTCATCCTGCCCCGACCCTTACCCCACTGCTGTGGTCCCTACCTAACTGTTCAGTGACGCCCTCCCAACGTGAAAGGCGCTATATAAATATAATTTTATATAAATATTTGTATATATTAATATAATATTGGTATTTTTTATATTTGTGATTGATTGATTGATTGATTGATTGATCGGAGTGTGCCACCTGCTGGATTTGGTGATAACAACACTCGGCTGATATAACCAGCAGATTACGTAAGCAAACGGAACGGGGACAATTCTCAAGAGTGCATTTGTGAATCTCGTGCACAAATAATCACACTCAGCGAATGTGTCTCTCCACAATGAGCGCATCCAGCTATCACCACATGTATCATTCTACTAAGCTTTCCGCGTCCCTACGTGTGAAGAGCGCTATTTGGAGCCCGGTATCTCAGTGGTTACAGCACTCGCCTTGCGAGCAAGAGATTTGGGTTCACTTCCCTGCAGGGGAAGTTTCCAGACTTCACACGCCTGATAATAATACCTCAAAACAGAATTTTAAAAATGATAATTTGGTCATCTCAATCCACGAGTTTCCTCACTCCACATGATTCTGTTTGCTTAGTAGTAAGTGGGAAACCTGGTTGTTAGTCGATTGATGGATCGCTTTTCTGGAGGTAATGATTCCTTCAAAAAAATAATGATTTGGTCACTTAATCCATGACTGTTTGTGGGACACTGCTGTACGCAATTGGCTGCCATGCTACGCCCACAAAATATACAGTCAATTCACTTTACAGTGTATTCTGTGAGGTGCTTTGAGATGTGAAAAGCGCTATATCAAATGCAAGGATTATTATTATTATTACATACATACAGCAGTACGATATAATAAAAATAATAATCCTTGCATTTGATATAGCGCTTTCCACGTCTTCTAGATGTCTCAATTGAATTGGATTGAATTGTTTTTTGTTGGACGCATTATTATTAGGCGTGTGTAGTAAGAAAACTTGCCCAAGGTTTCGCCCTGACCTGCCTGGATTCGAACACAGGTCTCACGCTTGTAAGACCAGTGCTCTAACCACTGAGCTACAGAGGGATGCTTTTCCCTCCTGTAAAGTAAGGTCTTCTCTGCGTCTGGTCAAAGTGGATGAAGTCATTCAAACTCAGAATTTTAAAAATAAAAAGCAAAATAAAAACATTGTGCATTTATTTCTGCAACACAAGTATCACACTTGTACAGCAAGTGCTCTAACCGCTGATCTCCAGGACTCCACAATAGGCGTATACTGATGGTTGAGGCATCATATTCTACAATATTCATTAAGTCTACAGTACACAAGCCTCAGTATATTACGCTACAGAATATACTGTAAAGTGAATTGACTGAAACGCAGCAGCCAATTGCGCACAGCGGCGTCCCCACAAACAGCCGTGGATTGAAATGACCAATTTATTATTGCTTTTTATTATTGCTAACAGATGTACAAGTGCCTATAACTTGGGCAGGGTTGATTGCATTGTGTTGGTGTTTGCGCTCTAGTGTTTGAAGGATGGTGCTACCCTGGTCTCAATGTTATTATCCAGCAGTTCTGTATGTTCAGCAGTCGGTACACAAATGGATTGAGTTGTGATTCCGTGCACCCTCAGTATTTAGAGTGGAGATAGCTCTTTTGATTTTTATTGCTGGGCAGCCCATTGTACTGTATTGGAAGGTCAATATTCATCAGCCCAGGGTATAATAAATTAATAATCCTTGCATCTGATATAGCGCTTTTCACGTCTTCTAGATGTCTCAAAGCGCTTCGCAGAATACACTGTAAAGTGAACTGACTGTATATTTGTGGGCGCAATGATGATCCCTCTGTCCCCGGTATTGAGATATCTAGCGAACGCGAACGAGCCTTGTCAAGCGTAATTTATTTATTGTTGTCGTTGAAAGGCGAGCGCTCTGCCAGGGCAGGTCAAGCTCTTGTCCCCCATCTAATAATAGTAATAATAATCCTTGCATTTTGTAAGAGCGCTTTTCACATATTGTACAGACTCTGTAGTCTCAAAGCGCTTCACGAAATATAGTGTAAAGTGAATTGACTGTATGTTTGTGGGCGAGACGCAGCAGCCGATTGTGCACAGCAGCGTCCCCACAAACAGCCGTGGGTTGAAAATGACTCCAAAAAATTTATTATTGTTTTTCTTGGGGGGGAGGGATTATTATTAGGCGCTCGAACCACTGAGCCACAGGAGCCTCACGATGGGGTGTGCGGGGGTGGGAGCGGGAGCCTGTTTCCTTCTGGACCAAGGGCTCAGTAGATGCTGCTGTTCCCCTGGCAGCAATGTGAGGCCTCACCCTGTGTGTGTGTGTGTGTGTGTGGGGGGGTGGAGAGAGTCTGCAGTGTTAGCCAGGAATGACTCCACCTGCAGTGAGTGAGTGAGTGAGTGAGTGGAGCTCCACCTGGGGGGCCAGTGAGTCAGTGAATGAGTGGAGCTCCACCTGAGGGCCAGTGAGTCAGTGAATGAGTGGAGCTCCACCTGGGCGGCCAGTGAGTCAGTGAGTGAATGGAGCTCCACCTAGTGACCAATTCATGAGTGGAGCTCCACCTAGTGACCAGTCAGTCAGTGAGTGAGTGAGTGAGTGAGTGGAGCTCCCCCTGGTGGCGGGAGGGCTGCTCTGTCACTCACTCAGTCAGTCAGTCAGTGAGTCAGTGAGTGCCACGGTGTCGCTGTGGCTGTGCTATATTGTTGTTGTTGTTTGGCTGTGTGTGTGTGTGTGTGTGTGTGTGTGGGTGGGGGGGGGGGGGTGGCGGGGACACATGACGCCAGGCTGGACCGCACCAGGAGGAGGATTGACGAGTCGCGGGAGCGGCTGGGCCGGGAGCTCCGCCAGTCCAGGGCCAGGATGTTCAGCAAGTTGAGCAGCATCTTGCAGCAGGCGGTGGGGGCGGTCAGTCACTACACTACCCTCCCTCCCTCCCTCACACTCCCCCACAGCGGGCTCTCACTGTCACTATCTCTCTCCCTCCTTCACTGGCTCCATCACTCTCTGTCTCTGTCTGCCCTCCTTCACTCTCTGTCCCCCCCCCACCCTCTCTCCTTCACTCACTCCCTCCTTCACTCATTCTCTCTCCTTCACTATCTCTCCCTCCTCCATTCCCTCCCTCTACTCTCTCTCTCTCTCATTGTCTCTCCTTCACTCTCTCTCACTCCCCTTCCTTCACTCCTTCTCTCCTCCTCCTCCATCTCTCTTTCCTCTCTCTCTATCCTCCATTCCCTCCCTCCCTCTATCTTCTCTCTCTCTCTCCTTACTCTCTCTCCTCTCTCACTCCCTCCTCTCTCTCCCCCCTCCCCCCCCCCCCCCCCCCCCCCAGGCCCCGGCCCCGCTCCTAACTCCAGCCCGCGGTCTGGCCGGGGCCTAGTGTCAGGGCGGCCACAGGGGGGCGCGGGGACACAAACACACACAGGACTCCTCACCCCCTCACACACACACTCACCTCCTACCACTCTCCTCCACATCCCCTCTCCCACTCACCCCCTCCCTCACACTCACCCCCTCCCTCACACTCACCCCACTCACACTCTCTCCCACTCACCCCCTCCCTCACACTCACCCCTCTCCCACTCTCTCACACTCACCCCCTCCCTCACACTCACCCCTCTCCCACTCTCTCCCACTCACCCCCTCCCTCACACTCACCCCTCTCCCACTCTCTCCCACTCACCCCCTCCCTCACACTCACCCCCTCCCTCACACTCACCCCCTCCCTCACACTCACCCCACTCACACTCTCTCCCACTCACCCCCTCCCTCACACTCACCCCACTCCCACTCTCTCCCACTCACCCCCTCCCTCACACTCACCCCACTCCCACTCTCTCCCACTCACCCCCTCCCTCACACTCACCCCCTCCCTCACACTCACCCCCTCCCTCACACTCACCCCCTCCCTCACACTCACCCCCCTCCCACTCTCTCCCACTCACCCCCTCCCTCACACTCACCCCACTCACCCCCTCCCTCACACTCACCCCACTTACACTCTCCCACTCACCCCCTCCCTCCCACTCACCCCCTCCCTCACACTCACCCCCCTCCCACTCTCTCACACTCACCCCCTCCCTCACACTCACCCCCCTCCCACTCTCTCACACTCACCCCCTCCCTCACACTCACCCCCCTCCCACTCTCTCACACTCACCCCCTCCCACTAACCTTGTCACACTCACCCTCTCCAACTCTCTCGCCCACTCACCCCCTCTCTCACACTAACCGCCCCCTCACACTCACCCCCTCACACTCTCTCCCACTCATCCCCTCCCTCTCACTCACCCTGTCACACTCACCCCCGCCAACTCTCCCCCACCAACTCTCTCCCCCTCTCACACTCACCCCCTCTCAATTATCCCCTCTCATTTCCTCTCACTCACTTTCTTTCTTGAAGTATTGTCCAGGAGTGAAGGAAACCCTTATCTCTCTCCCCACTTTTCTCTCTTTTATATTTGTATATATCTTTTAAGAATTTGTTTAATTGTAAAAGTTTCTTCAAGTGGCGTATTTCTCTCTGGCTGCCACTTTCTACTTATTTTTTAATTTAAATTTGATTTATAATCTTAAAACTTTCTTTTAGATTTAAAACTGTCTGTGTACCGATGTGTGGGGTGGAGGGAGGGAGGAGGGAATTGAATTCTGTGGTGGGGGGGAGTTTAAACGAAAGGCAATGACAATACCAACAAAAACATTACCGCCAAATACAACACACACATTACTTTACGTAATCAATAAGGTGAATGGACAGACAGACAGATAGGCCTTTAGGCTTTTCCAAGTACTGTAACAGCTTCTCCCCAGCTGTCACGGTGGTCCCCAGAGGCTCTGGCTGGGGTGAGAGACACTGAGTTTGCACTCAAGTTGATGAGGAGGGTTTGGGGACAAGGAAAGGTTTTCTTTTACTTTGGATCTTTTATTGTTTGACGGCAAATAACAAGGCAAACCCTTCCTCCCTTCCCCCATCCCCAATAATCCTCACTTTACTCTGTTTCTCTGTAATAACAAAGCTACATTTTTAGAACGCCTTTCACGTCGGGAGGACGTCCCAAGACATTCTACAATCGAAATAAGCGCATGAGTAACCCATTTTTATTATTGTTGATCAGTGTTGAACATTTAATTGTACGTGACACTACACCGTTTCCAATCCACTCACACAAACGCCTCAAAGTCCCTTCACAGAGAATCACTGTGAGGTGTAGTGACTGCGGCGGACAACTTGTGCACAGCTATGGCTCCTCTGTGGTTTAAAAACACAAACAGGCCTTGAAGTGAATGACTATAATTTGTTTCTGGAGGATTATTGACCAGGATCCTGGAAGCAACTTGCTTCACTTGTCAAATCTTTCCATGGGATATTTAATGGGTCCTTTTGCTTTACGAAAGCAACAACAAAATTACGTTAGTACAGCCAGCGCCTCTCCCTTCGGGAGGACGTCCCAAAGCCCTGGACAGTTCTCTAGATTGTGACACCTACTGTGCGCATGGGTGGGTAAAGCCAGTAATGTCATCGAATGGCTTCAGTCAACCAAACATCGATCGATCGATCTACTTGTATAATTTGTGGAGTCCTGTAGCTCAGTGGTTAGAGCACTCACCCTGCAAGCGAGAGACCTGGGTTCAGTTCCCAGCAGAGTGAAACCGTGGGCAAGTTTCCTTACACCACACGCCTGATAATAATCCGTCTTAAAAAAAACTATACTAAAATGGTAATTTCAATCTACCACTGGTTGTGGGGACGCTGCTGTGCGCAATTGGCTGCCACGTTTCGCCCACAAATCAATTCACTACAGTGATATTCTGTGAAGCGCTTTGAGACGTCTAGAAGACATGAGACGCGCTATATCAAATGCAAGGATTATTATTATAATTGTGCTTCATTAATTGGAATGTCACAATGCCAGAAAATTTGTGATCACAAATATTTCCTGTGTAGCGGGTGATAATTCTGTAATGTCTGTGTCGTGGCAGTACGATTCTGACCTTCGGTCGCACAAATATATTGAAGACTTTGAACTATTTTCCTCCTTCAAGGGTAAACTCTTCTGCATCTTCTCACTTAACAATTGTAACTTTTTAACACTCGCAACTCTTTATAAGCAACTGAAAATCTTGAGATGAAAATAACTTTGAAGTCGCAATGTGTCCTTCACAATCTAACACGTTGCAATCTGTAAAGTTGCTCTTGAGTTTGTGTACATTTTAACTGATTTAGATTAACCTTTGAGAGAGTTTTGCTTTTCCCTGAATGGCCTGTTACTGAATCACTCACCCCATTCAGTGATCAGCTGTAAGATTATATTTGTGATTCTTTCTGTTTTTAAGATTTTTAATTAGTATTCCTTTTATTTTATTGTGAGTCTGGTTGCTCAGTGGTTAGAGTTCTCTTCCTACTTTCAGGTCCTCTGTTTTCAACCGCGCTTTTGGTCACCTTCCCGCCCCCTGGTTGGCCTCGGGATCTGTTATTGGGAAGCGCTCTGAGACGCCGTCCGGCATGGAAAACGCTATATAAATCCAAGTTGTTATTGTTGTAGAGGACTCGCCTTGCAAGCGAGAGACCAGGGTTCAATTCCAGGCAGG
Organism: Hydrolagus colliei; assembly: GCA_035084275.1. NCBI lineage: Eukaryota > Metazoa > Chordata > Chondrichthyes > Chimaeriformes > Chimaeridae > Hydrolagus > Hydrolagus colliei. The sequence continues at coordinate 25,448,312 of CM068748.1, read as the reverse complement.
GTCAGGGCGAAACCTTGAGGAAGTTTCCTTACTCACACGCCTGATAATAATCCCTCCAAAAAAAATTGGGTTATTTCAATCCACAACTATATGTGGGACACCGCTGCAGTGTTTCACCTACATAAATATACCGTCAATTCACTTTACAGTATATTCTGTGAAGCGCTTTGAGACATCTAGAAGACGTGAAAAAGCCGTCACTATATCAAATGCAAGGATTGTTATTATTATTGGCGCCTCCACCTGAATCACTTACACGGGATATAAGTTCTGAATCAAAATTGGTAATTTTAATTAATGTGCAGTGAACACAGTAATTTATCTTTGTGGATCTTTACTGTAATGCAGGTATATTTACGTAGATTTGCCCCATTACCTTGAAATTGTCCATCAGAGTTCAGGGTGGGCACATACAGATAATCTCCACCTCGAAGTTGAGTTGCTTAAGGTGTTTCCAGTTCTGACTCCTGTCAACCAAACAAGGTTTGTTGCTTTTACAATGTTTTGTTACGATTCCAGCATTCGATATGACATCTTGCGTCTCAACGCGCTTCACAGAATATACCATAAAGTGAATTGACTGTATATTTTGTGGACAAAACATGGCACCCAATTGTGCACAGCGGTATCACATAAATGGTCATGGATTGAGTGACCAATTTATTTTGGATTCCTGCATGTCGCTTTAGTCACTAAAGAATTCCTGGTGATTGAAATCACCTTGACATTTCCAGTGTAGCACCGTTTTAATGTCGCATCCTTCCAGAGGATGCACGATTTATAACTAACCTGATCTGCAAGTTAGCTGCAGTGTTTAATCGCACTGAGGTCCACAGAATACATCATAAATACTGTATAACAATAATCCTTGCATTTTATCTAGCCCTTTCCATGTCTTCTAGGTGTCTCAGAATACACTCTTTAAAGTGAGTTGACTGTATATTTTGTTAGTGAAACGCAGCAGCCAATTGCGCACAGCAGCGTCCGATAAACAGTTGTGGATTGAGTCACCAAATTATTGTGCTTTTTTTTTCTTGAGAGATTATTATCAGGCTTGTGAAGCAAGGAAACTTGTCCCAAGGTTTCGCCCGGACCTGCCAGGGGTCGAACCACAGCTCCTCATTGGGCCAAATGCACTCTCGGATTGGAACGCTGCCGTTCTGTTGTGTTGAGGCAGTTGGCCCCATTACGTCCGTGTTGAAGGTGTTGATGGTTGCCCAAACCTGACACATTGCAGAAGTATTCAGAGTCTTACTCACTCTGCACCGAGGCAACATCATACATGTCATTTCAGGTCATTAATTGTACCAAGTCACCTTATCCACACAAAAAAAACACAGTAATAACAAAAAATTGGTCATTTCAATCCACGACTGTTTGTGGGACACTACTGTGCGCAATTAATTGGCTGCCGCATTTCGCCCATAAATACACAGTCAATTCACTTCATAGTATATTCCGTGAAGCGCTTTGAGACGTTTAGAAGAAGTGAAAAGCGCTATATCAAATGCAAGGATTATTATTATTTTTATTCATTCCAGTTTTTTTTGCCATGTACCACTCCACTGAAGGCTACTGGCTACCCTCACTCACCTGGCTTTGCTTTTCATTGTACTGGGCTATGATTGCTACCGGGGATTGCTAGCCGCAGGTGGATTTGGTGATATTTGGGTCCACTGAACAACAACAACTTGCATCTGCACAGCACCCCTCACGCAGGCTAGTGTCCCCGAGCGCTTAGCAGTAGCGGAGCAAGATGCTGAGCTGGGAAAAGAGCGACGTGACTGAGGGTCGAATAGACGTGACCTGAAAATGGGGGAGGAAAAGGCCAGGTCCTGATAGAGGAAGAGTGTTCCAGACTTTTGGGGTGTAGTGGCTGAAAAGCATGATTTGCTCTATTTAAGAGTGTAGCTCTTCAGTGATCGGAGGTCATTGTGTGTGTGCGCGTGCGCGAAAAGCATATGCAAGTGTTTATATGCATTTCAAAATATTCCACAACAGCCACAAGCGATAAGATTCAGGTGTGCAGTTAGTGATGGTACCTGCAATGTAAACAAGGTAACTTGAAGTGCTTCAAAAAAGCCACAAATGGGGCTCATTGTGTAGCATGCCAGTTGCACATTTGGGGTAAGCAAGGGTTTGGGGGTAAACGGGTATTGTCTTGAAGGAGGCGAGAGGCAATTGTATTCATGTAGATGTAGATTTCACACATCCAAGGCCACCCACAGTTATATTTGAAAGAACAGGTTAGTCTGCAGGAAGGAATGGTCAATCAAGTTATCTTTGAATACGCTTGAAATTGCTTTCTGCCACAAAAGGGGTTGCCAAAGCTACCAGAGGTTTCACAGTATTGTCAACATTCTGTGTAAATTACTATGAAACGTCAACAAGAGAGAACCTGGTCTCCAGAGAAGTTCTGTTCCATTCCAAATCACCTTTAATGGAGGTGAACCATTGAGAATTTGTAGGAAATCTCGTAGTTTTCACAGTATTGTCAATATGTTTCAATACGTCAACATAAATAGCCCTCACGAACACTGTTCCCAGTCTCTAATATAAATTGGAACATCGATGTCTGTTGCAATAATGAACCTCATACTAACAGTCCTCTAATGTTCTAAAGACTGCTTCAGAGGAAGTCATCTAGTCACCTCACCCCCTCCTTCCCCATCTTCAAGTCGAGCCTGAAGACCTTTCTCTTCGACCGTTCTTACGGTCACCTTCTCACTCCCCCCCCCCCTCTGTACCTCAAAAGGCTTGAACATATTCAAGACCGAGATTGATAGATTTCTTGTGGATAAGGGGATTTGGGGATAAGGTGGGCAGGTGGAGTTAGATTAGAAGATCAACCATGATCTTATTGAATGGCGGGGCAGGCTTGAGGGGCTGAATGGCCTATTCCTGCTCCTAATTCTTATGTTATTATGTTCTTATTTTGAGATACAAGTTGTAATTGTTGTGTGTTTAGCTGGGCAGCTGGTGATGTAATTAGAGCTACTGTCAAGTCATGCAATCCCCATTATAGATCTCCACTGGCACAATTGTCGATCCGTTCTAAATAAATTCACAAGCTGGTGCTGGATTTATTCAGAAACGTAGATCATGTGTTTGAGGATTTGAAAAAACCAACAGGAAATTTATTTTGTGGGTTAATCTGAGCAAACAATTCTGGTTATCAGCCCATTGTTTGTAATGTATTCTTGAGCTAGTAACAGCTGCTTCAACGGTCTGTTTTGCCTTGGTGTTGAGAGGCTTTTTGTTCTATACTCGGGTTGTGGACTGAATTCTGATCAGCTTTAAATGTTCTAAGAACACGAAGAGACAGAGATACATAAAAATTTACGAGAAACTTTTTTTTAGCACTGCCTGGGACTTGTGATGTGAATTGAAATGAAGGAAGCTGGGATTGAAGAGTGGAAATGGAGTTCCCTGAGGGTACGGCAGATATCTTTAGAACTTCAGGCACAGGAGCTAAGGCATAGAATGGGGTGGGATAGAGTCCACAACTGATTTTGCTCAATGTGTGGAAGAAGTGAGTTAGATGAGCCTCAGGCCTAATAATAATTCCTATTAAAAAAAATTGGTCATTTCAATCCATGACTGTGGGACACTGCAATTGGCCGCCGCGTTTCAGCCACATATATAGTCAATTCACTTTACAGTATCAAAAATGCCAAACACTGCAGATGCTGGAAATCTGAAATAAAACAAGTTGGTGGGATAATTCAGCAGGTCAGGCAGCATCTATGGAGAAAGGATTCACTTTTAAGGGTTTTAAAGATTAACAGAGTGGAAGAAGCAGGTCAAGGAAGACAGAGGGGAAAATGGGGTAGAGGACAGGAGATGATGGGTTAAAGAGGTGCTAATGTTAGGAAACAAAGGAGGGGGTTTGCAACAAAACTGCAGAGAAGACTTGTTAATAACATTAAAATAAACAAAGAGGGGCTGAAATTACCAAAGAACAGGCAGATCAGGTGGTCGCAGAAGAGTTTTACTTTCAGGCCATCACAGCTCACTTCCCCCCTCTTCTGCGACTATCTGATCTGCTGCGTTTCGCCCACAAATATACAGTCAATTCACTTCACAGTATATTCTGTGAAGCCATCTAGAAGACGTGAAAAGCGCTATATCAAATGCAAAGATTATTATTATTACCTTTCGTCTTCTTATTCTCTAGATACTTTTCCAGCGAGCAGTTTACCCCTTGTGACTCCTTGTGCAAAACGAAAAGTAGGGCAAGTATTTGAGTATAGTATAGTATACTAAATGGTACATTGGGTTAAAGCACAAATCGACTCCCTATTGTAACAATGAACTGTACAAAGCAGGAGGTCACAGTTTTTCAGTTTGTTTCACGCGGAGAAGGCTGATGTAGGCTCAGTTGGTAGCACCTCTTGTTTTTGAGTCTGAAGATTGTGCGTTCAAGCTCCATGTCAGGGAAGCTCTGTCTTGTTGGCACTTTGGATGAAACCTTGTCTAAATGTCTGTTTGTTCAGTGATGTTAAAGATCCTGTAGGGCTATCTGAAACGAGACGTGAATTTCTTCTGGTGACCTGGCCAACAATTTGCCAGATAAAATTAGTCACTTGCTTCGTGGCTGATTGTTGGACATTGTGTCTAAATTGATTTTGACTGTCCAGCGCCTTGGGACGTCCCCCCGACATGAAAGGCGCTATGCAAATGTAATTTTGTTGTTGGTGGTGGTTGCCGTGTACCCTATAAAATACCGAGTCACTTCACTATATCAAAACGCAAGCGTCATTATTTAATAGTGTAATTTCCCAAGTACAGTACTTAAATGACGTGAATTTCTTAAATTGGAACTCCAGTTGGCTCAGCTGTGGAGCGACAGTTGTCACCTTGCTCAGTTACACACATTAGTGAGATTGCTTACTTGAAGTGTTACTTGTCGAACCTAATTATCAACACGACTAATATGCCTTTTGTTTTCCTGTTTGTCTTCCGCATGTTGCAGCTGGCTCCCACCCTACCTCTCCAGGAGGACTTTGTGTATCACTGGAAGGCTATTACACATTATTACATTGAAACATCAGGTAAGGAGGTTTGTGAATAAATGCCTTCAAGTTCACTCTTTCAACTACATGGAAAACCGAATGACTGGTTTATTGTATACACTGTTGGTTCAAGGAGGTTTATGAATTGCAGTGCACATAAAGTCCTTTCATTATTCAATTCATTCAACTCTAGTTTGAAGTGAAACAATTAGTGACTAGAATAATTGATATCCTGTCTTATCAACCTAATGTTTTCTTTGTCGGTGAAGTAAGGATTTGTTGATCTAAGGTTGATACCTACCTGCCTTGACTAGTTGTGCAATATGATTTTCAAAGTTGTCATTGGGACGTCCTGAAACAAGTGATCTGTAATAGATTGGTGGCATTTCAACTACAACAACAACAAATTGGCATTTATAAAGCGTCTTTCATGTCGGGGGGACGTCCCAAAGCGCTGAACAGTCAGGTTGGGACCCAAGCGGGGTGGCGGAGGGTCGGGGTAGGGGGAAGGAGAGGGGGAAGAGTTAATGGGGCAGCCAAAGGCGCGGTCGAAGAGGAAGGTCTTGAGATCGGCCTTGAAGGAGGAAAGGGAGGAAGCAAGGCGGAGGGGCTGCGGGATGGAGTTCCACAGTGTGGGAGCAGAGAGGCTGAAAGCCTGGCCGCCGATGGTTGGGCAGTTAGGGCGGTGGACGTGGAGCAGGCCTGAGTCTGCTGAACAGAGGGGGCGGGCAGGCTGATAGGGAGGCAGTAGGTCAGAGAGATAGGCAGGACAAGGCCGTGAATCGCCTTGAAGGTGAGGATGAGGATCTTGAATTCGATCCTCTGGGAGATGGGCGAGGGTGGGAGTGATGTGGTTGTGGATTTCAGCACCGATCAGAGAAGTGTTTGATTTCTTTTCAGAGAAGTGTTTGAAAGTGTTAACTTTCCCCCTCTCTTAACCAATTCTTTATTGAGAACCGCCGAGTTTCAAAGTCACTTGTTTAGAGTAATTGACATTGAATTAATCGCCAGTAACGGCTACTGGGTTTAAATAGTCATTTTTAGATCCTATCTCATTTCAGTTCTGCAGAAATTGTCTGAATATTAAGTTCATTCATTAAAGTGTATTCAACTTGTGAGAACCAAGAAAGGAACTCAAAATTCTGTCATGCCATATTGACCATTCATTAATTTGGACTGACATTTATAGTTTGGGGGTGAATAATATAATAATAATGCATTTTATTTTGTTGAAATGGTCACTAAATGCAGTTTATTTGTTATTTATTCAGTTGGATAGGAACTTTAAACATTGGGAAAGTGTGCTGCCACAATGCCCCTGCAAGACTCTTGTTTAAACGTTAGAGCCACCTGATTGGTGGTGTCTCGTAGCTCAGTGCTTGCCTTGCAGTGGGGAGACAAGGGTTCGATTCCCCGCAGGGCAAAATGTTGGATGAGTTTCTTTACTCGCACGCCTCTGTTTACTTAGCATTAAGTAGGGACCCGGTTGTCAGTCGATTGACGGATCACTTTTCCGTGGGCAATAATTCCCCTCAAAACAGTTGGTCACTTCAATCCTCTACTGTTTGTCGAACATTGTTGTGAGCGATTGGCTGTCGCATTTCGCCTGCAAAATATACAGTGAAGCGCTTTGAGATGTCTCAAAGGAGTGATAGCGCGCAATATCAAATGCAAGGATTATTGTTAGTATTTCATCCCCTGCACTCCAGAACTATTTTGAATGGTTTCATTTCTCCTGTAGGCAGCAATTTTGCATTGAGCCTGCCCCAGTTATAAAGGTTTACATGTCCTGCAAATAGCATCAGGCATATGACTTCTTACTTGAGCTTCTGTGTGGTCTCTGCCTGGGTACAGTTCAACCGTTAGCATTATGTCATGCCTCAGAATTTAGATTTGCTTGCCCCAGTATATATCTGTATCAGGCTTCAGGTCAACAAGATCTTATCATCGATCCTTTCCGGTGTTAGCAGAGGTAACATTTTGCTGCCTCCTTTGAGGTAAATTATTCTCGGAGTGCGCTTGTGTATCTTTTAGAGCTCTGACAATCCAGATAATTGTTTGTGGAACTTGGCATTTTGATTAAAATAAATGGATCCTCTCTGTAGGACATGTTATTGGTGCAGTTTATCACTTCAGGTGGTGGGAGGGGTTGTGGATGGATGCAGATGAGGCCTTCTCTACACCAAGGACTAGGGTCCGTCGATATGTAAATTTTCCGATATCGATATATCGGTGGGCTCATATCGATATATACCAATATATCTATATTTCTGGGTTTTTAATACTGTGCATGCACGCGCATTCGGGGGTGTGATGCGTGCGCATTTGGAGGTGCGTGCGCATTTAAGGGTGCGTGCGCATTTGGATATGCACGCGCATTCGGGGTGTGTGCGCACATTCAGAGGTGCGCGCGCATTCGGATGTGCGCGCACCTTCCGTGCTCTAGACCCAGGAAGTTTGCAATGCCGGCAACAAGGTAAGTTGGAAAAGTTCGCATTATACCGATAATACAGATATCGCCGGAAACGATGTACCGATATTTACAATATACCAATATAATTTTTAATACCAAATTTTATGATATATCGATATATTTTAAATTCCAATATCAACATATCGATATGAAAAATTATATCGATATAACCGATATATCGCCGGACACTACCAAGGACCAAGAAAGCTTTGTGTCTACATTTTGTTTCTCCCATTATTGCTGGGCAAGTACTTTGAACAAAACAGCAACAACTTGCATGGAGGGCAGCGTCCCAGAGCGTTTGACAGTGGCGGAGCACGATGCCGAGCCAGGGGGAGGGAGAGGTGACCGTAGGCACAGTCGAATAGTAAGGACTTCAGGCACGACCTGAAGATGGGGAAGGAGGGGGCGAGGCGGAGGGACAGAGGATGGCCGTTCCCAGATTTTCAGGGCGTCGTGGCTGAAAGATTGTGGCCACGAATGGTGATTATGGGGAGGTCACGAGGGACATGCAGAAGTGCGGAGCCAGTTGAGCGGAGGCAGTGGGTAGTGGTTTGTAAGGTGAGCAGGTTAGAGAATCTAAAAAAAAAGAGGTAGGGACGGGCCAGAGCTCTCTCACATTTGCATCCCATTTCTGTTTCTTATTATAATGGCACTGTTTCTGTTACAGCTGTTTAAACCATTGGAGGAAGAGGATTGTAGAGCTGGTAGTCTTCCTCACTCTTTAAACATGGTTTATCCTCCATGTCAAAAGCACCTAATACATTATATCTAACTCTTATTTGGGAAAATTGGAGGTCATCGCTTTGGGACGTCCTCCCGATATGAAAGGCACTATATAAGTGCAATTTTGTTGTTGTTGTTGTAGTCTTGGATTCATGGGTTTTATGTTTTATGTAGGCCAAGGAATAGGAACAAATCGCTGGCTCTTATGAGTCTTAAACTGAAGTAACTAAAATATTCAGGAGGCACTTTTGCTGTGAGAACTCATGTATGCTACTGTAGCTTGGTGGGAAGCTAGACTCAAAATATTGAGGAAATCTATACGTAAGCTAGTCCTGTAGCTCAGTGGTTAGAGCACTCGCCTTACAAGCGTGAGACCTGTGTTCGAATCCAGGCAGGTCAGGGTGAGACCGTGGCCAAATTTCCTGACTGCACACTAATAATCCCTCAAAAAAAACTATAATAAAATTGGTCATTTCAATCCACGACCGTTTGTGAGACACTGCAGTGTGCAATTGGCTGCCACGTTTCATCCACAAATATACAGTCAATTCACTTTACAGTATATTCTATGAAGTGCTTTGAGACGTCTAGAAGACGTGAAAAGCGCTATATTAAATGCAAGTATTATTATAATCTTATTTTAATCATTAGATTTTGATTTGATAACCGGGCATCTCTTTTGTTGATAGATGACAAAGCTCCAGTAACGGACACAAACATCCCGTCACATCTGGACCAGATGCTGGATATTTTGGTCCAGGAAGAAAGTGAGAGGGAGTCTGGAGAAACGGGGCCTTGCATGGAGTACCTGCTGCATCACAAGATTCTGGAGACTCTGTACACGTTGGGAAAAGCCGATGTATGTTTCCAACTCTTTGGCCGAACGTCCTTCTGAAATGTCTTTCAATAACGTTTCACCGCCTCAGTAGGGAACGGCGATATATCGATATATCGCTAAAACCCGATATAATTTTCATATCGATATGCCGTTATAGACATTTAAAAAATATCGATATATCCATAAAACAATATATCGAGGTTAAAAAATCGGGATGCGAGCACACTGAACTACAAGACCCAGAATGCTCATCTCTATACACAATGCACAGACCGAGGTGCAAAGCCGCCATATTGTATTCACAGTCCTCCAATACAATATACAGGTATGCAAGGGCTGGGGGGTGAGAGAGACGGCTGGGGGTAAGGGGGAGAGAGACAACTGGGTGGGGGGGGGTGAGGGGGAGAGAGACTGCTGGGGGGGGTGAGGGGGAGGAGAGGGGGAGAGAGACGGCTGGGGGGGGGGCGGTGAGGGGGAGAGAGATGGCTGGGGGGGGTGAGGGGGAGAGAGACTGCTGTGGGGGGGGGTGAGGGGGAGAGAGACGGCTGGGGGGGGGGTGAGGGGGAGAGAGACTGCTGGGGGGTGGTGAGGGGGAGAGAGACGGCTGGGGGGGGTGTGAGGGGGAGAGAGACTGCTGGGGGGGGGTGAGGGGGAGAGAGACGGCTGGGGGGGGGTGAGGGGGAGAGAGACGGCTGGGGGGGGGAGAGGGGGAGAGAGACTGCTGGGGGGGGTGAGGGGGAGAGAGACTGCTGTGGGGGGGGGGCGGAGAGAGACGGCTGGGGGGGGGGTTGAGGGGGATAGAGACTGCTGGGGGGGGTGAGGGGGAGAGAGACGGCTGGGGGGTGGGGTGAGGGGGAGAGAGACTGCTGGGGGGGGGGGGGTGAGGGGGAGAGAGACGGCTGGCGGGGGGTTGAGGGGGAGAGAGACAGCTGGTGGGGGGAGGAGAGGGGGAGAGAGACGGCTGGGGGGGGAGGGAGAGAGACGGCTGGGGGGAGGGGGAGAGAGACAGCTGGGGTGAGAAAGACGGCTGGGGGTGTGAGAGAGACGGCTGGGGGGGGGGGGAGAAAGAGACGGCTGGGGGGGGGGGGGGGAGAGAGACGACGGGGGTGGGGGGTGCGAGAGAGGGGCGGGGAGGTGGGGGAGAGAGAGATGGGGTGGATGTGATAATATACAGATAGATAGAGATGGGGGGGATGTGAGAGAGGAGAGAGAGAGAGAGAGACACACAGACAGAAAAACAGAGATGGAGAGAGTGAGAGACACAGAGAGAGAAAGATATTTACCTCCTGAGAAGATAGGCCCCGAATGCGCGCGCACCCGGAATGCGAGCGCACACCGATGCGCGCGCGCATGCGCAATACGAAAAACCCCAAAATATCGTTATTTCGGTATATCTCGATATGAGCCAACCGATATATCCATATCGGGAAATTCGCATATCGCTGGACCCTATGCCTCAGACATTTTAACATAATTCCAAATGCGTACAAGGTTAAGGTCGTAGGATACAAACAAATTGTTTTGGAAATGAGTCCACTGAGTTTTGTACTTGATTTGCAATAATAATAATATAAGAATAATAATAACTCTTGCAAGTACCTGGGTGAGACTAATTCTCCCTCCCTCTCCAATGCTGAACATGAAAATGTTGAGTTCCGATTCCTCCCCCTCTCTTACTTTCTGAGACATTCATATTAACGCAATAATAATGCTCTAAGAATAAGGGTATTGTATGTATGCTGTGGGATGTTTTGTAGGATGTTGTTATATGGTTTCAGATAACTAACCAACCAAGGCAAGATTCAATAGAGTGAGATGGTTTAAAAATATACCCCATAAACATTTTTAATGCGTATATTTTGTGTCTCGTTGGACTATTTAAAATTGTGTAGTGCTGTTTAAGTGCTGCAGCAAATTTGCTAGTTCATCTCCAATGAAATTAAGTCATAGCGTGTAGAAAGAGTATGTATTGCACCAACAACAAATGACATTGATATAGTGCCTTTCACATCAAGAGGACGTCTCAACACTGCATACTGCAGCTTTGGAATTGCTCAGTTTGGTTGTTCAATGGAGCATTCAATTGTAAGCACTTTAGCTCCCAACTTTTTAAACGGCGCTATGTAAATATAAATTGGTATTTTATTGTAATGTTATGTTTCTCACAGTAAATTCTTGGTCTAAACAGAACATACTGTGACGGATTCAGATTAACAGAGCTCATTTAGCTTTATTAAGGCTCTTTATCAATGTAATTTTGTTATTTGTGGTTGTCGTTATGGATTTCCATAAATGTTATCGGTGGGGTGATGCTCGATCATTTTACGCAGCTTGACAATTTGTCTACATTTTAAAACAGATAAGTTTTCCCAGGTTTTAAAAAGCGATAGTGATTCATTGTTGGATAGAACCAGCTCTACTAAGGGGTTTGATAATATTGGAAGAGCTGAATGTTTCCATACAGTGAGCAATCTGCCACAAATTTTGAATGTGCTTTGAACAATAAGGAACAGATTTCAGTAGCATAGCATTTCCTTAATCCAACATCAAGTAACTTGCAAAGACCTTCAGGTCTATTTGTCTGTCTTACTGCATGCAGCCAAATGGTAAAGTTCTTAAGTAAATTTCAAATAGATATTTTGCATGCATCCATTGCTATTAAATCATGCTACTTTGTACTTTTAAATCTCAAAATGTGACTTATTAAGTAGAATAAATTTAACCCACAAAATATACAGTCACTGCACATTACAGTATATCCTTTGAAGCATTTAAAAACATTTCAAACTCGTGCTAAGTTGCTATATCAAATGCAAGGATTATTTATTATTATGGAAATAATTCTGTTTTTTCAGATAGATCTTTTGTCTCTGATCCTCTTCTCTTTTCTCTCTCCTGCCCCCACCCAAACAAAATCCTAACGTTACCCCTTTTTATATTTAAACACATCTTCCACAGGCAAGAGCCAAAGTCGGTGGTTATCCATGATTCCTGAAATTATTGTATCTCGAATGAATAAGGAAGCTTCTTTCCTCATGGACATGGTAGTTGTATCACACAGACACACAGTTTGTGTTGAGACGCCCTAAGGAAGTTCACAGAATCTTTCGAAAATTGCTGCTGAGATTCAGTAAAGGCATCTACCAGAGTCAAAAAGAGACGCTCTGAGACGCCGTCCGGCGTGGAGGGCGCTGTATAAATCGAAGTTGTTGTTGTGCATTTTGTTTTATGTTAGTCTCCAAGGATATTTCTGACTATTGCTTTCTGCTGTGTGTTTCCAGTGCCCGCCTGGTATGAAGCAGCAGGTCCTGGTTTTCTACACAAAGTTACTCGGCAGGATTCGACAGCCCTTACTTCCGCACATAAATGTTCACAGACCCGTCCAGGTACGATGGCTCCGCTAGCATTTCAGCTAGGATGAGATCAAATGGGCCAAAGGAAGGGCCTTCTTCATTTAAAACAAATCCTCGCTTGATTTGTGATTCACTTGTGAAAAAAAACTCTCCACTATAACTTCTGCCAAAGCAAACACCGTTTTCCTTTCTCCACTCACTGCTAACCCGTCTGTTTAATTGCAATTTTCTGTGTTTATGACAGAAATTAATTCGACTTTGTGGTGAAGTTCTTGCTGCCCCCACTGAAAATGAAGAGATTCAGTTTCTCTGTATAGTGTGTGCAAAACTGAAACAGGATCCCTATTTGGTCAACTTTTTTCTAGAGGTAAGAATACACCGCTTTGCTGTAAATCTAAAGTTCTCAGAAATGTAAAGTTGTGGGATATTTCCTGGACTGATCTCTGAAAATTCATCAAATTGGGCTGCATAACACAGTGTCTGCCTTGCAATGCAAAACGGGCAAGTTTTAAACCATTCTCCCTGGGTACCGCTGACTGCTTTTATTGTTCCATCTCATCTTCCCCATTTTTCCTGCTCCCCGTCTTTGTAAAGGAGCTTCGAGACATTATTTCTATTGCATCGGACCCTGCTATATTCAGCGCCTTTGAGACATCCTCCCGATGTGAAAGGCGCTATATAAGTGCAATTTTGTTGTATATAAATGTTATTGAAGTTGTTGCACCACAACCAAATAGTTCAAACTGTTTGAAAATGTTGCAGCCTTACTTCAAATTGTACACAGCAAAATAATACCATTGAGGATAACATCGACTCCACTGTTAAGATAGGCTTGTCACAAAACAATGTCTTATATGCCAGAATTGTTGAGTCTTATTTGTTTTGAGTTGGAGGTGGTTGGTGGGGGAGGGGAGACAGACAACTGTCAATTAAGCGTGCAGCAATATTTCTGATTAAGTTAATGGCTTCACTAGATTTTGAAATGAAAACTTCATATTGACTTGATCTAATCAGTCAATGGGAGCTTTGCCCGTGCGAGTTTCTCACAGTTGTATTTTGTATCTCCCACAAAAGCAGAAACAATTGCAATCGGACACAGTTTATGTTCAAAATTGTTTTTTAAAAAAAGGTCTCAAATACATCATATGATCCTCTCAACTGTTTCCACCAACGTTTTACAACAACATATTGCATTTCTATAGCGCCCTCCACACCGGGCAGCGTCTCAGAGCTCTTCACAAGAGCCCACCCCCCTCTCCCCTGGCTCTTCTTCCTTGGAGCCCGAGGCCGAGCCAGGGGGAGAGTCGGGAGGTGGAACAGCAACAATTTACATTCATACAGTCCCTGTCGGCTCAGGAGGAGTCTCCAAGCTGTTTTACTGGATGCTATCTAACTTTTGCTTTCCAGTGAGATTTTATTGCCCCCCCCACCCCCCGGAACAATGAAGAATTAATTATGGCTACTTTTACAATTGCATCCTGTGCAAGTGAAATATTGCACCGCAGAATCAATATTTTTAACCTTGCCTGACTCGAGAATGACAAGGTTCAGAGGAAACCCAAATCAGTGTTTGTGAACCGTTGTGACATTGTTCAAAGTCGTTGATCCCTTATGCCCGACAGATAGGCTTCAGCGGACTCATTTGGGGGTGTCTTTTTATTCTCTCTCTCTCTCTCTCTCCGGAATTTTTTTTCACCTTTCAGCTTTACCCAAATTGATATTTATTGTGGCGTCGTGTAGCTCAATGGTTAGAGCACTCGCCTCGCCAGCGAGAGACTTGAGTTTGATTCCCAGCAGGCCAAAACATTGGGCGAGTTTTCTTATTCCACGCCTAGCAGTAAGTAGGAACCTGGTTGTTGGTCATTTGGCAGATTGCTTTTCCAGGGGTAATAATCCCTTTATGTTTAAAAAAAAGGTAATTTGGTCACTCGGTCCCCAGCTGTTTGTAGGACACTGCTGTGTGCAATTGGCTGCTGCGTTTCGCTCACAAAACATATAATATTCACTTTACAGAATACTGTGTGAAGCGCTTTGAGACCTGTCTCAAGGACATGGTGAAGCTCTATATCAAATGCAAGGATTTTTAAAAATAATGTGTCTGCTATCGGGGGACTTGTAACCGAGCCTGATCTGGCCACGCATTCACAAACCTGCAGAGAGCTTTGCATAAATAATTATTAGCAGGATGGCTGAATGATTTTTCACCTTCCCAAGGGAGCTGAACCCGTTGGAACACTCCAGCTGAAATTCGCAACCATCTGGCTTTACTGTGTGGTGCCGTTGGCCTTTGAGTGAAGCTTTGTGTGTGTTTCTTCATTGGAGACTTACGCAAATGTCATTGTCGAATTCAAACGTTTTCAATGTAAATACGGTTTATCCTGGTGTTGTTGATGTATCCCAATTGGAGAATCCCACAAATAATGCGCAAGTGGGAGGACGTCCCAAGGCGCTGGACAGTCAGGGACTTGGACTCGATCTGGCGGTTGGGATCAGGAAGGGTGGAGGGTAGGGGCATCATATTTCCATCAGCAATGAAAGCACATTCTATATTTACCTGTAGGAGTCGTAGGAGTAAATCATTTTGATAATCTGCCTTTTAAATTTATACCACATTGCATGTATATTCTGTGAAGCGCTTTGAGTCGTCTCAAAGATGTGATGAGGTGCTGTATCAAATGCAAGGATATAAATGTTACTGTTTAATGCCACAAAAGCCCTGTTTAGCATGTATCTCATGTTCCTACACCAAAATAAACCTGTTTGATAGGTCAGCCAGAATCCTATCCTGCACTTTTTCAGACTGCAGGTCAGCAGCTCAGCTACGGAGACTGCTTGTCTTGTTAATTGGCAGGTGCATGGAGTATAGTAATATAATAATCCTTGCATTTGATATAACGCTTTTCACGTCTTCTAGGCACCTCTACGCACTTCACAGACTATATTGTAAAGTGAATTGACTGTATTTGTGAGCGAAACGTGGCAGCCAGTTATGCACAGCAAACAGTTGTGGATTGAAATGACCCAATTTTTTTTAATTGTGTTTTTGAGGGATTATTATTAGGCATACGGCTAATAACCCTGGAAACTTGTCCAAGGTTTCGCCCTGACCTACCTGGATTCGAACACAGGGCTCATGCTTGTAAATTGAGTGCTCTAACCACTGAGCTACAGGACTCCACATACATATAATAATGAAAAGCAAACTTGACCGACAATGTTGCTTACTAGATAGATATAACTACAAAAAATGGTCAGGAACCTGATTGTATCCTACTCCCTTGTCAACCTATTACCATCTCTCAGCCCCTCTTGTTACTTTGGAAGCTATTCACGCGAAGGAATACAACCAGTTAAGTCAATTTGTGACGTGGAGGATATTTTCAAGGATAAAGATAGTCAGTGAAACAGCAGGGGGTTTGCAGCAAGATGTAAGTCATATTCAGGTGGCTGTTTTAAACACAAAACATTAAACCTGTAATTAATCCAGTACAATTGAACGTGCTTTTAACTCTTTATATTACAGTTTAATAAAAAAAAGTTCTGTCTCGGTTTTGCAAAATGGATTATTGGATTAAAACATGTCTGTTTGGGTGATTTATGACAAATGTCCAAAAAGAGAACATGTGGAGCTCCTGTAGCTCAGTGGTTAGAGCACTCACCTTACAAGCATGAGACCTGTGTTCGAATCCAGGCAGATTAGGGTGAAGTTCCCTTACTCCACACGTCTAATAATAATCCCTCAAAAAAACCCACCATAATAAAATTGGTCGCTGTGCACAATTGGCTGCCACTTTTTGCCCATAAATATACAGTCAATTCACTTTACAGTGTATTCTGTGAAGCGCTTTGAGACGTCGAAAAGATGTGAAAAGCGCTATATCAAATGCAAGGATTATTATTATAATGATTTTGGTACAGCCTGAATAGACTTGACAGCAGAAAGACTGAAGTGAACAAAGCTTAATAACTGGTCTGCTGCTTTGAATTCTATATCTAGCAGCAATTGTGTGCCCTCATTAGGATGTTAGTCTTCAGTTTCAGATTGTTCCTTTCACAGAGCTACAGTTCAATGCCACTGTTTATGTTTTCAAGACTTTTATTCAAAGTAACATTTTAGGTGTGTGACCCTAATGAAATGCAGCTTAAAGTGAGCCTTTAAAGAAAGTGCACCAGATATTTGGGTAATTATCCATAACTGTGTGCTCTCATTAAGCCAGTTTTAATAGTTCCCAAGTGAGCCAGACAGCCCCTGTTTTATTGTGTGGAAGGCAATGCAGTTTTTCTTTGCATCAAAGTGACAAGAATGCAGGAATGATTTACAGTAATTGGTTTAGCAACTGTACACAGTTACAATGCAGACTGGCAGAAGGCTAGTAATTAAGGGCACAAAGCAGTTTGAAAAGAATACTGACATAAGGACTAGTGTTGCAGTCGGTAAGAATATTGTTCTCTCCCACAAGGATCTAAATTAGACTCTAGCCAAGATTGATAGCATTTTATTC
This sequence comes from Hydrolagus colliei, assembly GCA_035084275.1. Lineage (NCBI taxonomy): Eukaryota > Metazoa > Chordata > Chondrichthyes > Chimaeriformes > Chimaeridae > Hydrolagus > Hydrolagus colliei. The sequence continues at coordinate 25,431,405 of CM068748.1, read as the reverse complement.
TGGGTGTGAGTGTCCGAATCCCTGATTCTACAGCACTTTGGGACTTCCTCCTGATGTGAAAGACGCGATACAAATTTTGTCTTGTATTGTCAACAAAACAAAAGTGCCTATGGGTCTTTTACAGCAGTCTTCCACAGAGACTCTATGAGGATAGGCGCTGTGAGGCTTAGAGATGTCAAGCAGTGACAGTAATCTTGTCTTGATTTCCGTCCGTCTTTGAGACGAGTGGAACAAACTGCCTACAGAGCCCTCCACCCCTCCAGACTTGACAACCTGAATAACCACACTCTTGAGAGCTAGCCACACTATTGCTATAAGTATGGCTTGGTACTAAAATCAGCAAGCGTTGTGTCATAATTGCCATGATGTCATATACTGATTGTTTTTTAATTTTCTTTATCTCCCTCCCCCGCCCGCTCCCAGAATAAATCTGCCAGAGACATAGGAGCTGCTCGTGTCAGTCAGGCAAACACAATTGCTTCAAGGAAAACCCTTGACTCTAAAGACCAATCCCCAGTGGCTGAGCAGTCTGGACCTCCCGATGATGGTGCCAGCGCTGGACTGTGTAACGCTACCTGCAGTGCTGCCACAGACCAGTTGGACAGCTGTGCTGTATCACCTCCGCACAACGCTTATCTGCAACACTCTCTGAATAAAATGGCCATTTCCCCGCAGCCGCAAGCCACCGATCGCCGTCAAACTCAGGACTACAACTTGGTGAACTCGTTGTTAAATCTCAGCAAAAGTCCGGTAGGTACAAATGCAACACAAATGTAGATTTCCTTCCCCAGCTCCTTCAGACAAATATCGGGAAAACCCCCATTCGCAGTCACTATACTGTGCAGTATGTCCTTTGAAGCGTTTTGAGGGGGTCTGTCTCCCTGATGCGAAAGGCGCTGTATCGAATGCAAGGATTATTTGTTCAGGGTATGCTGCCTCGGCAGGGGGTGGAGGGTGAGATGAAAATCCATTTAATGTGCAGAACCGGTGGTGATGCTTACACTGACATGAAAATTATAGCCTCTCGATATTTACTGTCAGGGACATTGTGTCATTGGGACAATCCAGCTGTTGGGATTCACATTTATGAATTTAAACACTTCATGCTGATGTTTCTTAAACAGACGAGTGGCATTTTTGGGAAAGTATTTAGGCTACGACAAGATCTGCCAGTTTGTCTCTGGCTTTGCTGTGGCCTACATAGCTATACATATACATAACTGCACAGGTGGGACGGAGTGAAAACAGTCCAAGAAGCCTTTCAGCTTTTCTCCCAGAGGAGAACCTCGATTCCACCTCCCTAAAGGAAAAAAGGAATTCCTTTTATAACCTATAGTGTTCTCCTTTCCCACCATTCATTTTCATCACTCCTTCTCACCATTATAGAGCCCTGTAGGTCAGTGGTTAGAGCACTCGCATTGCAAGTGAGAGCCTTGGGTTTGATTCCAGACAGGGCGAAACCTTGGGCAAGTTTCCTTACACCACACACCTGATAATAATCCCTCAAAAACAAAACACAATAATAAATTGGTCTCTCAATCCATGATTGTTTGTGGGACGCTGCTGTGCCCAATTGGCTGCCGCGTTTCGCCCACTAATCTACAGTCAATTCATTTTACAGTATATTTTATAAAGTACTTTGAGACGTCTAGAAGACATGAAAAGCGCTATAACAAATGCAAAGATTATTATCATTACTCGTGTCTTTTCTTTTGAAGTGGCCGGGACCCTGATTGCTTGAGGGGCGCTATACACATATAAACTCAAGTTGTCGCTGTTGAATTTGTACAAACTTAGCAGCACAGTTAGGAAAACGGAATTGGAGCTTGCGAGCCTGCGCCCAGATCACGCGTGTGTCACGAAGTCCCGAGTGCTGAGGAAGCCCCCGATTTGATGCATTTGCAAAATTGTGAATAAATGCACAGAGTACCGGACAAGATCGATTTACTGCGGAATACTCGTTCTGGAAGTCGAGACGTAGTTCAGACAACCCAGCCAGTCTCTACCTCCACATTGTCCTGAACCACCTTTATTCTGGGAATGAAAACTGACCAGTTTCCTGCCTGTTGCTTTTCAGGACGGCAGAATTGTTGTCAAAGCATCGGAGGGGCTAATGTTACTTGTGAGTTTGCCAGAGCCGGCTGCTGCCAAGTGCCTGGCAGAGAATACGTCCTTGTGTCGATTGCTTACAGATCGGCTGTGCAGCCTCTACAGAGCACTGCCACAGTCAATAGACCCCATGGATATCGAGTCCTTGGAATCCGTCAACTGGGGGTAAGTGGAACATTAGTGTTCACTGTAACCGGCATTTTCTTTTACACAGGAATGTTTAAGAATGTTAACATTTTGTGTGAGTGTGTACAAGCGCATGTGTTTATATGTCATGCGTGTGTGTGTGTGTGTATACGTGCCATGTGTGTGTACATGTGCATACATAAATGCATGTACATGTGTGTGTGTACGTGACACGTGTGTAACGATATGCGCGCGCGTGTGTGTGTGTGCAGGTATACACGTGTGTGAGAGTCGATGAATCTCCAAAGAAGGCCAACTTGTCTGTTCTTCACTGAGTAAAATGTGTTGAATAATTTAAGAGATGTTACTTGTTGGCAAATGTACATAAATTCCATTTTAGTTGAAATATCCAGTAATTGAAATCTAACCTTTTGCCTTTCTGGGCATCGTATGAAAGTGATGCCATTCTGCAAGAGCTATGTTCTCACTGTGTGTGGAAATCTTTGCTCCAATTGATTCTTTGTCTCTTCCTTCCTGCGCTGCAGTTTAGACTCTTACAGCCATAAAGAAGAGGCAACGTTCTCGGGAAAGCGACCTCTCATATCGTTCCTGTCTTGGCTCGATTACTGTGACCAACTGATTAAAGAAGCTCACAAGGTCTGCACTCAAGAACAAACATGAACTTAAGCATGAATTCACTTACATTTTTATTTGCACACAACATTCCCTGTGACTAATGTCTGCAGAGTTGTGCATTAAAAAAATATATTTTAATTATTATTACCAGTGCCTTGGGGCGTCCTCCTGATGTGAAAGGCGCTATACAAATGTAATTTTGTTGTTGTTGTATATCCATTAATTTTAAAAAATATATTTAGTGATCTACTAGTATTCTGCCTGACTTCCCTTCTGCAAAAGATAGTTAAACGGACTCACTTGGTTACCAATGATCAGGTGCGAGTGTTGACGTGGACGAGAATTCCAATGTGGGGGAACAGTGAACTTCACAATCCTGCCCTCTCCCAATAAGGAACACTCATAACTGGCTAATTACCCCTTGCTTACTTTTGCTGAAGCCAATTTCATATCCCCAACAAACATTGGTGACCTCAGCACATGATTTGCACCTGCCACATTGCGATGGGAAACGACACCTTCATTTTATTGTTGGTGAAACTTTGAATGTTTTGAGTTGGTTCGGAATCGGGGGGCTTTAAATAATCAGTTTTCATGCATCCGTGCCAGGGTTTCAGACCAAAATAACTTAATGAAGCTGTTCACATTTCAAATGTGGCATTTCTCGAACGTTCTCAGCACCTTGGGACGTCCTCCCGGCGTGAAAGGCGCTATACAAAATGTAATTTTTTGTTGTCGTGACTATTGTTATTCAATTAGAATCTCTGTGGTGTTAAGTGGGAAGTTAATCGCCAGCTGTATTCCTCATTTGTGCGTTTTGTCCGCAGCTGACTGCAGTTACCATGGCGAGAGCCATTCGAGATGAGTTCTTTGTGCCCGTCATGGAGCCACAACTGTTGCAGACGTAAGTTGGCTTAATTAGTTCGTCAAAAACGATGGGTCTCAGTGTTGATATTCATCTATGGGGAATTAGATACCGAGCAGGAAATAAAAATACCATGTTCGGTTCACTTCTGCAGTTCCCAGAGAGGGCGACAGGTATCCAGGAGATAAATTAATCACCATTTTCTGGTATTTGTGGTATAGCACGGTGCAAATACTAATTCGAAAGTATTCTTTTATCCTCTGAAAGTGCCTGAATTCAAAAGGTTTCCGAGTCAGAACGTCAGATATAAATGGTATTTTATTATTTACTGTGGAGCTCCTGTAGCTCAGTGGTTAGAGCAGTCGCCTTACAAGCATGAGACCTGTGTTCGAATCCAGGCAGATCAGGGCTAAACCTCGGGCAAGTCTCCTTACTCCACACGCCTAATAATCCATCCCATCCCCCCAAAAAAACACAATAATAAAATTGGTTATTTCAAACCACGACTGTTTGTGGGACACTGCTGTGTGCAATTGGCTGCCGCCTTTCGCCCACGAAATATACAGTCAATTCACTTTACAGTGTATTCTGTGAAGTGCTTTTGAGATCTCTAGAAAACACCAAAAGCTCTATATCAAATGCAAGGATTATTATTAATAACATGGATAGCTCAGTAACACATTTTGCCATAGGTATCTGGCTTTAACTCTCAGTGGAAATTTTCATCACGAGTTTTCCAGATTCAGAATCGTTGATGTCAGTCGCCGGCAATTTTGTTCACAAAGAGGGGAATTTAAAGGCTGCAAATTTATCTTGACTTTCTATCTAAATCATGGCGGGTATGAATAGCCACAAGAGACTGTCCCATATTTTTGTTTGTGAGAAAATGATCTTAGTGCCGATGAATTTGTGCAGTTGTTCTTCACTTTAGTTGCACAAGATATTGTTACTTTTTGTGTTAACAGTTGCTCTGGTTTGTTTTGTAGATCAGAGATTGGTATTCTGACATCGATATCGCTTCTAAATCGCATCATCCGACAGATCACGTCCCGTGCCATGCTACAAGAGTTGGTCTTCTTCCTGTTAGGAGAGCAGAGACAGCCTGAAACGCCCGGAGACAGCAAACATCAGCTGCGATATCGGCTGATAGAACATTGTGATCATCTCTCGGACGAGGTAAGCGTTCGCTTGTTCAAAATCCGCTGCGTCATATTGTGGGTGGGTTACAATGTCATCACCTGCATCCACTCTTGCTTGGTTCTGGTAAAGTGATAGATCCTGTATCCATGCTGGATTACATTAGTGCGGAATTTGTGCAGAAGGTGTATTGCACCATGTAAAAACTTTTGGGCAGCGGGTACCATTTAAATACACGTTAACTCCCAATGTAAACCCATGCCAATGTAAAGGCATCAAGCCCAATTTCAGCATATGGCTTTCCCCACCATGAGCTGAACACTTTGTCCTGCTAAGTTTGTCCAATTTAAAATTGAAACAAGCATTTCAGCTGCACTGTTGTGTAACCAATCATTCTACTCGGGAGATTTAAAATGCATTAAGTCACGTGTGTTCAATATATCTTTGTTTATAAAACTGACTCTCAGCCACCTGTATCCCACAGCGTGATTGAACAAGTGTGATTGACACAGCCACAAGTGGCTTATTTTGCTTTGCGCCGCAAATAATCATTTGATGTCTGTAAATACTTGGTGCAGAGCTGCCAACCAGTACATTTTTGCCGTATTTAGTACGAAAAATTGCAGTAAATACGGCAATACGATTTTTCTTGTTAAAATACGTTTTTTGGAAAATCCGAATTTTGGAAATTCCATGCTCTGTCTGTCTGTCTGTCTGTCCTTCTCTCTGTCTCAGTCTCCCTCTGTGTGTCTCTCCCTCTCTCTTTCCGTGTCTCTTTCCCTCTCTGTCTGTCTCGGTCGCGCTCTTTTTCTTTTTCTCTCTCTGTCTCCCTCTATGTCTCTCTCTTTCTGTGTCTCTCTCTCTTTGTTTGAGTCTCTCGCTGTCACAATCTCTCTCTGTCTCTGTCTCTTTCTCTCTAACTCTCTCTCCCTGCCATCAATAGCAGTGCTACCTACCTTCTGCCGTCGCTGATACACTGTAAATGTTAGCGCTGGGCGCTAGGCTGGGCGCAAAGTATTACTGGGAACAATTTTTTTCATATACAGAAACACAGTAGGGACCTCCCTCTTAATGCAACTTTTGCCACACGGGGTTTTGAAGTCCCATTTTACTTGGCGTCTTTTCGCGCTGTAATTTTTTTGTTAAGTACCGATAGGTTGTGGGGAAAATACTTTTTTTTACTACAAAATACTGTTTTTAGCTTTCAGGAGTAGTTTTGTTTGTTAAGAAAGGTTGGCAGCTATGTTGGTGGCTGCCACTGGGTGGGGTTGTTGTAGTTTGCATAAAAACCAATCCCTGCGATGAGCTGCTTTATACAAAGTTCCCAGTTTAAATCAGTGGTGCAGTGACTAACACTGCCTATACAGCATGTGAATCAAACTGCTGGATAATAGGATCACTTAAGAGCACGTTCCTCCTAACTTTGCAGATCAGTATAATGACACTGAGGATGTTTGAGCACCTGCTCCTGAAGCCAAATGAGCACATCATTTACAGCATGGTCTTAAGGAATTTGGAAGAGCGGAACTACATCGAGAATAAACCTCTCTGCCAGGAAGACAAGGATATAGTGGAAAATGGGCAGATCGCAGGAGCAGTGTGAGTAATTCTGCACTTACGTCACCATCGTGCTTTTTCCTGCCGGACTAGTGATTGAAGTTAGTTTTGTCCATAATATTGTATAGGATATAACTATGTTCTATTCCTGGTGATTCACGGTTTGCCTTGAAACAACAATATATTTTCAACTTCTTTTTGAAATGTTCTTCATCTAGTCTATATTTTATGGCCATAGATATTTACTTTTCCAAACGAATGATTAAACCTAATCTAAATCTATTTCGTAAACTCAAGTGCATGGAGTAATTTATTGCTTGTTTTCCCTGCTATTCTGGCCTTTGAAACAGGATAAATACAGTGAATCAACACTGGAAACCAATTGCCTGTGTAATAATAATAATAATCCTAATCTTTGCACTTGATATAATGCATCCCTTTCGAGACACCTCAAAGTGTTTCACAGAATATATTGCAAAGTGAATTCACTGTAAAAAAAAACACATGCAGACACTGTTGTGAGTGACTGTGTGTGTATGTATGTGTATATATATAATATATATGTGTATATATATATATATATATAATTATTGTTGGTTCCCACATATGGGGCCCATGGAGACCTGGGGGATGGCGAGATGGTTTCAGGGGGTCAGGGAGACACATTGCAGGGTTGGGGGTCATTGGGTAGTACAAGGCTACGGAAAGTCTTAAAGGTGGGCCATTGGCTTGATAGACAGGGCCATCAGCCAGGCAGAGGTGAGAACACATTGACGAGGTTTACTCAGCCCCCGCTTCTCTCCTCCCCCCCCCAATAATATTTTCACCTGCCCCTGTGGTAGCCGTATCTGCTACCCCACTTGGCCCATGTAATCCAAGTGGGGCATCCTAAGTCAGGATGCCAAATGCCAAGTGGGGCCTTGAGCCCAGACAGTAAATAAACCATTTGAAAGTACAGTATGTACTTGCCATAGATGTTGAATTGAGAGAAGCAGTCACTTGACTGATCATTCTCGCATTGGTTACATGCACGTGTGTGTATATATAAGAGACCTGAAGTCTAAATATTTGGTTCTTTGTGAGTAAGAGGGTGCTGAACTTCAGTCATGCAATGCTTTGATTTGCCTCCTTGGGTAGGTGTGGATTTTGGAGTTTGTCATTGCTAGATCAGGATTTTCATTGTACACACCATGATAGCTGCTTGAATGAAACGAAAACTTTTTAAGTTCAAAGTCGTGTCTGCACAGTGCGCTTTTTGAAAATAATTGTTAAACCTTAGCTGCGATGATGTTAACTCATATACAGTATTTTCTACAAAATGCATTGATCATTTTCCAATGTGACTTGTGATAGTTGACCTGACTTCGTTATAAAGTCATGATTTTAGGAATGCTGTTCCTAAAAGCTTCTGAAATCAAACACGTGGTTAAACTATATATGGTCCTCCGTAATTTTGAGGTGATCGATCCCAGATATCCTTTAAGATTTTAACTTTATTGAAACCGCTGAAAGTAAATCACGACAATGATTTGGTTGTTGAGGTCTAGATAATTATAATCCATTCCTCTCATCATCTGACTCGAAAATTTGCTGCTTTATCACTAACTATTATTATTACCCCCTTTTGCCCCTAGTCCCACTTCCATGACTGATTGTGGGACACTGCTGTGCGCAATTTGGCTGCCGCGTTTCGCCCACTAATATACAGTTACTTTTCCTACTATTCTTCATCCTGCCCTGATCCTTCCCACCCTGCTCTTGTCCTACCTGACTGTACAGCGCCTTGGGACGTCCTCTCGACGTGAAAGGCGCTATATAAATGTAAGTTTTGTTTGTTGTTTGTTTGTTTGTAACTCTCCATAAGTGTTATCTACAAATAAATCAACTTACTAGAGATAGGACATGCTTAAACAATTAAATCAAAGAATTCTATAAAATTTGCTCTTCTTAAAAGTAAATGAAAATTATACTGAGGAAATCTTCCAAGGAAAACATTCCTCATCACTGAAGTGATTTAATTGGGAATTCAAATTTTCAGAGTTAATGTGCTAAATTCCTTCATTTGCTGTAAATTGAGTTGGAAAAAAACAACACATTGAAGTTTTTGGAAGAAAAATGTATTGCGTCCTTAACTGATATATCACGTGGAATATTCTCTGTCGCTTGTCTGCTTTTAAAGTGAGGGCTACCTGCCTTATTTTAAGAAAGAGAGAGTAGTACAATTCTGGTGAGGTACAGTATATGTTTGACTTTGAGTCTCTAGTGGACAGTGAGGATGATAGGTCATCTTGGATCACAGCCTTGCACTTAACCCAAAGTTAATTCCCTAGAAAATAATGGGGAGTATAGAGTGCTTTGCGTGGCTCACACATAAAGATGTATTTTTTTTCCACACACAGAAAAGGTTTCCCATAAATTATTCAGAAAATAATGCACTCAATCAGCGCCCTTGAAGTAGGAGACAAGCTTCAAAGCATGTTATAAAGACAGGACGGGAGCCTAAACTCATAAGTGGAGTGCTCTAACCACTGAGGTCTACTTGAGGTCATCAAAGTTCTGGATGGTCTGGAGCTTGTGAAAGGTAGACCTAGAGAGGCCAGTGAGGAGGACATTGAAAACGTTAGGCATAGAGATGGGATTTCCATTTACAGAGTAAACTATTTTCTCAAACCCGTAGCTAAAGTGGTTTTCTAACCAGGAGAAATCTATATTGTGGTGAACTTTATAAATGCTACAGGTTCCTAACATTTTGTGCTGCAGCAAGACCTCCCTCATGTGGGTGAAGTATGTTGGCATTGAGATCAAAAAACAGAGAAACTGATTCAGTATTCCATGTTTTAATCACTTTTGAAAACAAAATGTTTAGGCAAGAAAAACTTTGAAACTTGTGTTTGTTTTGAGGAAGAAAGATATTTCAACTTGGTGCACAGAATTAAGTACAGTATTAGTTATTCTTGGATAATTAGTGCGATTTTGAAAAAGGTAGTAAAAGTTTAATGTGATCTGGCATTGAAACTTGTTTTAAGTTTAAACAGTGTAATTTGATTTATCGGTAAAATGGGGGAAAGCTTCTTAAAATGAGGGATTTTAACTTCTGGCAACTGGATTAAGCATTCATCTTATTAAGTACAGTAGATCAGTTTGTATAGTAAAGCTTCCCCCATTCTACAGATACATTTTTCAACCCACATTTAGAAGAGCACTAATTCCAAAACCATTGTTGTGTGGATATTCTGAATGTGATTTCTAGTTTGTGAACCATGTTCTTCAAGAATAAAACTCCCAACAGTAAGTAAATAAAGAAGCGCCTTGAATAGACAGGGACGCTAAAATAATAATAATAATCATCCCTCCGTTTGATAAATCATGTTGTTGAGATATCTCTTATCAAGGGATTCATAGGATATTCTGTAAAGTGGATTGACTGTATTTTGTGGGTGAGGTTAGCAGGAAGGATCCAGGAACCAAAGTTGTGGAGTTGTTTCTCCATAATCGTTAATATCCAAACAAAAGTGCGAGTCCTGTAGCTCAGTGGTTAGAGCACTCGCCTAACAAGCGAGAGACCTGGGTTCAATTCCAGGCAGAGCGAAACCTTGTGCAAGTTGCTTACTCCACATGCCTAATAATAATCCTCACCCAAAAAACAATAATAATTTGGTCACTGATTCTACAACTGATTGTGGGACCCTGCAATGCACAATTGGCTGCCACGTTTCGCCCACAAATATACAGTCAATTCACTTTACAGTATATTCTGTGAAGCGCTTTGAGACGTCTAGAAGACGTGAAAAGTGCTATATCAAATGCAAGGATTATCATAAAAGTTGTGTATTTTAGCAACCGTTACAGCGAGGATACCAAACCATGGGTCCCATCAGCAGTTGCTGGGACAAATTGAATTCTAGGTGTGAGAGTTCCCCTTTAGGTATCAAAATCTTTTGGAAATTGAAATGAGGCGAGTTTCCCCCAGTGTCTTGGCCAACCCCTGCGTATATAATTGGTCATTGGTGCAAAATTGCTGCGCAAATTCATTGCCATATGTTCAACAACAAGAACACAGGCACTACGTTTTACAGAATACTTTGTGAAGTCCTTTGAGACATTTCAACATGGAACAGTGCAATGCTAATTTGTTATTAAAGATTATAATTAGCTGCTCGTTTGTCCCTTTTGTTGCTGGATGCAGAGACCTGGAGGAAGATCCTCTCTTCACAGACCTGTCGCCCGATAACAGATTGCTGGGGTCTGACTGGCTGACTACATCCCCACCTCCTACCCCAGACCACACAAAACCTGACGGGAAGACAGAAGTTCATAAAATTGTAAATAGGTATGTCCGAAGGCAAAATATAAGTTCCAATATATGTAAAAATCTCACGTTGGCAATTTGAGTTGGGATCTGTTTCTAAGCAGTTGAATATATAATTGCCTTATGTTCATAAAATAGTTGTTGCTCGGTAACTGTATATCTACTGGGTCTCTGTCGGTTTGGGTTTTAGAACTTGTGCATTGCAGATAATCAACAATATAGACATTTATTTGGGGAGGACGGGTTTGCTAGGTTATGGGGAGAGAGCTGGGGTGTGGGATTGAATTGCTCTTTTTTAAAAAGCCGGCACAGACTCGATGGGCCAAATGGCCTCCTTTTGTGCCGTAAGATTCTATGAATATGTTTTGTATCGTTTCAATGAAGCGCTGAATCCACAAGAGGAGCAGCTTTGAAACAGTGCCAACATTGTATTTGTGACTGATGAAGACTTCAATTTTGCCTTTAGGTCAGATGTCACTCAAGAGTTAAAGATTGTCATTTTTTTGACAAAACCTATTTACAGTTGACAAATTAAAATGAGCCTGGTAGCTAAATGCTAATATTCAAGAAAACTGTAATTTTTTTTAATTGCTAAACATTCATAACAATGACATGTAAGATTTTTCTATTGAGTTATATCCCTGAATGTTAAAAGTACATTTTTAAAAACTTGTTTTAGTTTCCTATGCCTCGTCCCTGATGAAGCGAAATCTTCGTACCACGTAGAAGGTACAGGCTATGATACGTACCTCAGAGATGCACATAGACAGGTAAGGCACATCCTGCTATTATAAGTCTCTTGGTCTGATCACCCAACACATTTTTTCAGTAGTAACCCAAACAAATATTTCCTTGTGTCAAAATGGTTTTAAAATCATCTGTGACAGCTTGAAGGATTTTTATTTGTGGGTTTAATCTGCTTTACCTCAAGACGTTTCCCAAAGTTAAGATACTTTTGGTCTTTCAACAAACCTGGCTTTCTTTATCCTGGTTTTAAGCTTATACTTCCACACAAGCCATATCTGTGGATACTAAAAAGGCTCTAGGGGGAGATATCTTCTCTCCTGTAACTGAAAGAGAGGATCGGCCTGTCTGTTTGATGGACAGATATTTTATGTTCCTGTCTGATTACGTGACTGCTGTCTGTTGTGCATTATCTGTTTTAATTCACGGAGTCCTGTATTTCAGTGGTTAGGGGACTTGCCTTGCAAGCGAGAGGACCCGGATTTGATTCCCAGACAGTTCAAAACGTTGGGCAAATTTCCTTACGCCTCTGTTTCCCTGGCAGTAAGTAGGAACCCAGTTGTTAGTCGATTGGCAGATTGCTTTTACAGCGGCAATATTCCCTTCCCAGAAAAAATTGGCCACTCAATCCACGACGGTTTGTGGGACACTGCTGGGCGCAATTGGCTGCTGTTTTTCGCCCACAAAATATACAGCCAATTCACTTTACAGTATGTTCTGTGAAGCGCTTTGAGACATCTCAAAGACATGATAAGGGGCACTGTATTAAATGCAAGGATTATTATGAATATCAATTGAATTCCTGGTGCCTCTGGGGAAAAAATGAATTTCTAGAAGTGGGCGACATTTTAACAACTGCAAACAATTTTGTTCTCTCACACAGCTGTACTACAGCATTTGGCCCTTTACCACACTCTGCATGTTGTTTCACACAAACACAACTTGCAGCAAAGGAAGTGACCTAGTTGCTACAGAGAATTTATTCTCGTGCTGACCAGGTTAAATAAGAATTTGTCTTTATCCTCGCATGCTTTATGACTAATTCAAGCTATCCCATGGCAAAAGTAATTGGATGTCAGAGATACTTGTAGATAGACATTTTGACCTGTGGGATCGGAAGGGGAAAGAAAATTACCATATTTGAAGCAAATTCACAACAGTAGAAGAAACATTGAGACCAATCTCTTGCAGATTGAGAACCATCTTTAACGCTCAGGGCAGATATCTGTGGAGTCAGTGGTTAGAACGCTCGGCTCGCAAGCGAGAGACCTGGGTTCGATTACCGGCAGGGCGAAACTTTGGGCAAGTTTCCTTATTCCACACGCCTCTGTTTACCCAGCAGTAAATAGGAACCCAGTTGTTAGTCAATTGGCGTATCGCTTTTCCAGGGGTGCCAATTAAAGTGAATTTATTGCATATTTTGTGGGCAAAACGTAGAAGCCAGTTTGCACACAGCAATGTCCCACAGCCAGCCATGGAGGGAGTGACCAATATTATTTGGGTGATTTGTGGGCCAGGATATTGGGAGAAGAGAAACTCCCTTCTCTTTTTGAACAGCGATTTTTAATGCCCCCAAAACAGGTGGACGGGACCTCAGTTTGACCACGTCTCATTCCACGGACTTAACTTTACTCATATTGTCTTGTTGATTCAGTTCCGGGAATGTTGTGGAAACTGCATGAGGTGGGATTGGCCGGGTTCGCCCAAACCTTTGGAAAAGTGCAATTTGGAAGCCACATTCTTTGAGGGACATTTTCTGAAAGTTCTGTTTGATCGGATGGGTCGGATCCTTGATCAGGTAAAGGTGAAACAGGTTGGAGGTGAATGTGGTGATTTGATTAACAATAGTTTGAACAGGTTCCTCCTCTTGTCGATTCATTCGACTCTTGAGGAGAGCGGTTTGAGGGGGTAGCTGCTTACCGAGTTAGAAAGGTGGTTTTTCTTTCTACATGTTGCTCAGTGACTGCGTCAAGAACCTTCGTGCCTATCCTGCCTCAGTTCGTGTAAAATGCAAGGTTTCTCCTATTTCCCCAGCACGTAAAACAGAGCCATAAATACCAATAATTTCCTAGGTTAGATTTCCATGTCTCTGTCGGCATGGTTATTGGGGACCAGCTATCACTCTCAATATCTCTGGGCTGCTGGAAGGAAACCTTACACAGCTCTTACCCACTTGTAATCAGGGACAAGTGAGCCTTCTCCCCATCCTCCTCTTTCTGCTCAGCACAAAGCTGTGTATGTGTGGACAAGACGATCCCAGGGTCAACCAACCTGCAAGCACATTGTCTGAGCTTGCACATTACACGTAGGCACTTTGACAAGGGCCCTGGAGGGAGCTGCCATGTTGAATCTCAACAGGCCTTGGCAGCTTCTGGGGAAGTGGAACAAATTGAAGGCGGCAAATCGCAGGTCACCTGACTAATATTTGTCCCTGAAGCACTTTCTCACCTCGCAAACCGCATGACTCTGCGTGAATGCTGTTGGCATCGTATTTTCAAGCTGATTTTCTGCTGAGCTTGAGCCTGTTGAGGACAGAAATAGGTTTGGCTACTCTTGAAATTAGGTCACTTGGTCTGTAGACGTGCAACCACTTTATTTATCTTATGTCCATGAATGGGGTCTGAACTGGACCACTTTCAAGCAGGTATTTGAAGTGAGAGCCTTCGAATAATACAACTGCATAAATCCCTTGTCTTTTGGGCTCAGAGTATTATTAGGTTAGTGTTAATTTAGCCTCTTTTTATGGTTCTATCAGCTGGTAAACCACAACAACAACTTGCATTTATATAGCTCCCTCCGCGCCCAGCAGTAGTCCGCGGAGCCTGACTGAGGCAGGGACTGTAAACGCACGGTTGAAGAGGAAGCTTTTCATGCGCGGCTTGAAAAGTGGGAGAAAGGGAGCAAGTCGTAGGGGTTGGGGGAGAGTGTTCCAGAGATTTGAGGTGTGGTGGCTGAGAGCACAACCTCCGATAGTTGGGCGGAGGGTGTGAGGGATGAGCAGGAGCTTGTGCTAGTCGAGTGGAGGCACCGGGTGATGGACTGGAGGGTGAGGAGGGAGGTGCCAGGGAGTGAGTGGATTTGAACACAATCTATGTTCTTGTTTGACCCTGAGCTGTCCTTTCTTCCCCATATCCGTAGCATGACAAGCACCGTCTTCCATCATCTCCCTCACCCCTCAGGCCGCTCAAACCCTTACACACGCATTTGTCACCTCTAGGCTCGACTATGGCAGCTCACTCCTCGTCGGCCTCCTCAACTCTTCCCTCCACGAGCTGCAGACCATCCAAAACTCTGCAGCTTGTGTCCTCTCCCTCACCAGGCTCCGTGACCACATCACTCCCATCCTCGCCGGCTCCACTGGCTCCCCATTCCCCAGAGTTTCAAATTCAAGATCCTTGTCCTCACTTTCAAGGCCCAACAGCCTTGCCCCCTCCTACCTCTCTGACCTGCTGACCTCATATCAACCCGCCCACTCCCACTGTTCAGGGGGCTCTGGCCTGCTCCATGTTTCTCTTCCTCCCTACCATCAGCGGCTGGGCTTTCAACCTCTCTGCACCTAAACTTTGGAACTCCATTCAACAATCCCTTCGCCTTGTACCCATTGACTCTGTCAAAGCCAGTCTCAATACACTCCTCTTCGACCGTGCCTTCAGTGGCCCTCCTACCTCCCTGCCTCCTTGTACCCAACTCTGCCCCCCTCCCCACCCACCCCTCGCTCGGGTCCTGACCCGTGACTGTTCAGCACCATGGGACGTCCTCCCGACATGAAAGGCGCTCTACAAATGTCATTTTGTTGTTGTTGTTGTAGTTGATATTCTGCTGTATATTTGAGCAGCGGTATTGGACCATGCAATGCACTGTAGGACTGAATGACCGACCGACCGACTGACTGACTGACTGACTGAATGGGATTTATTTCCAATGATTTGCAATCGAGAGAAATTTTGTTTTATCCTTTTCTCACTTTTTAGCCGTATGATGTAAATTTGCAAGTGACGTCTGTGTTGTCAAAACTGTCATTGTTCCCCCATCCACACATTCATGAATATTTACTGGACCCTTACATAAACCTGGCTCCGGGCTGCAGGTCTTTGTTCTCTGTTATTGTGAGGGTAAGTGTGTATCCTCACTTTTCTATATTCTTTTTATCGGCAGTTAATTATATTTTTTGAATGTGCAACATTTTTTTGCAACCTATTCAGCTAAAATATGTAATTATGGATTTAATTGTAATACATGATACATGTGTCTAATATTCATTCAAAAATAGTATGTGGAGTTCTGTACTCAGAGCACTCGCCTCGCAAGCGAGAGACCTGGGTTCGATTCCCGGCAGGGCGAATTGTTGTTCTGGTTTCCTTACCCCACACGCCTCTGTTTAGCCAGCAGTATGTAGGAACCCGGTTGTTAGTCGATTAGCAAATTGCTTTTCGGAGGTAATAATAATTCCTTCAAAAGTTTTTTTAAAAATTAAAAATTGGTCACTTCGATCCACGGCTGTTAATGGGACACTACTGTGCACAATTGGCTGCCGTGCTTTGCCCACAAAATATATACTCAGCCACTTTACCGTATATTCTGTGAAGCGCTTTGAGATTTCTCGAAGACATGATAAGACGCTATAGCAAATGCAAGGATTATTATTATTATTATTGTTTTCAATCCTGGAAAGTTTCTGCTTTGCTGAATTCTCACTATTTGAACATCTAGGTGGTTGGAGACTTAATGCTGAGAATACAGCGAATCCCAGATTTCACACCAAAGCTTTTGTTAGTCCGAAAACGCCTGCTGGGATTTGAGTCGGATGGACCTATGTAAGTTTACATCAATCACTTATTCAGGTGGACTTGGATCTGGGCAATACTTCAGTCAAATTCAAGATCCTCGTCCTCTTTCAAGGCAATTAACGGCCTTGCCCCTCCTATCTCTCTGATCTGCTGACACCCTATCAACCTGCCCACCCCCTCCGTTCAGTCTGCTCCATGCCCCCCGCCCTACCATCGGTGGACGGGCTTTCAGCCTCTCTGGCCCCACACTCTGGAACTCCATCCCACAGTCCCTTCACTCCCCCCCTCACCTCCTTCAAGTCGGGTCTCAAGACCCTTCTCTTCAAGATCACGCCCTCTACCGGCCCTCCCACCTCTCTCCGTCCCCTTCCAACTCTCCCGTCCCTAACCCCTACTCTGCCCTTCTCCCTTGCTCGGGTCCTGACCTGATCGATCAGCGCTTTGGGATGTCTTCCCAACGTGAAAGGCGCCCTGTAACCGCAGTTGTGTTGTTGTTGTTCAGTCATTAATGTGGTTCCAGTCGATGACTAAACTCCAGCTAATGAGGCAGAAAAAAACTTAAATAAAATTCCCTTCCCTCTGCAACACCCATTTTCCCAGAAACATGCTTTTGTAACCCATCTCATGAAGCGAATGTTAAAAACAGGAAATGATGACTGAACAAATTGTTCACTCTAATCCTGGTTGAAATTACAATTTGTTTGACTATAGCTGAAAATTCCTGGAGGCATTAACAGGAAATGAGTAAGCTGTGTGATCTGAATCAACCCCTCTCAAAGTTGAAGTATTGGTTCTTCAGCTAATGTAAATTATTATGAAATACAATTACTGGTTGCAAACAGTCGATTTCTACTTCAGTCTCTGAATTGCAGCAAATTTTTTGTGGCTTGGATGTTAAAACATATGATTTACAAGTGATTCAATATTTTGCTGGCAGACTAAAAGGAACTTTACACCATTTGAAACGTCAAATGTAAGGATTACTATTATTAATACAGTATTAAAGGGCAGAGCAATTTACCCAAACATAATGAATGGTTTGACACCCTGAATCACACGCACTGAGGTTGAATCAGATTTTTATTCACTGCCCATTCTGTTTATGTGCAAATATATTCAGACCATTGATTGCATTAAATATACTGCAGTTTCACAGGCAACAATAGCAAGAGAATCTTTCAATTAGCACTGAATGTTGTGTTTACATTTTGTCTTTTGTTGGCTTGCAGTCGTTGAATAGCCAATTTTTTCTTTAAGGGTGAACCAGTTTCTTCAAACTCTTGAAAATCACAGCACGTTGTAGGTGACAGGCTGAATTTTCAGTTGGATTTCATTGCGAGTCGAGTCGTGTATGAATATAAAGTGCTGAGATATTCACTTGAAGTGAATGCTTACTCTCTCTCTCTCTCTCTCTCTCTTCCCCACCCCATCCCACTTTCCTTTTCTCTCTCCAGCATTGACCATATGACTTTGCTGGAAGGGGTGATTGTCCTCGAAGAGTTCTGTAAGGAATTAGCAGCCATTGCCTTTGTTAAATTCCACGCATCGGCAACCCCCTAGGCTCGGGCCTGGTGTCCTTTCAGAAGCTCATCACCTTCGTTCGTTTGATCCACCAGCTTCGATGGAGAGTATTTTAAACAGCACGGCCAGCTGTGACTGCTGCCTGCCACCCGCTGCCCACACTGCGTCCTCGATATCGGTGTGGGCGGTGGATAAAAGGGAAATGGAGCGGGTGACGCGGTCGTCCGCAAAGATAAGGGAATGTTTGGAGAAGGAGACTTAATACCATAATTGATGTTAATATTGCAAAAATATTGTCTTTCAATGTTATAAAGGAGCAACTCGTCAATAATGCCTAAGTTATGTTTTAGTAGTCTTTTACGCCTGGTTTCTTTTAAAATCATGACAGTCATGGGTGTGTATATGCGTATGTGTGTGTCTCCCACCCCCACCCCCCCATTTTATTGAAAAGAAATTCTCAAAACACTTGAGAGTAAGCTGGGTAAAGGTCAATTGTGTAATGCAGATAATTGTTTTAACAAATGCGAGAATTATTTAAAAATACGGGCTGAAGCTGATCTGAAGCTGTCGCATGTGTTTTTGTTGTTGTTTTTTGGTTTGTGCGTTCGAAAAGGACGGCATAAAGTGTTCACGTCATGTTAAAATGTTCTGTCACTTTTCTGTTTCTCTCTCTGTAACCGTCTGGGGAATCATAGCCACCTGAGGTATAGCTTTAGGGATTCGTCAGAACCCTTCGCACATGTTTCCAGGCACTACCCTCCCTTACCAGCATGCAAGTCTAAACTTTTAAGTATTGTATACTTGCACATTCATAGCCTAATGTTTGATTTGCGGGTCCACTTCACACGAGGTGTCTACTATAAACTAGTACTCAACGTTTGGCAAAGCTGTAACGGTCCTCAAATGTGTATGCAGTAATATTCTTATCACTGGCATGCCATATAATAAAACAAGAAACGTTAAACTGTATAAAACGCCCATCACTGCAACACCTGGAAACAACTCCTACTTGACGTTTCTTAAAAGATGTGTGTAAAATATGCCTTTACCCTTCGATATACAGTATTATGCACCTTAAATGAAATGGGGGTGAATCTAACATTAATATAACAGTTGAGACAATATATTTTCAAATGCTTATTGCGAGCAGATCATTACCAAGCATTGTATTTATAGCTTTAGTAAACTATTACTAACAAACAAGAAGCCTTCGTATCATTGTTGCAACGGCCAGATTCGTTAGTGGCCTGGCCTGTTTCACGCGACGACTGACTGAATAAACATGTCATTCGGCTCAGGAAAGGTTCCAGGTTCGATTTCCCCAACCCGCGAGAGCCAGTTGATTGAGTCGGAAGTAGTTGCACAAGGAGCTAGAATTGGCCCAGTGTCTCGGGTTTGGATTTGAAAGATAATTGAGGGTTCGAGTTCCTGATTGCTATTTGCAGCCCTGCTGGCAATGCACGTATGTGGAGCAAAACGGGGTCTTGTGTAGTAGATGTGTACTTTAAATGTTCCTCTGACAGAATCAAGACTCACATGAAACTTAATTGTCCCTTTGGGTGAGGTACCTTCAAAACTGTATCTCAGTAAAGGGGGTGCGGGCGGGTGGGGGGTTGGTAGGATGGTGGGAGTCAAACTGCCTTCAGGAAAGCAAATAGAAATTGACTTAGGAGAGATTTGTACTTTTTTTTTAAAAAGAGCTCTTATATTGTAGAAATATTATTGTGAAACAACTGATATTGGGGAATATTTGAGCTTCATTGAAACATACTGGTTTCTGGTGAGTGTTTGACATGTTGGTTTCTGTAAATAATTCTTATTTGAAATGTATTGGGTGTATCATCAAAGTATTGCAAACCAAATATTTTAAGAATTCACACTGACCTGCATCTAATTTCACCTGATGTCACAAGTCTTCCTAATTAATATTTTTGTTTTCTGTTTTGTAAGCGTGAGTCACTTTTCTTTTCTGTGCAATATAAAAGCTGTAATATCCTACCTGCGGCGTTAATGCAACATTTTTGTCATATATAAGAAGTCTTATATAATGAACTGTGCTTGCTTCATCTGTCACCATTGTCTATGGGTCATTTTGTCAATAATTCACCCGATTTACATTAAAAAGTACAATCAGAATTTTCTAGCGCTATATTGAAGAAATACTCTTATTTTCACAGACTGATATTTTATTGATTGATTTGGGGATGGTTTAGTGTTGGTTTAATAGTTAATAAACATCAGAGTAAGTGTATGACAGAACTTGACTGCTGTGGGTAGGTACCAGACACACAGTGGATCAATTTCCCCATCGTTAAGACCAGTCTTAAGGCCAGAAAGAAATAAACCAGGCTTTATTCCACACTTTAAGAAAATGTAGACCAACACAATTTTACGTGCTTCTGGAATAATGGAGTGAAAGTAAATTCAGTTGAATATGTGAATTGAGTTTTAGCTTTGCCTCTGCAGAGTTCCGTGACAGATCAGTGTGGACAGGAAAGCCTCCCTCCCTGAAATCACTTCTCTTTTCATCATTAATTCAACACCAGTCACTTAGTCTTGGTCGAGCCAAAGGATAATTCCATTGCATTCAGTCAGGTCCGAAACACTGATTGTCCAGCGCCTTGGGACGTCCTCACGACGTGTAAGGCGCTATATAAACGTAATTTTGTTGTTGTTACATGAACAGCAGCTTCAAACCAAGAGGGAGAATTGTTCGGACACAACTTTTGCAAGTTTAACCTGCGTTTGGGAATTTGAAGAGAGTTGAGAATGAACCAAGTTCTCCCTTTCTCAGCATGATCCCAAAGAAGTACCGTATTTTAAGCAAAAAATGGCGTCCAGCACAATCTCTTGAGTCTGATACAACTTAACACTTGAGATGGATACTGTTTATATCTTTAAATTGATAATCATAATACAGTAAAAAGCCTGTTTATCCAACACCATCGGGACCTGGCCGGTTCCACCCAGCAGCGTCCCCACAAACAGTCGTGTATTGAAATGATCACTTTATTATTGGGGGGTTTTTAGGGATTATTATTATCAGGCGTGTGGAGTAAGGAAACTTGCCCAAGGTTTCACCCTGCCTGGTATTAAACCCAGATCTCTCGCTTGTGATACGAACGCTCTAACCACTGAGCCACAGGACTCCCAAGTTACCCCCTCAGGCTGTGCAGAGCTGTTATACCATACTTAGGGATATTTTGCCTGTGGAAGAGCTACTATCTTTAGAAGAGCTACTAACGAGTCCCATTCTCCCACTCTTTCCAAAGATGAATAGCCCGTGCTCGATAATAATAATCCTTGCATTGGATATAGCACCTTATCATGGCGCTGAGACGTCCCAAAGCGCTTCACAGAATACATTGTAAAGTGGACTGACTGCATATTTTGTGGGTGAAACACGGCAGGCAGCGGGACAGATCAAAATCCCCAAGTGAGTCTCAACATTGCAGCGTCTACAGCCACAATTCTGTCAGCTGAAACAGACCAAAAAGAAATGTCCGTCCTTTCTCAATGCCACCCAACACATCATTGATGAAATACATCAATTGGGGTGGATTACCGAGCAGGCTTGCTGTTCCCTCCTTGTCCCCCATCCCTGTTAAGAGGTGAGTCCTCTTGATCCTTGCACCAGTTGATGGGGGTTTGGCCGGCTGGATGGAGGCTGCTGCGTTAAAATGTAAATGGTTATTGTTGATGAGAGACTAGAAAGATTCCCTTGTATTGTCTGGGATTATGTATTTTTCACAGTATTCGCAGCATTCGGCAAAAATAGTTTGGCTTTCTGTTATTCATATACGCAATGTTACTTTGATTGAACAAAGTCTGCTTGCTATAAAATGTCAGAAACGTAAATATTCTTAACTCGAAAATCCTACATCCGTGTAATAGAACAGCAACAGCTTGCATTGATATTGCACCCTTCGCGAGGGTAGCGTTTCAGAATGTTGGAGGTAAAGTAAGGGAGGCGGGGGGAAAGAGACCAAGAGTGACACAAAGCTACAGGTTTAGGTGAGCTTTCGTGATGGGTAGAGCGTTCATTGTGATGGAGAGAGAGCATATTAATCAGTTCTAATTTATATCAACACTAGATCCGTAACTCAAAATATATATCCCATTTGTAAAAAAAAAGAAGACAAAAGCTTATTAAACGAAATAGCCTGGAAAGTACTGCGATATTTAATAATTGCGTTTAAGGAGAATTCCTATACAAAATCCCACGTTAATCACTAGATGGCAGCAAAAGATGTTAAGTTGTAACTTTGCAGCTTGCAATGTGCATGCGGTATCTGCTGCGATGTTGTGCATGTCACATTAATTTATATACAGTATTTTAAAATAACACGCGAGGTGGCACTGCCCCTTCTCTTTGTATCCATACATAGTCACACTCTTACCAGCATCGGGTGATTAAGATTTGGTTGATATATAGATGAATCATTAGATTGCTGATCTCTTTACAAACCAATATCTCCCTGTTCAGATGGATAACTGTAAACAGTGTAGCTGTGTAGCATTCCTTCATCTGATAGTTTAATATGAACCAGCCAAGAATATTACACAGCCTTGTATCGGTGGGGTGGGCGAGAAGATTTATCCACAAATAAAGGTTTTCTATTAATACCGGTATTTTGCATGTTTTGTACCTTTTTCATAATAAAGTTTGATGAAATTTAAACGAAATAATCCTTGGATTTCTTACAGTTTCATCTCTAGTGCTTGACGGGCAGGTGTGTGTTTTTTCTAGTGAGTTTACTTTACGTTTGTAGTTAAATGCGGGAGCTTAAAATGGCCAATATAACTGGAGAATTATTGGCCGAGATGCCAGGAGAAACTTGCCACAGTTAGTGTCAATTAGTGTCACGGGAACTGTAACATTCCCCTGAACTTGCAGACGGGACCTTGATAATGTCTTATCTAAAGGACGGCAGCTCATCTTAATCATACCTGATGAACGTTTGGGCATTTAAACCCATAATCCGACCAAAGTGACACGAACGCTGCCAATTGAACCAGACTGACTGCTTTTATATTGTTGATTCCAATAGCTGGCATTTGCATAGCAGTGAAATTACTGCTCCCGAGCAATTTATTTCTGTTGTGTTTTTCACATTGTTTGGTTAACTCAAAGCCTTTTGATTTTGACGCAATGTTCATAGCCCACGCTACCACATGAAAGGCCAATTTTTCCTGCCTTTTCAAAGGCTATATTTGTCTTGCAATTTAATCTTATTGACTGTTCCTTAACCCAGAGCACTAAATTCGTGATAATAATCCTTGCATCTGATGTAGCGGCTTTCACATTGCGAAGACGTCGCCAAGCCTGTGATATACTGTAAAGTTGGTAATAGCTACAGTATGTCACTTGCTAATTAAAATGACCATTTTTGTGCATAACAATTTCACCCAAACTCTGATAAAGTGAATGAGCAATTTTATTTTTAATGTATTTTTATTTTAAAAGGACAAAGGAACGGTTGTGGATTGGAATCTTGTTGGATGGAGTCACACGTGCCCAGTTTCGGTCAGTTTACTTTGTTCCATCAGTTGAGCTGGTTTGTTTTTGCAAGCGTAAGAATGAAACTAGTTTTAATGTGGGGTCATTGAAAATCAATCAATGTGGTGCCTCCAGACTGATTCAAAAGGTACTATTTCTGTGCTTGAATTTGAGAACAGGAAGCAAACTCTTTGCTTTCAACTTGAGCATGTTTAAATTGAAGGCATTTCAATGAGTTTGAGTGCACTTAAATCAATATAATTTTCCTTGCATTTGATATAGCGCTTTTCTGGACGTCTCAAAGCATTTCACAGAATACAGTGTAAAGTGTATGTTTGCGAGCGAAACGCGGCAGCCAATTGCGCACAGCAGCATCCCCACAAACAGTCGTGGGTTGAGATCACAGATTATATTTCAGGACATGTAACAATATCGAGTTTGCAAGTATCATATAAGACGGAGCTTTAAACATTCAAGCAAGTGATGTGTGAATATGGCTTTAGTGTTGCTTGCCTGCTTCATACTTTATAAAAAGATAAAGTCATTGTTTAAAGAGCTAAACCCTTCGCTGACACAAACCAAAATTTAATTTACTGTTTAAACATTCAGTGTTGTCATTATTCATTTTGCCTGTCGAATATACAAAAAACAATAAATGCTGGAGGAAATCACTTTATCACACAGAAAAATAGGTAACTGTTTCCTAGTTTTCTCTGTTAAACCGCTTTTGTTTTTCTTTTTTAGAGGTGTAAATTACGAGTTAACTTGTCCCTTTATAGATTACCCTGAATGTTGCTTCATTTATTGTTTTCATCAGCAGCTGGACTTCCACAACACTTGTGACTCCCATTAAAACTAATGGATGCTACATTGGCATTGACACCGCGTATCAACCAGATTTATTCGCGAAAAATGGTCTATTTCACATTCAGTTGCAATCAAACGATTCTGAATTGATGAAAAGAAAATGAGACGTACTCTGGGTATTTTGCAGAAAGTGGCATTCAGAGCAATGTCCATTTGCATTTTATCAGCCTGGGGTTGAAAGCCTAAAATGCTAAAATGATGAATTATGCTTAATTATTGATGGGCTACACACAGATGTTAAAATGGCAAATTAATTGCTGACGTTTCCATGTCAATAACTTTCGCTGAGTGCGGCTCATTTATATTCTTAATTTGCTCAAAGCCGTATAAACTGACACCGTATACTGTTTAGAAACATTTACCCCTTGATATCAGTTGATGTTTTTATGATTGATTTCAATTTTGCATTTATTAGCGAAGGCCAAATGATATTCTGAAGGTGTGAAATGGGATGCAGATCACATAACGTTGGGACTCGCGCTGTTAGGTGCTGCCTGTGCAATTTTTAATTACATACATAATATATTCGCACGATATAGGTGATCGGGAATAATGCTTGCATTTGATAAATAGTGCCTTTCATCCAAAAGAAATGTCTAAGCGCTTTGCAAGACAGGATTAATTAGAAGCAAAGTGAATGTTCCCATCTAAGTAACTGTAGCAGCTCATTTGTGTCAGTAATATACAGCAAATAACATGAACTAAGCCAATTATGTGAATTTGCCGAGCAATTAAATTGAACTGCGAATGTCAAATTTATCTCAAGTCAAGAATGCGTAATATGTATGAAACGATGGCTTTTAGCCAGAGGTGGAACAATGGTAAAAATGGAATCTTAAATCTGCGTTACTCCACAGTATGTGTTTTTGTTCTGAATATTCTTGATGATAATGAGTTTGGCTTTAAATGTGCCTCATTTCTTTACATATCTCACAGGTATAAAAGTGCAGATTCAAGCAATGTAATATTCAAAGATTAATTGATGGTGTCTCGCCTATTCACGCAAGCCAAACTTTGCATCGGGAACGTGAATCGGAGAGTGCATTAAATAGTTTATTGGATGAAAACTATATTCCCAACTCCCGTCAACCCTAATAGGTGATGTGCTGTGGGTGCTTCAAAGTGGCAGCGGAGAAAAGAGGCTGATGCTATTTACTCAAAATTGGGTAAATTAGTAACCAGACTTTGCAATCTTTTCATGCTTAACTCAATAGAGAATAGCTCCATAAGTTGCTAGGAGACTGGAGCTTGTGGCATGTGGTTGATTGACTGCTAAACCTTTCTCCCCTAAAACGAGCAATCATTGTTAATTGTTCTGACCTTGTGTAGTGTGTATGAGATATTAGAATATGTTTGGTGATTCAATGGGAAAAATACAACACGTCCTTTATTTTTGTCTGTGCACTTAAATTCTGTTGCGTTTTGAAACACCATTTGTGGTTCATATCTTTCGAAATACGAGGAATACTTTACAGTGGGAAGGTGAGCAGACTGTTCATATTAAATTATTTCACACAGAGAGCATTGAATGTGTCAAGGGCTGCCTGATGGAGGACATATTGAATTGGCATATTCAAGAGGGAATTTGATAGCTTTTTGGCGAATTTAATTGAGAGGCATGAGAGGTGAAGTCGTGTAGGATTTTTTTTAAAAATCTTTGAAAGCCAGATAGTCTCAAAGGTCACTTTCTGTAACATTCCCACGTATTTATATTAACCTCACGGGTGTTGCAAACGTGGAGCCCTATAGCTCCGTGGTTAGAGCACTCTTCTCACAAGTGAAAGGACCTGGGTTTGATTCCTGGGCAGGGCGAAACATTCGGCAGGTTTCCTTACACTACACGCCTCTGTTTCCCAAACAGTGAGTGGGAATCCGATTGTTAGTCGATTGGCGGATCGCTTTTCCGGGGATGATAAAAAAAAATTGGGTGACCCATTCCACAAACTGTTTGTGGGGGACGCTGCTGTGCGCAATTGGCTGCCGGGTTTCGCCCACAAATATACAGTCAATTCACTTTACAGTATATTCTGTGAAGCCGCTTTGAGACGTCTAGAAGACGTGAAAAGCGCTATATCAAACGCAAGGATTATTATTATTACCAAGTGAACAGAACAATGCTCATTTTTCCTAAGAGGAGCTGCAGTTAGATACACACCTGGCCAGTATCGCGCGGCCTGTAATAAATTATGAATCAAGGCATTAAAAACTCAGGAAAAATACTTAAGCAGTTAAATCCTGATAAATACGCGATTTTCTACATGCAACATCTACGTTGTTCTCCTTGTCGCCATTTTATAATTGTCTGTGATATAGATTGACCTGAACAATTTTACACAAGTTAATATTTTAACACAGATGTCAGTTGGATGTGAACTGTGGAATTGTTTGCAGTCCTAAATGTGTATAGCTGAATTAATCTGAACCTATTATACTCATGTAATACTTCATAGTATTTTTTAACTCTAGCTTTCTCTGAATGTTTCTGAAGAGTTTATTTTGAATAATATTAATATCACATCAAATAATCCTTGCATTTGATATAAGAATAATAATAATAAATAATCATTGCATTTGATATAGCTCTTTTCACCTCTTCTAGATGTCTCAAAATACTTCACAGAATATACTGTAAAGTGACTGAAAAGTAAATTTTGGGGGTGAAACGCAGCAGCCACAGTCGTAGATTGAAATGACCAATTTTTTTTAAATAGCACAAGCAGTCACAGATTAAGTGAGCACATTTTTTTTTAGAGGAATTATTATACATGGAGTCCTGCAGCTCAGTGGTTACAAGCGTAAGACCTGTGTTCGAATCCAGGCAGGTCAGGACGAAACTTGGGCAAGTTTCCTTACTCCACACGCGTAAGCGCCTAATAATAATCCGTCCAAACAAACCACAATAGTAAAAATCGGTCATTTCAATCCGTGACTGTTTGTGGGGACGCTGCTGTGCGCATTTGGATGCTGCGTTTTGCCCACAAATATACAGCATATTCTGCGAAGCGCTTTGAGACGTCTCGAAGACATGAAAAGCGCTATATCAAATGGGAGGATCGTTATTATTATTACCTCCGCAAAAGCGATCTGGCAATCGACTACTTACATGCGTGCGGAGTAAGGAAACTTGCCAAAGGGAGTGGGGAGGGAAGGGGGGGAACGTGGTGCACAAGCTAAGATGATCATGTGAGAGATTCGGATGGAAAACTGGCTTAACATCGAACAAGTTTTATTTGATATAAACTGCTGATCCAAGCACCATCTGCCGGAATTCTCAAACACAAACTTGGTTTATCATCTCGGCAACACTCCCTTAAGAGGTATAATTTTAGGACAGTATCTCATTACAGAAGTCCCCAAGTCAGTCCAGTGAATTGCTTAGAATGATTCAATTACTCATACGCGGTATATCTTGGAAGGCTCCGAGGCCAATCAGATTCCAACGGATCTCTCCGCTCGGTCATTTAACCCTGCGGGTTCGTTGTTTTTGTTGACCCGTCGATTCGCGAGATGGCGTTTGAAGCTTGCGTGACGCTCGTGCAGTCCGGCGGGCTTGAAATCCACACTTGTATCCCTCAAAGCGTTTACGGGAGTCTTACCTCGAGTGGAGTCGGCAATTGCCGATGAACCCGGCAGAGATTATCAGCACAAAAGGCGCAGGTCATGGTATATGACCATGGTTTACGGCAGGCGCTGCAATGGCTAGATTCAGCGCAATGCTCCAATCAGCGCTCACAATAGGCCTGGTCAAATGTGCCATCTCCTCTCTCACTGATTAGAAAGCTATGGTATGAAGTCGCAAATCAGTCTAGGTTTAATGGAGGCATCTTGCGGAATTGGCTCATAACAAGCATAACGCAGGAAACGGTTCATATTTCTACATCCGAAGCATTTGGTACAGAGAGCTCCTTATTTGATCTCAATAGCCCTCAGTCGGGCAGATTAAGGAGATGTGGTGGTAAACTTGATTAGAGGCATAAACTCCGAACGTACAGCTGTGTCCACAAATGGCTTCAAATCCCAGTCTTGCTGGGCTACTTAAAGGCTCTCGTTGGCATCTTAAATCAACGCAAACCAATTAAGACTCTTGAGTTCAAAATGTAAAGGAGAAAAAAAAATCCCAAATAGAAGATGGAAATCTGGAAATTGGCAACAGGTGGAACAACATCCGAAAGGGAATGATAAGTTTTATGGTTTGATTGCTATCTTTCTTCCGATGAATTTCTAAATCTATTTTTCTTTCAAATGCCACTTGACCTGTTTGGAATTCCAGCATTTTTGATTTTTTTTTTGCTTGGGTTTCAGCAGTGACTTTAACATGAACCTTAGCGTCAACTAAATTTGGTTTGAAAACACAAAAACTCTCCCATGTGTTTTAGGTTTACAAACACGGGACTGGCGTTAAATCACTTTCAATGTCTTGCGTTTAACTGCCCTTGAAATGAGTGATTTATAGGTTCCTCGTGGAACGCGGGGTCGGGTTTGCTGAAGAAGGTAAGGTAATTTTTGACATCTTTTTAACGTCTCGCGCACCTAGTAAAATCAGAAATAAATCGCGGTTTGATTTTCAGGAGAGCAGCAGTCTTCCATTCAGACAGTTTGTGTTGAGATCCTAGGCTTGCCTTCCACTCAGACTCAATCCCCACTCAGACTCAATCCCCACTCAGAGCAGAATCAAGCCTTGTATACGCCTTGTGACCCGTGACATTAATGATAACTCTTACACTTAATGCAGCTTCGAATCACTTCACAGAATATACTGTAAAGCGAATCGACCGTACATGTTGCTGGGGGGGAAACGCGGCAGCCAATTGCGCACAGCAGCGTCCCCACAAACGGCCGTGAATTAAAATCGCCAAATTATTTTAATATTGTTGAAATGCTAATTGTGGTTTGGAAGGGAATGTTATTCTTCCCCGGAAAAGCAACCCAGCGATCGATGAACAACCGGGTTCCTGCTTACCGCCGGGTGAACTGAGGTGTGTGAAGTAACCAAACGTTTTTAGGTGCCTTGGGACGTCCTCCCGACGTGAAAGGTGCTTGCGGTTGTTGCTTTGGCCTGCGGGGAATCGAACCGAGGTCCTCTCGCGTGCGAGGCGAGTGACACTCCAGGACACCACGTAGATAGTTCAGATGGATTCTGCGTAAAACTTGAAAGATTCCAATACATATTAGTTCGAATAAAATGGCCCAATATTGCTAACATTTTCTGGGAACGGTGATTAGCTGTTGCAGGGAATGTTATTCTGCTGAGTATCTGTTACTATTTGTTCTAATTTAACTTGACAAAAACATCTATCATGTGGGTACTGGCAGCTTGCTTTCATTACAGAGCCTTTTACTCAGTTTCTCTCAGTAGGCATCAGTCTGCTTCATATCCCCAGCCCTATCATTGGACACGCCTTAAACATTAATCTCTGGAACCCTATGCAAGGCTCCCTCCCCCTCCCCTTTCCTCATGGTCCATCTGAAGACCTACCTCTTTGAGTGTCCTCATCTCCTCAGCTCGCACCCACCCCGAGGTCGTTGGCCTAATCAGTATTGGGACGACCTCCCGAGGTGAAAAGCGCTGAATAAATAAATGTGTTTGCATTGGGTAGCGAGGTAAAATCAACACCTCGAAGCTCAGCAGCACCAACAGTTATTTCAGTGACCATGGTCTCAAAGCTTCAGCCTTTGTCAGAACACTGTGCCACTGAATGTCTGTGCCTTAAAATGGCAACTATTTATTGCCTTCAGACACTGGCTGGAAGGATTGCAAATGCAATCAAATGCAAGGATTATTATTATTATAGTTTACACACCAATCAAACATGGTGAATATTTTAAAAATTGGTAGTAGGTGGGTGAGGGGGTGGGTGAGGGGGTGGGGGTGGGTGAGGGGGTGGGGGTGGGTGAGGGGGTGGGGGTGGGGGAGGGGGAGGGGCTGGGGGTGGGTGAGGGGGTGGGGGTGGGTGAGGGGGTGGGTGAGGGGGTGGGTGAGGGGGTGGGTGAGGGGGTGGGGGTGGGGGTGGGTGAGGGGGTGGGGGTGGGTGAGGGGGTGGGTGAGGGGGTGGGGGTGGGTGGGGGTGGGTGAGGGGGTGGGGGTGGGTGAGGGGGTGGGTGAGGGGGTGGGTGAGGGGGTGGGGGTTGGGGGAAGACGGTCGGAGAGCTCAGGTGGGACTTGAGAAGGGGAAGAGAGGGAGCAAGGCGGAGGGATTGAGGGACAGTGTTCCCGAGTTTGGGGGGAGGGGGGTGGGGGGTGCGGGCTTAGTGGCTGAAAGCGCGATCTCCGATGGTGGGGCGGAGGGTGGGAGGGAGGGACGGGGGCAGGGGGCCTGTAGCTGCTAGGAGCGAAACCAACGTCAATTATCAGGATGTAGTAATTACCTTTAAACTCACTGTAGTGTGTGAGCATTCCGAGACACTTCCCTTGCGCGCATTTGGCTTCTGCATCTCGCCCTCAACATATACAGTCAACTTGCTTTACAATGTCCCAGTAGCTTAGAGCATCCCCCCAGGCAAGATGGCGGAGAGATAAACAATTTCCAAGCCTCCGCTAAGGTTGCGAATGGCAGCTCTTATGTCTGAAGAGCGGGCAGATGGGATCTCGGTTAAATGTCATCTCATCAAAAGGACAGCACTTCTCCTCAACACAATTCTCCCCCGTACGAGAGAATCGCCCTGGAATGTCAGGAGACAATATCAGGATACTATGGAGTCCTGTAGCTCGGCGCAAGAGAGAGACCCGGGTTCGATTCCCGGCGGAGCGAAACGGTGGGTAAGTTTCCTTACTCCACACGACGCCTGATAATAATCCCTCAAGAAATAACAAACAATAATAAATTGAATCAGTGCAATCCACGACTGTTTGCGGGGACGCTGCTGTGCGCAATTGGCTGCCGCGTTTTGCCCACAAATATTACAGTCAATTCACTTTACAGTATATTCTGTGAAGCGCTTTGAGACATAATATTAATCCTTGTGTTTGATATACCGCTTTTTACATCTTATGGACGTCTTATGGACCCACAAACAGCCGTGGGTTGAAATGAGCAATTTTATTATTGTGGTTTGTTTTGGACAGATTATTATCAGGCGTGTGTGTGGAGTAAGGAAACTTGCCCAAGGTTTCGCCCTGACCTGCCTGAACACAGGTCGCACGCTTGTAAGGCGAGCGCTCTAACCACTGAGCTACAGGAGCTCTAGAAGACATGAAAAGCGCTATATCAAATGCAAGGATTATTAATATTATTATTATTATTATTCTCAGAATCTGGAGCTTCATAAAGTCACCGGTTTAGTTGCAGCAAGTATTGGTTTTAAAACAAAGGTTTTGCGAGTACGGTCAGATGCTTTGATCCTTGAAATACATTGAGATGCAAATGTCGATCTCGAAATGTGTTTCTAACTGGAACGGACATGAATAGCTGAAGGTAATGCAAATTTCCTCTGAAGAGCAGAAACGATCACTGTACGAACTAAAACGTATGTGGAAAACAAATCAAATTTGACAGCCGCGTTTTGCTCACCAAATACAGTCACTACACTATGCTGTGTATATACTGGGAGATGCTTTGAGATGTCTCGAAGATGTGACACGACACTATATCAAATGGAAGGATTATTCTTATTATTATTGTTGTTATTATTATATGATTGCAACTACAGTAACACACCTGATTGCATCACCCATTCAGAGTTGGCGAGCCAGAGAGTATGGCTGCAATAAAACCTATCGTAGGTAAATCAAAAGGCAATTTACAAACGGAATAGTTCCTAAAGCTCCTATAGCTCAGTGTTTAGAGCACTCGCCTTACACGCGGGAGAAAAAAACGCAATAATAAAATTGGTCATTTCAGTCCACGACTGTTTGTGGGGGACGCTGCTGTGCCAAATTGGCTGCCGTGTTTCGCCCACCAATATACAGTCAATTCACTTTACAGTATATTCTACAGTATAAGCGCTTTGAGACGTCGATAAGACGCTGTATCAAATGCAAAGATGATTATTATTATTATAAATAGGCACTTGTAGACCCTGCAGCATTTTTCTGGGGTTCCCGTTTTTCATTATTTTAATATCGCCACTTTAACAAAAGATTTATTTCACCCAACAACAACAAGAAAACTACCTTCATAGAGCGCCTTTCCCATTGTCTTCCTTCACAAATGTTAATCCCATTTCAAAGCGAAGTGTTTGAAGCATTTTGCCAACGGTTGAACAGAAAGTTCAGTCAGTTCCTGCATTGCCTTTGCCTGGAACACTGGATATATGTTTCCCTCGGTGGTAATTATTATTAGCAAACTCAAGCATTCTTTGAAATGAACTACAAGTACTCAGAAGAAACATGCTTTCAAATAACAAAAAATACCGATGGCTGGCAAATACAAACAGAAACATAGAGACATAGCCTTGAAAGTTTGACGTCTCAAAGCACTTCGTAAAGTGTTTCGAGGCATCCTCCTGATGTAGAAGGGAGTGTGTCCTTGAATTAAAACAAATTTAATTGCTGTAAACAGAAAATTCAATTCTGAATTTTTGTCTGGGACAAATCTGCTTTGAGAAACATTAAGAGACTTGATTGAGGAAGCTGTCATATCCAGCTAAGTCATCAAGACACATACAACCATCACAAAACTACATAGGTACAGCGCCTTTCACATCAGGAGGTCACAAGGCACTGGACAGTCAGTGTTTCAGACCCGAGCTGGGGTCGGAATCGGGGAAGGTGGAGGGTACGGAGGGAGAGGGGGGGGAGGGAAGGGAGGGGGTGACCGATGGCACGGTCGAATACGAGGGTCTTGAGGCGGGACTTGAAGGAGGCCAGGGAGGTGATTAGATGGAGGGACTGCGGGATGGGGTACCAAAGGTTAGAGGCAGAGTGGCTGATATCAACGTTAAAATAATTTTTGTTGAAACAGAATAGGTCTTACAGGTAATGAACATAATCAGGGAAAAACATCAGAACAAAGTATTGGTTTAATCCGCTCCGTATCAAGCTCCAGCCTACTCTAATGCCCGCTTCCAAACCATCGGTGGTCAGGCCTTCAGCCTGCTCTCTGCCCCCATCCTTTGGAACACCATCCCACATTCCTTGTGTCTCCCTCCCTTAACCTTCTTCAAGTCCCTTCTCAACACCATCCTCTTCGACCGCATTGTTGGCCACCCACCTACCCTCCCTACATTTCACCCTCAATTCCCCCCCCCCCCCCCCCCCCCATCCCATGTTTGGGTCAAACTCCCCGTCTGTCCAGCTCCTTGGGACGTCCTCGCGAGGTGAAAGGCATCACACACACGTAATGTCATATTGCATTGTAATCCGTTCGGTGGTTCGGTTACTTCTGTTAAACGTGAAATGTCTCCTATTCAACCAGAAGAATGAACTGGGCTTGTTTCGCGCGACTGAAGGCAATAAACGCAGCTGCGTCTGGCCCGTAAATGGGTTTAGGAGCCGCCGAGCTTCGGAGGGTCATGAATATGAGGGGCCGATAAAGAAGTGAGAGGTAACGTAACCAACCGTTTGCCTGCTTGTAGGATAATCAGGCTTTCGGGGCAACATCTGAAAGTGGAGCGGAGGTAAGTCTCCTCCCGGGTGCACAATCCTGCACATCTGTTTGAAGTGTTTCGGTCGCAGTTTAATGCTCGTGGGCACCGAGCAGTTCCAGGCGCAAGTGTTCCATTTGCAGCTGCGTGTTCGTCACCTCTGCCGTTCAAGTAACGTTCAAGTAACGTCTCACGGCTCCCGGCCGGGCGAAACCCTGGGCAAGTTTCCTTACTTCATCGCACGCCTGCTGCTGCGAGAGGTCTTTACGATCAAAAACCTGGGTCTTCAGAACGGCCTTGAAGGAGGCGAGGGAGGGAGCGAGGCGACGGGACTGTGGGAGGGAGTTCCAGAGTGTGGGGGGGGGGCGGAGAGGCTGAAAGCCCGGCCACCGATGGTAGGGCGGGTCAGGCGGGGGACATGGAGCAGAGCGGGCTGTCAGGTTGGTGGGGAGGCAGCAGGTCGGAGAGTTAGGAAGGAGCAAGGCCTAATAATAATCCTTCAAAAAACACAACAATAATAATTTGGTCACTCAATCCACGACTGCGCGCAATTGGCTGCCACGTTTTGCCCACAAAATATACAGTCAATTCACTTTACGGTACATTCCGTGAAGTGCTTTGAGACGTCCAAAAGACGTGAAAAGCGCTATATCAAACACAAGGATTATTGTTAAGAGTCGTAGTATCATCTTTGTACATTACAGCACTATTATAAATGATTGTGGTATATAATACAAATGGTGTATTCCTGAAATTACCCCACCCTCCCCCCCACCCCCACCCCACTTTCCCCTCCCCATCAAGGTCAATTGATAAGTTATTACAGCGATTGTATTTCCTTGAGAACCATCATCATGTCAGCCTGTCTATTCACGGTTGAATGTGCTGGTGAATACAAATGTACTTATTTGAGCGAATCCCTTTGTCCCTGGGGCGCTGTCAAGAGAGAAGGCAGTTACGCGAACGTCGTGTGCATTAAAAAGGATCCATGATATTTCAACTCTGACCGCACGCCTACCTTGAGAGAGCTCAAGGTTATTCCGCGTTCCTCAATTAGCCGCAGTCCATTGCGGTGCAGTCGTTTTCGCAAGCAAGCAACGCTTTGACAACCTGTAATTCCTTTGCGACCAAATTGTACTTGTGTTTACGTTGTGAGGGTTCGGAATCGAGAGATCTTCAAATGCTGTATTTTGTTTGTACGTCTGCTTTCCTCTGTTCAAATGTTTGCAAACCAAAGGAACAAAAACATCATGGAAAACTACAGCGTTCAATCCAAACCTTTCCTAGCCCCGAGGCTCTGGAACTCCCTCCCTCACTCCCTTCGCCTCGCCTCCCTCTCTTCCCAGTCGCAGGTCTCAGCTGAAGACCTTTCTCTTCGACCGCGCCTTTGGTCACCTTTCTCCCCCTGCCCCTGGCTCGGGCCCGGGATCCGCTATTGTGAAGAGCTCTGAGACGCCGTCCGGCGTGGAGGGCGCTGTATAAATCAAAGTTGTTGTTGTTGTTGTTGTAAATACATTTACAACAACAACTTGGATTTATATAGCGCCCTCCAGGGGGGGCCGAGGCGAAGGGAGTGAGGGAGAGAGTTCCAGAGCCTCGGTGCGCAGAGGCTGAAGGCAAGGCCGCCGATGGTGGAACGGAGGATTCGGGGGGACAAGGAGGAGGCCAGACCCGATAGAGCGAAGGCAACGGGTACTGCTGTGAGGAGAGAAGAGGTCAGAGAGGTAAGGGGGTGCAGAGGAGTGGAGGGATTTGAAAATAAGAGTGAGGATGTTGAAATCGATCCACTAGGGAAGGGAGCCAGGCTGGGACTGGGGTAATCGGGGAGCGAAGTTTGGTACGGGTGAGACATTTAACCCATTAGATCTTTGCCTTTGAGGTAAAAAAAAACAGCTTGATTATCTTTCCATTGCAGCATCAAGCTGCTTTTTTAAATGAGTCCAATATCCTGGCGTGTCCCACCTTTCTCCAAGTAACCCAGGGCCTCTGATTGCCATCTGCCACTCGGCACAGAATGGGATTGAAGCTGGGACATTGTCTCTCTCTCTCTCTCTCGGGCTCAGTGTAACAGCAGGAAGGGAATTATCTGGGAGTGAGCAATGTTTTATTCATTCAGCGTACTTCCCTTTAGTATTTTGCACGCTTTTTAAAACATGTTTTTGCGTTCTTAGCAACCATGTACTGTATTGTGGTGATTGGCTTATGTTTCGCCCACAAAATATACAGTCAATTCACTTTACAAAATATTCTGCGAAGCGCTTTGAAACGCCTAGAAGATGTGAAAAGCGCTACATCAAATGCAAGGATTATTATTATTATTATATGGCCATCGCTTGCAATAGAGCAGATTAATAGGCACATTCTGTGCCAAATTTCCAGCCAATATATTTAACCTTCTATGGTGGGATAATAGTAATAATCCTTGCATTTGATGTAGCATTTTTCACGACTTCTCAACATCTCAAAACGCTTCACAGAATGTACTGTAAAGTAAATTGACTGTATGTTTGTATATTCATAGGGCATTAAAACCACCAACAATAATAAAATTACACTTGTATAGCAGATCAGATCAAGTGCCGTGAATGAGGTCCCTGAACGCAGGGCTAAGTGTAATGGAAAGATCAATCATTACCCAGTAATGTGTTTGCTAGTTATTCTTTATTTCAATACATATTTTTGCTCTGAGCCAGACCAGACGACACGGGTATTAGTGCCTGTTTTTCTGAACGAGTCTGGAATACGCAAACCATTCACGGCCTAGGTACTGGATAATTTGCACCGTACACTTTTATGAGGTGCGTTTTTAAATGAAGTAGGGAAGTGAAAATATAATGGTACTGTATTTATGTCATATTGCAGCAATGAATGAGCCTCCTGTGACATACATTCACGGGATATAGGACTACGTTTGACATAGTCCAGTTTGCCTGTGGAGGTAAACTCCAAAAGTATCATCTGTCATAATTTATAGTTCAGCAATTTCAGTTATGGTACCACAAGCTCGATATTATTGCCGTTTGTTTGGGGAATGCATTCGATGTCAAAGATTAAGAACCAGGCAATCTCGTCTCGCTGCAAACAGGCATTTCTCTTCATTTAGCATAAATAAAGAGACCTTTA
Source organism: Hydrolagus colliei (assembly GCA_035084275.1). Lineage (NCBI taxonomy): Eukaryota > Metazoa > Chordata > Chondrichthyes > Chimaeriformes > Chimaeridae > Hydrolagus > Hydrolagus colliei. The sequence goes on along the minus strand of CM068748.1, from coordinate 25,394,602 downwards.
AGAATTTTGAAAAATCCATGTGCGCTTCGAAACAGTCTGTTAAACACATTAGCTTCACGCTGCTCGATTTGTGATTTCATATTATTTCTGAAAAGCAAACAAGGTTATTCCTATCTTTTCAGTACATAATAATAATAATAATAATCCTTGCATTTGATACTGCGCTTTTCACGTATTCTAGACGTCTCAAAGCGCTTCACAGAATATACTGGAAATGAAATGACTGTATATATTTGTGGGAGAAACGCGGCAGCCAATTGCGCACAGCAGCGTCCCACAAACAGTCGTGGGTTGAAATGACCGATTTATTATAGGGCTTTTTTTGGACGTATTAATATTAGTTGTGTGGAGTAAGAAAACTTGCCCAAGGTTTCTCCCCGACCTGCCTGGATTCGAAACACAGGTCTCATGCTTGTAAGGCGAGTGCTCTAACCACTGAGCTACAGGAGCTACAGGAACATTTAACAATGTTAAAGCTTTATGAGCTACAGGACTCCATAGGCATTGCATCTTGCTTATGTCAGTATGTTTACTGGATCCCCTTTCCTATTAATTGCTCAATTTTTACATTTGTTTGCAAATTAAAGCAGTTTTATGTCCAGAAGATGGAACCTATATTTTTTTACATTGCAATATTTCGCATTAAATGTGTTGATTCAATATACACCACCGATGTGAAATTTTACCTCATCCAAAATCCATTTCAATTTTGAGTTTAGTGTTGCACAGAATTGTGAAAAATTCTTAAATTCCATCTTAATTTGGAAACCTGTTTCACCAACAACAACAACTTGCATTTATATAGCGCCCTCCATGCCAGGCAGTGTCTCAGAGAGCTTCACAATAATAGGAGCCCGGGGCCGAGCCACGGGAGGGGGAAGGTGACCGTAAACGCGGTCCAAGAGAAAGGTCTTCAAGCGCGACCTGAATATGAAAAATGAGGGGGTGAGGTGAAGGGATTGAGTGGGGAGTTCCAGAGTTTCCGGGTGTAGTGGCTGCACGCACGGCCGCCGATGGCGGAGTGGAGGATACAGGGGACAAGGAGGAGGCCAGACCCAGTCGAGCGGAGGCAGTGGATACTGATGTGAGGAGAGTTTCCTTTTAAGAACTTTCAACTGGTTTCCTTTTAAGAATTACAGAAAAATGCCTTACAAAGCGTCTTAGAATCTTACAGCCCAAAAGGAGGCCATTCAGCCCATCTAGTCTGTGCCGGCTCTTTGAAAAGAGCAACTCAATCCCACTGCCCAGCTCTCTCCCCGTAACCTAACAGATACTTTAGAACAGACCAGTTCTTCCTAGATAACGATCTAATTCTCTTTTAAAAGCTGTTATCTTAAGACTGACAAGTTCTCTGCAATCTTCGATTGAAGATAAAAGGTTCCTATCTGCTAAAACCATGTGGAATTTCAGTTCTCATTAATAATGCAAACCAGCACAGTTCAGCTCCTTCACCATTCAATCCACGTCAATGGGAGTTTCATCTTTTTAAGAAGCGTGCCAGTCTTTGTGGCACCCTGCAGCTCAGTGGTTAGAGCACTCGTCTCTGTTTATCTAGCAGTGAATAGGAATCCAGTTGTTGGTCGATTGTCAGATCACTTTTCTGGGGGTCATAATGCCTTCAAATAAATAAATGATTTGATCAATAAGTCCATGACAGCCATGTGCAATTGGCTGCTGTGTTTCTCCCACATATGTACAGTCAATTCACTTTATAGTATAATCTGTGAAGCGCTTTGAGACGCCTCGATGAAGTAATAAAGCACCATGTGGAACGCTATGACTATTATTGTTGTTGTTGTTATTATACTGCTGCTGGACCTCAATTACAACAACAACAACAAAATTGCGCTTATGTAGCGTCTTTCACGTCGGGAGGACGTCCCAAAGCACTGAACAGTCTGGTCAGGACCCGAGTGGGTGGGGGTGGGGTGGGGTGGGAGGGTCGAAGTACGAAGTAGAGGGAAGGGGAAGGAGAGTGGGAGAGGGGGAAGAGTTAGTGAGGGAGCCAAGGCGCGTTTGAAGAGGAAGGTGTTGAGACCGGCCTTGAAGGAGGAAAGGGAAGAAGCGAGGGGGAGGGGCTGCGGGATGGAGTTCCACAGTGTGGGAGCAGAGAGGCTGAAAGCCCGGCCGCCGATGGTTGGGGGGTTAGGGCGGTGAACACGGAGCAGGCCTGAGTCTGCTGAGCGGAGGGGACGGGCACAGGCTGATAGGGGGACAGTAGGTCAGAGAGACAAGCGGGGGCAAGGCCGTGAATGGCCTTGAAGGTGAGGATAAGGATCTTGAATTCGATCCTCTGGGTGACGGGGAGTCAGTGGAGACATAGCTCAGGGTCGAACAAGACGCCCAGATTCCTGATTGGCTTCGAGAGGTGGGGAGAGCAGCCTTGAACGCTGATGTTGTCAGCCCTTGAATTACACCCCTTAAAACAAACATGTCGGATCCATTTGCAAATGATGGCATTGTAAGAGCAGAATGGAAATTTCTATAAGGAAACCTCCTCGATCGCAGGTGGTGATCTCGCAAAAAAAACTACAATTACATTAATTTTCCCATCTCCACTGCTGCAAGTTGGCCTACATTCCTTCCCAGAATATAGTCCTTCCTGTGCCCACAGAGCTCAGAAACCACCGTGCTCTTTTGTTCCATTTAATCCGATCCTATCCCTATATCCTTCAGTATTCCACATAAATATGCTTATCCAGGTCTTTTTCAAAGGAGCTTTGAGATGCAATATTGACCACATTTTAGGTCAAAACATATATCCTTTATGTTCGGATGGATGGAGGTTTGTGGACCCGAAACATTGCCTCACTTTCCTTTCTCCATAGATGCTGCCTGACCTGCTGAGTATTCTCAAGGACTTCAGAATTCCAGCGGCTGCAGTTATTTTAGAGTTTTATCCTATAGATGGGTAGGATGCAGGGGCAAAGTGAGAACGAGAGAGGAAGACACCACATAATTGCTTGTCTCACTTGACCTTCTTGTTCTGTCTCATAGTGTAAGCCTCCCCCCGACATGGTTTTCTCTCCCCCCACTCCCCCCCCACCCACCCCTATATGTTTTCTTAACGGAAACACTTTCAACACCCTCCGGTTTCATGCCATGCGAACTCTCCTTCCCACTCGCAGTCTGACCTCTCCATCCACGGCCTCCTACGCTGTTCCAATGAACCACAGCGCAAGCTCGAGGAACAGCATCTTATCCATCTACCAGAGAGAGACCTTACAGCCCTCCGGCCTTAATATTGATTTCAATAATTTCAGGCCTGCGTTCTCCTCGTCTCTGTTAGAGACAGGGAGAACGCAGGCCTGAAAAGCCTCTCCCTCCCAACATGCCCCAGTTCTGAACGAAGGATCGTGGATCTGAAACGTCGACTCACTTTTCCTCTCTCTATAGATGCTGCCTGACCTGCTGAGCGTTCCCAGCCATTTCTGTTTCTGTTTCAGATTTCCCGCATCTGAGGTATTTTGCGTTTTTGTTCAGCTTCATCAGTCGTTTCTCGATGCAGAGAAATCAACCCTGAAACAAGTCCTGAAATCAACTTTGTTCTTCTCCAAACCAGGTTCCCATTGGCCTTTTAAAACTGGTCACAATATTCCTAAAATGGGCTTTTGTCTGTAAAATGTTGAATGTAACTTGATTCAGTTGATAGACAAATGCCCCGAAAATGCAATCTAACACTCGATTAGCTCTCTGAGCTCTGGGCATCTGAGCAGAGGCATCTCATTGACTATAAAGCTTCATTGAATGATCAATACTGTAATCGCATCAAATTCGTTTCTTCTCCACCCTCTGCCAGCGGTACGCAGTCTATTGTAATAATAATTCTTGCCTTTGACATGGAGCCTTTTCACGTCTTCTAGGCGTCTCAAAATGCTTCTCAGAACACACGGTAAACTGTGTTTTGTGGGTGAAACGCAGATTATTGTTGGTGTTGGAATGTTACTTTCACCTAAATCATCAAAGCAACACAACTGCCTTGATTGTAAATTCCATCCATTGTTCGTGAATTTGCTGTATTAGCGGAGAGCTTTGGGGGAACTTTAAAATCATCAACTTCAGGTTGTAACGATATTAATGTCGGGGCTAGAATACCTCAAACGGTTGCATTAAACGGTTCAATTTTTGAAAATCCAACACAGCCAAGCAAAATTTTGCCCCTCCAAACATTAAACTTGCAAACCATTGTATCCTTCATAAACCAATGACTTGAACAAGATGAAGCAACACAAAGCTGCACAATGCCAAACAATTTGAGTTAACATTCATTCATTCATACATACAGTAAATGGATGGAGATCTACAGCTCTTGCAATTATTAACTACATCAACATCAAACCAATGACTCGGCGCTCCTGTGGCTCAGTGGTTAGAGCTCTTGTCTTGCAAGCTGGGGAGAAGCTGGGGAGAACTGTGTTCAAATCCAGGCAGGTCAGGGCGAAACCTTGGGCAAGTTTCCTTACTCCACACGCCTAATAATAATCCGTCAAAAACAAACCACAATACTGTAATAAAAATTGGTCATTTCAATCCACAACTGTTTGTGGGACACTGCTGTGCACAATTGGCTGCTGCGTTTCGTCCACAAATATACAGTCAATGCAGTCAAATATACAGTCAGGGGAGTGATTACGAATGATTGTAATTTATGCCAATAAATATTCTTACTGTTGATTTCCAATCTTGTTTCACACAGCGCAAGTGGGCATTCTTCGGAAGGTACAGTCTTCCAGGTGAGAATTCAAATCTAACTGGTAGTCAGAAGGACCAAATCTCTGGAAAACATTGACGCTGCATTTGGATAAATGTTTGACCCTTACTTTCAATCATATTTGATCAGTCTTGCCCTTCAGTTCCCCAGTGAAACCCTCTCTCCACTACCTGGGGAGTACTAACTCCACTACTAATCAGCTGTGCAAAGTGTTTTGAGATGTCATTTAAAAGATGCTATATATATATATATACAGTATATATGTAATGTATTGTTGTTCTTGTTGGATATACATTGTCTTCGCTGATCAAATGATTCAAGCTATGGGATGATTTCACCTGAATTAACAACAACAAAATACAGCAAAATTCCATTTATAGAGCGCCTTTATAGCGCGGTTAGGGCGGTGGATGCAGAGCAGGCCAGAGCCTGCTGAGCGGAGGGGACGAGCAGGCTGATAGGGAGACAGCAGGTCAGAGAGAATTAAATCTAGTCTAGGTGTTGTAGGATTTTAGTGGAGCTGTCATCCTCCGAGTGCTTTGGGGAAGGCTGCTCGATGTTCCTCTGAAGGAGTTTTTTTCCCATTTAAGAATTAATTGAACATCCCACGGCACTATTCAAAAAATTTAAAAGATTTCCCCTCGTGTCCTCGCCAACAATCCCCAGACACAATTAGTCAAAATAATGTCAAACTTTTTATTCAACACAGATTGAATTTGTCAGCTGAACTGTCTCATTCAATACATCAGTTTGAATCATTTTTATTTCGTGTTTTTAATTGTATTAAAAATGCATTTCTTTTCAATCCCAGAGGGCTTTTATTGCAATGTGTGTTCAATATATGTCTTTAAGGATGATTACAGCTGTAACAGCTTACCTAGTGATGATATGTGGGACCGTTCCAAAGTTTAATTTGAGAAAATGGGCGAAGTTTAAAAAGTGAATGGAAATTATAGCTAGCATTCATTAGTGACTAGACTGATGGAAGCATTTAAGTTTGGAGTCCTGTAGCTCAGTGGTTAGAGCACTTGTCTTGCAAGGAAGTAACCTGGGTTCGATTCCCGGCAGGTCAGCTCAGGTCAGGGCCGAACCTTGGGCAAGTTTCCTTACTCCACAAGCCTGATAATAATACCTCAAAGAAAAACAACAACAATAATTTGGTCACTTCGATCCACGACTGCTTGTGGGACACTGCTGTGCGCAATTGGTTGCCACAATTCCCCCACAAATATACAGTCAATTCAGTTTCTTTACAGTATATTCTGTACATGTATATTCAAGCGTTCTGAGACGCCATGTGGCGTGGAGGGCGCTATATAAATCGAAGTGGTTGTTGAAAAGCGCTTTGAGACGTCTAGAAGACGCAAAAAGCGCTAGATCAAATACAAGGATTATTAATATTATTTATTATTAGGATTACCAGTTGTAATCTAGTCACTGCACGGGCAGACTTCAAATTAGTTTTATCTGAAGAATTTGAGGCTTTATCTGTATTCCTATTCCAACCAATGTAATATTGCACATTGATATCTGTGCAAGGCGTGGAGCCTATCAAATTTTGGTGCAGAATGCAAAGCACTGCATTAAATATTAATTTTACAAGCTCATGTTTCCGTGAACTATAATGGCATTACAAATTCAGCCCACTGTATTAAACATTTATCTCAGGGGCTTGTGTTTTCCATTCACAAATTAAAATACTGTTTGCATAATTGCAAAGCGGGTGGGTGTTGTGAAAAAAACACTCCATAAAATAAACACCGCCTTGTAGAGCCATTGAAGAGATTAGGTTGTGGGAAGTTAGTAAGTGGAAAGACCAGGTGTATCTGAGCATTAAATTAAATCCAGGGCGTCCCCTCATGCTGGAAGTAGCTAAATTGAAGACTTTAATCAACAAATAGCAATTCTCGCCCACACCAAATTCCGTACCCCGATTACCCCAGTCCTTGTCAAACTCTCTGGCTCCCTTTGCCAGAGCGGATCAATTTCAAGATCATCACCCTTGTGTTTAAATCCCTCCACTCCTCTGCATCGCCCTCTAACCTCCTCTCTCCTCACAGCAGTACCCGCTGCCTCCGCTCTACCGGGTCTGGCCTTGTCCCCCCGAATCCTCCGCTCCATCGTCGGCGGCCGTGCCTTGAGCCACTGAGCCCCTGAAACTTTGGAACTCCCTCCCTCAACCCCTCCACCTCACACCCCTCTTGCCCATCGTCAGTTTGCTCCTGAAGACCTTTCTCTTCGACCGTGCTTACCTTCGCCATTCCCCTGGTTCGGCCTCGGGTTCTGACGTTGTGAAGCGCTCTGAGACGCTGCCCGGAGTGGAGGGCGCTATATACTGTAAATGCAAGTTGTTGTTGTCGATTACAACTGTGTTAAAATACTGGACGACCAGTCATGCCAACAATTGTCCTATTTTCCTGAATAAATCCATATAAAGAGTAACGCTTCTGATAGTCTGAAACTTGCCCTTGGTGACACTGTAGCTAATAGATTTTTCAACAGATGGGTTTGAGACCATAGAACTAAATTGTGAACCTGACCTAGAAAGAAAACAGAACCCCTGGCGTGAGTTAAGGAACAACAACAACTCGTACTTATATACTCCCCTCCACTCAAGAGCGCTTAAATGTCATTATCATGCAGGATGTATGCTGCTGAGTTTGTGGCCGAGATTTATTGGGGTCGAATAAAGGTAGCTTTAGCCCCTTTTGGATGCCTCAACGTTACAAGCAATATGTCTATTTTATAATAATAGTCCTTGCATTTTGATGTAGCGTCTTGTCACATCTTTGAGACGTCTCAAAGCACCTCACAGAAAATAAGGCCAATCGACTGCGTATTTTGTGGGCGAAATGCGGCATCGTCCCCACAAACAGTCCTGGATTGAGACAGTCCAGATTATTCATTATTATTATTTGTTTGGAGAGATTATTGCCCACGGAAAAGCGATTCACCAATCAACTAACAACCCGGTTCCGACTTCCAGCTAGGTGAAGAGAGGCGCGCGGAGTAAGGAAACTTGCCCAGCTTGTGAATTCAACCCGGGTCATTCTCGTTTGCGAGGCCAGCACTAATCACTAAACTGCAAGACTCCCAGAAGGATTTCTGCTTCTATGACTGCAGTGTGTTGAATTGATACAGTGTGTATATAATACTAACACTTGAAAAAAAACTTGTGGAATACAGCACCGGTATTTCAGTGTGCAAAGGGTACATATGAAAGAACACAGTGTGAATGTCACACTGTCAATGTTCAATGTCAGCGAAGCTCTCAACTCGAGGAAACGTAGCGTCAAGCGATGCTAGCACACGCTCGAATATTTACTGCAGAGTCAATCATTTTACAAAAGATGTGTTGAAGAATTCATTAACTATGACAGGCCAATGAACTACCTGTATATCTATGTGAGTGCTTCAGTAAGATTACCAGCATTCAGAAACATTTGCAGTCAACACGCTTTCTGCTGAAACAAGTTCAAATGGTTTGGTTAAAAGCAAACTGCCTATTATACATTTAGTTTGATTAAATTCACAAAGACATCATTGGTATGGATGTCAAAACATTGAATTCTCTCATTATTCTTTGACTTGTTGCCGGGGAATTACTGCTTAATTGATGGCATTTATTTGCACAAGAACACAAAAATGACTTTTTTCTGTTGTTTTTTTTAAAAAAATTCTCCGAGGGTTATTAACTTGCTTCGTGAGCAGGTTTTTCGATGCAGTATAATTTACGCTTTTAAAGCATCTTTGAAATGTGGAATAGATAAACCTCTCACAAACGCAGGTTCTGAAAGTGGACTGTGTTGTAATAATAATGATCCTTGCATTTGACAAAGCGCCCGATCTAGATGTATCGAACGCTTCACGGAATGTACTGCAGAATGAATTGACTGCGTATGTATGCGCAAAACTTGGCAGCTAATTGCGCACAGCAGTGAACTATCAACAGTTGTGGATTGAGTGTCCAAATTATTGTTAGGATTTGTTTCTTTTGAAAGGATTATTACCCCCGGAAAAGCGAACTGCCAGTCAACTAACCACGGGGTTCCTATTTACATTTAGGTAAACAGAGATGTGGGGAGTCAGGAAATTTGCTCAACGTTTCTCCCCTGCCTGAAACTGAACAGAGATCCTCTCATTTGTGAGGCGAGTGCTCTAACCACTGAGTTACAGGACTGTGAACATTCAGCTTCCTACCAGCTCCTGTGGTTTGGTCGCTCTCAATTGGCTGCCGCGTTTCGCCTGCAGATATACGGTCAATTCACTTTACAGTATACAGTATTCCGTAAAGCATTTTCACACATCTGGAAGACGTGAAACGCGCAATATCAAATGCAAGGATTATTATTATCTCAAAGTAGTTTGAGCTCGCTCGCGTTGATTTATTTATTTTAAGGACTGTTTTTACAGTGGCTGTCAAATCGCTTGAAAAGGGCATTTTGTTATTGATGAGAATTCATTTTAGAATGGAATACGATGTCAAGATTTATGGAAACCTACTTTCTGGGGATTACACATTATAATAATATTAACCTGGGTTCGATTCCCGGCAGGTGAAACCTTGGGGAAGTTTCCTTACTCTGCACACCCAACAATAATCCCGAAGAAAAATGGTCATTTCAATCCACGACTTTGCGGGGGACGCTGTTGTGTACAGTTGGCTGCCGCGTTTCGCCCACAAATATACAGTAAACTCACTTTACAGTATATTCTGTGAAGCGCTTTGAGACGTCTAGAAGACGTGAAAAGCGCTACATCAAATGCAAGGATTATTATTATTAGTACTACAGTAAAGTGAATTGATTGTGTATCTTGTGGGAGAAACACTGCAGCCAATTGCACACAGTCATCTCACACTTTGAGACGTCGATAAGATGTGAAAAGCGCTATATCAAATGCAAGGATTTTTATTATTAAGTGACCTATTTTTGTTTAAACCAATTATTATCCCGAGAAAAGAGATATGCCAATCGACAAACAACTGGGTTCCTACTTATTGCTTGCTAGGTAAACAGAAGCACGTGGAGAAGGGAAACTTGCTCAACTTTTCGGGAATCAAACCCAGGTCTCTCGTTTGCAAGGCGAGTGCTCTAACCACTGAACTACTGGACTCCAGATGGGAGGACATCTGAAAAGTGCTTCACACAAAAACAGCAGACTGGGAATTCTTCACCTCTATCCCCTCAACAACAACAACAACTTTGATTTTTACAGCGCCCTCCATGCCGGACGGCGTCTCAGAGCACCTCACAATAGCGGATCCCGGGCCCGAGCCAGGGGCAGTGGGAGAAAGGTGACCAAAGGTGCGGTCGAAGAGAAAGGTCTTCAGCTGGGACTTGAAACTGGGAGGAGAGGGAACGAGGCGAAGGTAGTGAGGGAGGGAGTTCCAGAGCCTCGGGGCGTAGTGGCTGAAGGCCCGGCCACCGAGGGTGGAACGAAGGATTCGGGGACATGGAGGAGGCCAGACCTGGTGGAGCAAAGGCAACAGGAGCTGGTTTGAGGAGAGAGGAGGTCAGAGAGGTAGGGGGATGCAGAAGAGTGGAGGGATTTGAAAACAAGGGTGAGGATCCCCCATATCTCTCTATCCTGACACCATCCCCCCCATACACCTTTGATCCTATCTCTCTATCCTCCTCCACCACCATCATCTTCAAAATTATGCCCACCATTGCTCCCCCGACCCCACCCCAACTCTCTCCTCAGCTCCCAGCTCCACCTCCTGGCTCCTCTCATAACTGACATCATCCACCTCTCCTAATCCACCAGAACTGATCCCAATCCCCTAAAAACAACTGTCATCACCCCCTGGATCCATTCCTTTTCTCCAGATACAGCCCCATCTCCAACCTCCAATTTCTCTCTAAGGCCCTGGAATGAATCGTTGCCTCCCAGCTCGGGTCCGATACAAGAATCCCAGTTTGCTCTTTTCTCTGAACATTTCCGCTTTGAACTCCTCCAATCAGGCTTCCGTTTTGCCCACAACACAGAATCAGCTCTGGTCAAGGTCTCTAATGACATTCTAAACATCTGCCTCCTTGTCCTCCTCGACCTCTCTGCCGCCTTCGACACTGTCGACCACTCCATCCTCTTCTCAGCTCAATCTTCACAGACCTGCCCACCCCTGGTTCGAATCTTACCTCTCCCACCATCTCCACTTATGGCTTCCCTTCCATCCCCTGTACCATCATGTGTGGCGTCCCCCAGGGCTCTGTCCTTGGCCTTCCCCTTTTCAATACCAACATGTTCTCCCTCGTTGACATCATCCGCAGACATGGGGTCAACTTCCACATGTATGCGGATGACACCCAACTCTATCTTTCTGCCTCTCCCCTCGACTCCAAAACCACCACTGTCCTGACAGACTGCCTGTAAGACATCAAGTCCTGGATGAGAGCTAACTTTCTACAGTTCAATGTCAACAAGTCCGAGGCCCTACTGATTGGCTCGTGTTAGCACCTTCACACCTCAGGTACTGACAGCATCAACCTCCACAGACGCAAACTCCACCTCTCCAAGCCAGTCAGAAACCGAGGTGTCTTGTTCGATCCTCAACTGTCTTTCCTCCCCCACATCCAAGCCATGACCCACTCTGCCTTCCCTCTGCAACATTGCCCGACTCCTCCACTATCTCATTCCTGCGTTAATTACATCCAGGATCAGCTATGCCCATGCCCTGCTTGTCGGTCTTCCCAACTCTTCCCTCCATAGGCTGCAGATCATGTAGCAGGCTCCAAAAACCTATGGAGCTCCTGTGGCTCAGTGGTTAGAGCACCTGTCTTGCAAGCTGAAGAGACCAAGCTGGGGAGACCTGTGTTCGTAATCCAGGCCGGTCAGGGCGAAACCCTGGGCAAGTTTCCTTGCTCCACACATGCGCCTAATAATAATCCATCCAAAAAAACCACAATAATAAAATTGGTCATTTCAATCCACGACTGTGTGTGGGGACACTGCTGTGCGCAATTGGCTGCCGCGTTTCGCCCACAAATATACAGTCAATTCATTTTCCAGTTTATTTTGTGAAGCGCTTTGAGACGTCGATCTGAAAAGCGCTACATCAAATGCAAGGATTATATTGTTATAATAAAACCTATCTCCCCCATTCTCGCCTGGCTTCCCATTGCCCTCCATGGCCTTGCCCCACCCTACTGTATGACATACTAACCCCACCCCACACCAACCTGGCCTTCTTCAAGACCCTCTTCTTCGACGGTTCAATCGGTCACCCCCCTCCACCCCCACCTCCCCTCCACCCTCCCCGATCTCAGCTCGGGTCTGAAACACTGACTACCCAGTGCTTTGAGACATCCTCCCGCCAGTGAAAGGCGCTATACAAGTATAATAATAACAATCCTTGCATTCGATATAGTGCTTTTCACAACTTCTAGACGTCTCAAAGCGCTTGACGGAATATACCGTCAAGTGAATCGACTGCATATTGGTGGGCGAAACGCGGCAGCCAACTGCGCACAGCAGCTGTTGTTGTTGTTGGGGGGGGAAGGTGAGCAAAGTGAGGTCAAAAAGATAAGTCTTAAGGTGGGCTTTAGGGAGGGTGGTGGGGGGGGAGGGGTGGGGGGCAGTGGGTAAGGTGGATTGTAGTCTCAGAGTGTGCGGTGATAGATTTGAGTCTGCCACCCCAAGCAAGGTGGGTGGGAGCTGAACAGCTGGGTTAGAGGCAGTTACACTGGGAGTAACAAGGGGGAGGGGAGGAGTGAGAAAATAGAGAGAAGGAGGGGAGGGAGGGAGAGAAATAGAGGTTAGAGGGGGGAGGGGAGGGAAACAGAGAAGGGGAGGGAGAGAGAGATAGAGGGAGGAGAGATATAGAGGGGGGGAGGGAGAGACAGAGAGGGGGGAGGGAGAGACAGAGAGGGGGGGGGGAGAGACAGAGAGGGGGGAGGGAGAGACAGAGAGCGGGGAGGGAGAGACAGAGAGGGGGGGAGGGAGAGACAGAGAGGGGGGAGGGAGAGACAGAGAGGGGGGGAGGGAGAGACAGAGGGGGGGGAGGGAGAGACAGAGAGGGGGGGAGGGAGAGACAGAGAGGGGGGGAGGGAGAGACAGAGAGGGGGGGGGGGGAGAGACAGAGAGGGGGGGGGGGAGAGACAGAGAGGGGGGGAGGGAGAGACAGAGAGGGGGGGAGGGAGAGACAGAGAGGGGGGGAGGGAGAGACAGAGAGGGGGGGAGGGAGAGACAGAGAGGGGGGAGGGAGAGACAGAGAGGGGGGAGGGAGAGACAGAGAGGGGGGAGGGAGAGACAGAGAGAGGGAGAGACAGAGAGGGGGCAGGGAGAGACAGAGAGGGGGGGAGGGAGAGACAGAGAGGGGGGAGGGAGAGACAGAGAGGGGGGAGGGAGAGACAGAGAGGGGGGAGGGAGAGACAGAGAGGGGGGGAGGGAGAGACAGAGAGGGGGGAGGGAGAGACAGAGAGGGGGGGGAGGGAGAGACAGAGAGGGGGGAGGGAGAGACAGAGAGACAGAGAGGGGGGAGGGAGAGACAGAGAGGGGGGGAGGGAGAGACAGAGAGGGGGGGAGGGAGAGACAGAGAGACAGAGAGGGGGGAGGGAGAGACAGAGAGGGGGGGAGGGAGAGACAGAGAGGGGGGAGGGAGAGACAGAGAGGGGGGAGGGAGAGACAGAGAGGGGGGGAGGGAGAGACAGAGAGACAGAGAGGGGGGAGGGAGAGACAGAGAGACAGAGAGGGGGGGAGGGAGAGACAGAGAGGGGGGAGGGAGAGACAGAGAGGGGAGGAGGGGGGGAGGGAGAGACAGAGAGGGGGGAGGGAGAGACAGAGAGGGGGGAGGGAGAGACAGAGAGGGGGGGAGGGAGAGACAGAGAGGGGGGAGGGAGAGACAGAGAGGGGGGAGGGAGAGACAAAGAGACAGAGAGGGGGGAGGGAGAGACAGAGAGGGGGGAGGGAGAGACAGAGAGGGGGGGAGGGAGAGACAGAGAGGGGGGAGGGAGAGACAGAGAGGGGGGGAGGGAGAGACAGAGAGGGGGGAGGGAGAGACAGAGAGACAGAGAGGGGGGAGGGAGAGACAGAGAGGGGAGGAGGGGGGGAGGGAGAGACAGAGAGGGGGGAGGGAGAGACAGAGAGGGGGGAGGGAGAGACAGAGAGGGGGGGAGGGAGAGACAGAGAGGGGGGAGGGAGAGACAGAGAGACAGAGAGGGGGGAGGGAGAGACAGAGAGGGGAGGAGGGGGGGAGGGAGAGACAGAGAGGGGGGAGGGAGAGACAGAGAGGGGGGAGGGAGAGACAGAGAGGGGGGGAGGGAGAGACAGAGAGACAGAGAGGGGGGAGGGAGAGACAGAGAGGGGGGAGGGAGAGACAGAGAGGGGGGGGAGGGAGAGACAGAGAGGGGGGGAGGGAGAGACAGAGAGGGGGGAGGGAGAGACAGAGAGGGGGGGAGGGGGGGAGGGAGAGACAGAGAGGGGGGAGGGAGAGACAGAGAGGGGGGGGAGGGAGAGACAGAGAGACAGAGAGGGGGGAGGGAGAGACAGAGAGGGGGGAGGGAGAGACAGAGAGGGGGGAGGGAGAGACAGAGAGGGGGGGAGGGAGAGACAGAGAGGGGGGAGGGAGAGACAGAGAGGGGGGAGGGAGAGACAGAGAGGGGGGGAGGGAGAGACAGAGAGGGGGGGGAGGGAGAGACAGAGAGGGGGGAGGGAGAGACAGAGAGGGGGGGAGGGAGAGACAGAGAGGGGGGAGGGAGAGACAGAGAGGGGGGAGGGAGAGACAGAGAGACAGAGAGGGGGGAGGGAGAGACAGAGAGGGGGGAGGGAGAGACAGAGAGGGGGGAGGGAGAGCGGAAGCGGAAAGAGTGAGTGTGGAAGAAGAAAAAAACAGAAAGTAGAGAGAGATAGAGAGAGTGTGGTAGGCGGGAAAAGGAGAGAGGGGGGGGGGAGCTGAGAGGAGAGGAAGAGGAGGAGGAGAGGAAGAGGCGGGAAACCGGCCAAGAGGGAGGAAGAGGAGGAGAAGAGAGGGGGAGGAGGGAGGAGAGAGAGGGGGGGGAGGAAGAGGAGGAGAGAGAGGGGGGGAGGAAGAGGAGGAGAGAGAGGGGGGGAGGGAGAGGAGGAGAGAGAGGGGGGGAGGAAGAGGAGGAGAGAGGGAGGAAGAGGAGGAGAGAGGGAGGAAGAGGAGAGGAAAAGGCGGGAAAGTGGGTTGAGAGGAAGAGGAGAGAGTGAGTGAGTGAGTGAGGAGAAGGAAAAGGCGGGAAGAGGAGAAGAGGAAGAGAGAAGAGGAGAGCGGGAAGAAGAGGAGGAGGAGAGTCCGGTGTCGGGGGGGGGGGGGGGGGTGGGGGGAGGAGGGGGGATGAGCAGTGACCCTGCCCGGGCCGTGTTGGCCGCCAGGTCGGTCAGGCTGAGGGGCCTGAGCGGCCTGTTCGCCATCTACAAGAAAAAAGGCCCCACGTCAGCCGAGGCCCTGAACCTGCTCAAGGGCAAGTTACTGGAAGGTAATGGCGGCGGGGGGGAGGGAGGGGGAGAGTGATGGAGATAGAGAGAGTGTGGGAGGGGGGGGGGGGTGAGAGGGAGTGATGGAGATAGAGAGTGGGGAGTGTGTGGGTGGGGGGAGGGGATGGGAGGGGGGAGGGGAGTGATGGAGATAGAGAGAGTGTGGGAGGGAGTGTGTGATGGAGATAGAGAGTGTGAGAGAATGAGGGGGAGAGAGGAGAGTGTGGGGGGGGAGTGGGGAGGGGAGTGATGGAGATAGAGAGAGTGTGTGGGGGGGGGGGGAGATAGAGAGTGGGGAGTGTGTAGGAGGGGTGGGGGGGGGGGTGGGAGGGGAGTGATGGAGATAGAGAGAGGGTGGGGGGGGGCGGTGGAGGGAGTGTGTGATGGAGATAGAGAGAATGAGGGGGAGAGGGTGAGATGGCAGCCAGGCCTAGGCCCTGGTGTATGATGCACACACTATACACAACAACAACATTACCCTGATATACACAGAGACTTTCACATCAGGAGGATGTCCCTGGGCACTCAGTATTTCAGACCTGAGCTGGGCTGGGGTGGGGGGGGGGGGGGGGGGAGAAGGGGGGATTTGGGGTGACCGGTGGGACCGTCGAAAAGGAGAGTCTTGAGGGGGGATTTGAAGGAGGCCAGGCCAGGGAGGGGGTGAGGCAGAGGGACTGCGGGATGGAGTTACAGAGGTTGGGGGCAGGGGGGCTGAAGGCTCGCCCGCCAATGGTGAGGCGGGAAGGTCGGGGGGGGGGGGGGGGGGGACACGGAGCAGGCCAGAGCCTGGTGAGCGGAGTGGGGGGGGGGGTGCAGGTTGGTAAGGGGTTAGGAGATTACTGGTGTAGGGTGGGGCGAGCCCATGGAGGGCTTTGAAGGTGAGGACCAGGATCTTGAATTGGATCCTCTGGGTGATGGGGAGCCAGTGGAGTCGGGCGGAGATGGGGGAGATGGGGGTCACGAAGCTTGGAGCGGTAGAGGACACGGGTCGCAGGGTTCTGGATTATCCACAGCCTGTGGAGGGAGGAATGGGGAAGGCCGACAAGCTTGGTGTAGTCGAGCTGGGATGTAAAGAATGCATGGATGAAGGTTTCAGCAGCCTGAGGGGTGAGGTAGTGGGGCAATATTACGGAGGTGAGGGAAGGCAGAGCGGGTCATGGCTTGAATATGGAGGAGGAATGACAGTTGAGGATCAAACGAGACACCTACGTTTCTGACTGGCTTGGTGAGGTGGAGTGAGCAACCATGGAGGTTGATGCTGTCAGTGCCTGCTGAGTGAAGGCGCTGGAGCGAGCCAAACAGGGTGGCCTCGGACTTGTTGACATTCAACTGTGGAAAGTTAGCTCTCATCCAGGACTTGAGGTCTGACAGACAGTCTGTCAGGACAGCAGTGGTCCTGGAGTCGAGGGTAGAGGCAGAAAGATAGAGTTGGGTGTCATCAGCATACATGTGGAAATTGACCCCATGTCTGTGGCCGATGTCACCAGAAATGTAAATGTTAAAACGTAGGGGGACAAGGAAAGAGCCCTGGGGGATGCCACAGGCACAATGCGGGGGCTGGAAGTGAAGCTGTTGGTGGTGACAGAGAGGTAGAGGTCGAACCAGGCGAGGGCAGATCCATGAAGATTGAGCTGAGAGGAGAGGCGGTATAGGAGGATGGAGTGGTCAACAGTGTTGAAGCCAGCAGAGAGGTCGAGGAGGACAAGGAGGCAGAGAGATCCCTGATCACAGATGTTTAAAATGTTGTTAGAGACTTCGACTAGGGTTGTCTCTGTCCTATGGGCAGCACGGAAGCCGGATTTTGGGGGTTCGATTTTGGGGAATGGCAAGAGAGAAAGGAGCGAAGCTCGGAAGCAATGACTCATTCCAGGGCCTCAGAGAGGAATATACACACTACACACGCTATGTACACACACGCACACTATACACACTATATATAGACTACATTTTCAATGATATTGCCGGCGGAAGGGAGGAGAGGCAGGAGAGACAGGTAGGTAGGGAGAGAGAGAGGCAGGCAGGCAGCCAGGGAGGGAGAGAGGGAGGCAGGGAGAGGGAGAGAGGCAGGCCGGCAGCCAGGGAGAGAGAAAGGGAGAGAGGCAGGCCGGCAGCCAGGGAGGGAGGGAGAGAGGCAGGCCGGCACGCAGGCAGGGAGGGAGGGAGGGAGAGTCAGGCAGACTGGGTTCGGCTGAAGTCCGCTGCTGTTGCCGCTGCCCGGGCGGCCGAGGCCGAAGCCCCGTCACCCGCTCCCCCCAACCCCCGCCGGACACTGACCAAACCCCGGCTGACAGCGCGCCGGCCGCCCCTCCTGTTTACTGTATTTCCGAGGCTCAAAATTTCTTGTAGCTGCGTATAGGGCGCACCCCCAACTTTCGAGATCTTCCGACCTGAAAAAAAGTGCGCCTTATACGCGGAGATATACGGTATACACACAATATGTGCATTATACACACACAAACTATATATACACATTATACACGCACAATATACACTATATACCACACATTATCTACTCACTACAACAACAACAACTTAAACTTATAAAGCATACATTATACGCACCCTATGTACACACACTACACATATACTATCCACACACTATATACACACAACACAGAGTATATATCAATCAAAACTTACATTTATGTAGCGCCTTTCACGTCGAGAGGACGTCCCAAGACGCTGTAAGGTCAGGTAGGGAAAAGAGCAGGGGGGGGGGGGGGGGGTCGGGGCAGGATGAAGGAGAGCAGGAGAATTGACTGTATATTTGTGGGCGAAACGCCGCAGCCAAATTGCACGCAGCAGCGTCCCCCACACACAGCCGTGGAAATGAGGTTAGAAGGGGAGCGGTCGGGGTAGGGGGAAGGAGAGCAGAAAAAACGACTATATTTGTGGGCGAAACACACGCTATATTCACCCACACTACATACACACCATACACAGACACTAACTGTACACATTATACACACTATGTAAATATGTAAACCGTATACGCACATTATATACGTACAATATACACACACACTATATATGCACACACTATATACATACACACATAATTTGCTGCCGAGTTTTGCCCACAAATATACAGTCAATTCACTTTACAGTATATTCTGTGAAGTGCTTTGAAATGTCGATAAGATGTGAAAAGCGCTATATCAAATGCAAAGATTATTATATATGCCCACTACACATGCACTATATATACACGCAACCTATATACAACGCACATCCATATATATATATACATACACACTATACATTTATAGTTTACACACGTATAAACACACATATATGCACACATGTATGTGTATATATATATGCACACATACATGTATGTATGTATACATAAACACACGTATGCATATATATGTATATGTAAGTATATATACATGTATATATACACATACGTATATATATACATGTATATATATGTGAGTATATATACACGTGAGTATATATACACGTGTGTGTATATGCACACATGTACACCCATATACAGTAGAAGCCTGTTTATCTGGCACCCGTTGGACCTGGCCAATGCCGGTTAAAGCTCCTGCCGGATTTCCGCGGCCGAAAACCTACTACACACCATACACACCAAACTAAGTAATGGCAGATAGTGACCGAATGTTATGTTGGTGCTGGTTGTTGGGGCTGCTCTCTTGCGCTTCTCACCTTTACTGGTTGAGGTTTGGGGTCCATTGATTCTTTTTTGAGTGGAGGGCACCAGGCGGGTGCGGGAGGTGGCAGCGCGATTTTAAAGTTGCGCGACTTTACTAGCTGCAAGCCGAAGCCCGAGACTCTACAAGCGGCAAACCAAAATACTGCACCTGAGCGACAATGTGGGTTATAGGGTTGCGTTATCGGCTTGTTGCTAGTTTGACTGTCAAGTGGCTTCAAGCACAGCATCTACCAGTGGGGGTGGGGGGCGCGGGAGAGTGGTTTTGACGGTGAGTGCCAATGTGTTATTATTTATGCATTTACAAATACTCCTGCTATTGTTCCGGATAAGTTCCGGTTTATCGAATGGGGACTTCTTTTTTCGCGTGCCGGCTATACAGAAGTGCCAGTGCATCGATTCACGGATAAATGGGCTTCTACTGTATATGTGTGTATATATACACACACACACACACACACACGTGCACATATGTATATATGCACACACATTTGTGTACACAAACATACAGGGTAGTGGGGATGGGGGGAACAGGTTGGACGAATGCGCAGTCAGTCGAAGAGCAGGATCTTGAGACTGATTTGGCGTTCCAAAGAGTGCGGGCAGAGAAGATGAAGGCCCGACCACCGATGGTAGGGTGGATATTAAAAGTAATTAATTAATGATTTAAGCACAGTTAAAACAAAATTATTCAACAGGAAAGGAGGTTAAAACATTTTTTTAAAAAGTTTCCTGATTAAACTGAAATAAATCTTAAATAATACGGTTGTTTTGCTTTGTTTCTGTGCTCCCGAGATGCTTCCCTACGCAAGGAACACTATATACATACATGCCAACTGTTGTCTGTACACGCAAGCTGACAGTTTAGTTGTTATGTTTCCATCAGAAGCCGGTATCGAGCAATATCCTATGAAAAGGAAGCGACAAGTCCTGAAGATGGGGCATGGAGGGACTCTCGACAGTGCAGCAACCGGAGTTCTTGGTGGGTGCACGATTACCTCTTAGTTCTATTGTCTCAATTCGTAGAATCATAGCATTATACAGCACAGAAGTAGGCCATTCCGCCTATTGTGTTCATGCCGGCTCTTTGAAAGGAGCTGTCCAAATCAATCCCATTCCCCCAGAAAGTTGTTATCGATTTGGCTGCCACCACCCTTTCAGGCAATGCATTCCAGATCCCAACAACTTGCTGCGTGGAAAATTTCTCCTCGCCTCCTTTCTGATTCTTTTGCCAACTGTTTTAAATCGATGTCCTCTAAAATGGACAGATTTCTTATGGATAGATGGATTAAGGGATACTGGGGATAAAGCGGGCAGGTGGAGTTGGATTAGAAGATCAGCCATGATTTCATTGAATGATGGGGGCAGGCTTGAGGTGCTGAACAGCCTACTCCTGCTCCTAATTCTTTTATCTTACTTACCCACTCGCCAGTGGAAATGGTGTATTTTTGTTCACCCTATCGAAGCCCCTCATAATTTTTATCACCTCTAGTAAATCTCTCCTTAACCATCTCCGCTTCCAAGGATTATAATTCTAGCTTCTCTAGCCTCTCCAGATAAGTGAAGTTCCTCATTTCTGGTGCTGTCCTGGTAAAATCTCCTTTGCACCCTCTCCCACAATGCCTTGACATCTTTCCTAAAGTGTGGTGCCCAGTACAGTCTCCACCTGAGGCCTAACCAGTGTTTTGCAAAAGTTCATCATAACTTCCTTACTTTTGTATTCTATGCCCCATTTATAAATTGTGTCTCCCTTGAATTTTGAAAACGAGGCCATCTTAATTGAAATATGATTCTACCTTCTCAAGTCAATTTGCGCACGTTCGTGTCCCTAAGAAAATGCAGTGAGTGACCAGTTTTTAGTTAGGGGAAACTGTTGGCCATTATACTGAGAGAAATTCCCTTCTCTTTTTGAATAGTGTCACAGAAACTTTAAAGACCACACGAACAGTCAGACGGGGCCTTGGTTTAATGTGTCTCATCTGAAGGTCCTCTGACAATACAGCATTGTATGGAGTGAATTAAAGAGCTCAGATTCTTTTCTGTTGCTCTTATCTGAAGGCCTGCTCTAACATCTAATAATCTAAGTGATATTGAAAACTTTTGGTGATTCAAAAGTAGACACTGTATTTTTAATTTTTGGAAAAACAAATTAATTGATTTAACACTCTTGAATTGATGTCTAGCATATGGTTAACCTTGTGCTTGATATTGATTAAACATTATGAATGAATAGTTCCCAAACAAATCTGAATCCTTTACTGTTTCAACATTTCTAAATGGTTTCCACGTTATATATACACATGTTGATGTTCCAATCAATATTGCCTCACGTTTTTCATTTTAACATCTGTAGTCAGAGTTTACTTTTTACTTGGAGGAATAATGTTAGTCATGATGACTGATTGCTTCGTTAATACTGTTTGTGTTCAATGGTAAATATTGATGTAACCTCAGAACTCGTACAGAGATTGGGTTACAAATTTCAGGTTCGTAATTTGTGCTATTGAATCCTGGCCAACAATTTTCTCCCGGATAAAAATTGGTCTTGCAATTCATACTCAAGATCCTCCACATCAACCGTGCCTTCGGTTACTTCATACCCTCCCTGATCCCGAACCCAGCTCGGGTCAGAAATACTGACTGCCCCAATGCCTTGGGATGTCCTCCCGACGAGAAAGGCTCTATAAAATGTGACTTTTTTGTTGTTTTTGGTGGGACAAACGGGGAAATGCTGTGTCCAATCTTCGTAGGAAAGTAAATTGGGCATTTTGACACTGGAAAAAAGAAAATTGAGAGGCAACAAGATTGCTGTCTTTTAAGATTCTAAAGGGCACGGCAGTACAGATCATGACCAGTTGTTTCAACTTGTCAACGCCTTTGGACACCTGACGTGAAAGGCGCTATACCAGTGTACAGTAAAAGTCAGTTGATCCGGCACCCGCGGGCCCTGGCCAATGCCGGTTAAGCGGCATGCCAGATATTCGATCGGATCCGATGCAGAGAACCCAACACAAAAAAAATACCATATTAATAATAGACTAGATAATAACAGACCTTTGTTATTCACCTAAAAATCACCGTTGCTGGTAGATGCCTGGTTTGAAGCCATGATGCTGGGGTAGAGGTGTACAGTACACGGCAGTGCGACTTTAAGCCTCTACTAGCAGCAAGCCGAAATACCAATGCGAGGGGAAAAAAGGGCAGCGCAACTTTAAGGCTCTACTAGCGGGAAGCCAAAATACCGGAAAAGTACTCTCGTGCGACAATCGATTCATTAAATGCGCCACTGCGATTGTGCCGGATAACATCCGGTTAATCGGATGGGGACCTTTTTTTTGTCGTACTGGTTATAAGGAAGTTCTGGTTGATCGAGTCACGGATAAACGGGCTTTTACTGTAATTTTGTTGTTGTTGTCCAGGATGGTAAAACCAGAGACACGGCCTGCACTTGAAGAGGGGTAAATTCAGAACAAATCTACCCAAACTATTCCATTGAGCCAATAGTGAACCTGTGGAATAGGATCCCTAGGGAGACGATTAAAGTAGGAAAGGTTGATTCTTTCAAACACAGATTAGATAAGTTTTATTTTAGGAGATAACATGGGTGCATAGGTAGTTTGGCCTACCTATGTGCATGCGACTGCCAGGAAGTTGGAAGGCATGGACCATGGTCTTTTTTTTGTCTTAACATTTCTTATATTCTTTTTAATAAAAGCTTTTTATTGTGCTATCAATAATTCAGTCATGCAAATCGTCCCCACTCCCAGCAGTAAAGTATCCATGAGAGAAATTTGCAGAGTTGATTTTGTTTTTACGGTTATTTGTGAGATCATAGAATCATAGAATTTTACGGCACAAAAGGAGGCCATTCGGCCCATCTAGTCTGTGCCGGCTCTTTGAAAAGAGCGATTCAATCCCACTGCCCTGCCCACTCCCCATAGCCTAATAGACCCGTTCTCCCTAAATAAAGATCTAATTCCCTTTTAAAAGTTGTTATCGAATCAGCCTCCACCACCTTTTCAGGCAATGCATTCCAGATTCGAACAACTCGCTGAGTGAAAAAAATTCTCCTCAGCTCCCCTCTACTTCACCTTGAAACTATTTTAAATCTGTGACCACGAGTCACAGATTCACCCACGAGTGGATGGCATTGGAAAGATAAGGCAGTCTATGTTAAAAAAAAGATTTATGCTTGTTAATTTTTATGAATGGAAAGTGAAATCAAATTTGTGAATCGTTACCCTGCCAGTGCCAGGTTAGCAATGCCCCAAAATAATTGCAGTAAAAGAACTAGTTATTTAATCGAGGGGGTACATTGAGACTTAATTGAAAGCATCTCCGTCTATGTGTCAAAAACAAGGCTGTAGATTTGAGGCCAACCTCAGGAGATGAACATGTAATGCAGGCTGACTCTCCTGTGTGATACTGGAAGAGAGAGTGCAGGTCTTTCAGATGTTATACATGTTATATATGTCTGCATGTTGGTCAAAGTATTTTCTTGATGGACGTTTCTCCCATTGTCCCGACCAATAATTCCCCTCCCCAGGTGAATTGTTCGTTCTCCTCAAAGCTGTTTGTGCGATCTTTTTTGTTACATGTGGCTTTCACTGTAATTGACAGCAGTTTATTTGTGACTTGTTTTGCAGGTATTTCACGACTGTAGAAATTATTTTTTCTTCGCCCCTTTATTACAATGGAATTGCGCAAAGGAAAATGTGCCATGCCTCCCATTTATCAAATTAAAGTCTCCGGTTATTTAATGCAAAGAAGAAGAAAAAATTTGCGCTTAACTATAAGGATATCAGGATTTTCCAGACAAAATCTAACTGATAAGATTAATGCAATTGCCCATAATCGTTATTGCTTTATTCATTCAGTGTTATCAGCAGCCCATTACCTTGTAGAAACCTTCCTACAATTAATTTGAGCCAGCAGAACAAATTAACTCCAGAGCTGAGCGTGACGTGAAATGGGACCGGATTGTAAAGGTGCTTGCTTGTGTGGAAATAAAGATTGTTTTTCTTTATTATTTGGTTTCAGTGGTTGGCATTGGAAACGGGACCAAAATGCTCAGTGCCATGTTATCGGGCTCCAAGGTAAGTGAAGCTGTTTAGAGTAAGTATGGGGATGATTGATGCCTGATTTCAGTGGCCAGAGCCTTTGCGCATTTTATTTTTCTCCTGCAATAACCTGTTTATTTTGTACGGCTGCTGCTTGTTGGCAGAGATCCAGAGGAAGGGCTGAACCTTTTTTATGCTATGAACTTGAAATTACTTCCTCTTGTCTGATTTTGATTTGTGTCCGTCCTCTGCTCTCTTTCCTTCCTCACATCTCTTCCATGACCAAGACTGTTTTTCTTCCTCTTTATAATGTATAATAATAATAATCCTTGCATTTGACGTAGCTCCTTAATCACGTCTTCGAGACATCTCAAAGCGCTTCACAGAATATACTATAAAGTGTATATTTTGTGGGCAGCCAACTGAGCACACCAGTGTTCCAAAAACATTCCTGGATTGAGTGACCAAATTGTAATCATTTAAAAAAAAAATTGGAAGGAATTATTACCCCGGAAAAGCGATTCTGCCAATTGACTCACCCCCAGCCCCTCACCTGCAGCCCCTCACCTGCAGCCCCTCAGCACCAACCCACAACGCCGTTTCTGGAAGAATTCCGAGATGTTCCCCCCTACCTCTGACCTCTCTCCTCAAACCAGCTCCCGTTGCCTTCGCTCCACTGGGTCTGGCCTCCTCCATGTCCCCCGAATCCTCCGCTCCACTCTCGACGGCCGGGCCTTCAGCCACTACGCCCCAAGGCTCTGGAACTCCCTTCCTCACTCCCTTCATCTTGCCCCCTCTTTTCACAGTTTCAGATCCCAGCTGAAGACCTCTCTCTTCGACTGTGCCTTTGGTCACCTTTCTACCCCTGCCTCGGCTCGGTCCTGGGATCCGCTATTGTGAAATGTTCTGAGACGCCGTCCGGCGTGGAGGGCGCTACATAAATCAAAGTTGTTGTTGTTCCTTTACTTGAAAGGTGCTATATAAACGTGTTAGGCTTTGCTGACTGATCCCTTATGGCCACGCGATCTTCTGTTTTCAGTATGTCTGTCTTATCATGTAGATCCAGTGTTTGGTCTGAAATCCAATTCTGTGCATTAGCCGCACTCGCAAAAACTCCATTTAATTCAATGACTTTGTTTTGTTGCGTTGGGAACTGGACCAATTTCCTCTCGCTCCAGGTTTCTACTCGTCTGCAAGGTACAATTGAAGTGTCCCAGAAAATGCTTTTTTTTAAGCACGAATAGATGACACTGCCGCAGGAGATCATGTCATCTTCGTATTAATTTCTTGGGTGATTATTTTTGATGGCAGCAGCTGTCTGTATGGATGCAAAAAGACTGTGCTTCGGGTCAATGATGCACAGTGACATGTGGAGGCTGGATTATTGAGAGGTTTTGAGTCCCAAGTTTATCCAAGTGGTACTTAGACAAGGAGGTTTGTGGTAAATTCCGTACCTGACAATGAGTGATGCATGATTCATAGGCAAATGTACCAAATTGCTTGAATTGGTGACACGAGCCCTGAAATTAAGACACAGGTGAAAATATCCCAGATTAGTAGTGTCTGTTGTGATCACTAGTATTATTTATAACCCATTACCCCAATCCTTGCCAGACTTCACTGGCTCCCTGTCCCTGAGAGGATCGACTTCAAGATCCTCACCCTTGTTTTCAAATCCCTCCTCTCCTCTGCACCGCCCCTACCTCTCTGATCTCCTCTCTCCCCAAACCGGCACCCACTGCCTTCGCTCCACCAAGTCTGGCCTCCTCCATGTCCCCCGAATCCTCCGCTCCACCCTCGGCCGCCGTGCCTTCAGCCACCACGCCCCGAGGCTCTGGAACTCCCTTCCTCACTCCCTTCGCCCCCCCTCTTCCCAGTTTCAGGTCACAGATAAAGACCTTTCTCTTCGACTGCGCTTTTGGTCATCTTTCTACCCTTGGCTCGGTCCTGAGATCCGTTACTGTAAAGTGCTCTGAGACGTTGTCTGGCGTGGAGGATGCTATATAAATCAAAGTTGTTGTTGTAATAATTCTCGAGATAAAATGTCAGTCAGTTCATAATAATCCTTACATTTGACATAGCGCTTTTCACATCTTATAGACATCCCAAAGCGCTTCACAGAAATTACAATAAAGTGAATTGACTGTATATTTGTGGGCGAATCACGGCAGCCAATTGCGCACAGCAGTGTCCCACAAACAGTCGTGGATTGAAATGACCAATTTTATTATTGTGGGTTTTTTTTTGGACGGATTATTATTAGGTGTATGGAGTAAGGAAACTTGCCCAAGGTTTTGCCTTAATGAGCCTGGATTCCAGCACAGGTCTCCCCATCTTGGTCTGCCCAGCTTGTAAGACAAGTGCTCTAACCACTGAGCCACAGGAGCTCTACGGCTATTTGTAGGACACTGCTGTGCAAACATTGGCTGCCATATTCATCTACAAATACTAGCACTACTACAGAAGAAGCCTGTTTATCCGTGACTCGATGCACTTCCGTATAGCCGGCACGCCCAAAAAAAGTTCCCATTCGATAAACCGGAACTTATTCGGAACAATAGCAGTGGGGCATTTGTAAATGCATAAATAATAACAAATAATAACAGAATATTGTATTGGTACTTATTGTTAAAACTACTCTCTTGTGCTTTTTACCTTTGCTAGTAGAAGCTGTGCTTGAAGCCATGATGCTGCGGTTGTCCAGCGATTCTTTTTAAAATGGAGCACGCCAAGCGGGTGACAAAAACAGAGCGCAACTTTAAAGTCATACTAGCGGCAAGCCGATAACGCTAGCCGATAACCCACATTGTCGCGCAGGTGCAGTATTTTGGTTTGCCGCTAGTAGAGTCCAGGGCTTCGGCTTGCCTCTAGTAAAGTCGCGCGACTTTAAAATCTCTGTTATCTTAGTTTTTACTTCCTTGTTACTATCAGATATAACCCTCAGGAAATACAGATGGAAATCAGAATCCTGTAGCTCAGTGGTTAGAGCACTCGCCTTACAAGCGGGAAACCTGGGTTTAATTCCAGACAGGGCGAAACTTTGGGCAAATTTTCTGACTCCATATGCCTGATAATGATGCGTCACGAAAAAAACAATAATAATTTAATCATTTCGATCCATGATTGTTTGTGGAACACTGCTGTGCGCAATTTGCTGCCACGTTTTGGACACGTATACTGTATGTACAGTCAATTCACTTTATAGCATATTCTGTGAAGTGCTTCGAGATGTCTAGAAGATGTGAGAAGCGCTACATCAAATGCAAGGGTTATTATAAATCTAGGTCAACTCGAATTTACCGAAGATGTTTTAAGCGGGAAAGGGTAGGTGATGAAAATACTTCTTGTGTAATTCTGGGGAGGATTCGGAAAGAAAATGTGAGGTCAGTGGTGGTGAGGTGCACAATAGGTAGCAGAGGAAGGATCACACAGCGATATTAAGAGGCTAAGTAATGAGGCCAAATTAATAACAGTGGCTAAGCCCACTGCATGAATTGCTACCTCTTACGTATGTGTTAAAGTAAATGTGGTTTGAAAGCTGGAAAGGGGTCAAACAACAACCACACAAATACAACAAAATTATACTTGTAAAGCGCCTTTCACTTCAGGAGGACTTCCCAAGGCGCTTATCGAACTTGCGATAATCACAAGGGGTTTGTTTTGTAACTAGAGGAATCCTGAAGGTAAGGTAACCTCAGCAGCTGACACACTGATTCATAGATTCATAGAATTTTACGGCACAAAAGGAGGCCATTCGGCCCATCTAGTCTGTGCCGGCTCTTTGAAAAGAGCGATTCAATCCCACTGCCCTGCCCCATAGCCGAATAGACCTGTTCTCCCTAAATAAAGATCTAATTCCCTTTTAAAAGTTGTTATCGAATCAGCCTCCACCACCTTTTCAGGCAATGCATTCCAGATTCGAACAACTCGCTGAGTGTAAAAATTTCTGCTCAGCTCCCCTCTACTTCGCCTTGAAACTATTTTAAATCTGTGACCACGAGCCACAGATTCGCCCACGAGTGGAAATAGTTTTTCTCTATTTGCCCTGTCGAAACCCCTCATGATCTTATAAACCTCTATTAGGTCTCCCCTCAATCTTCTCTGCTCCAGAGAGAATAACCCTAGCCTATCTAGCCTCTCCTCATAGCTGAAGTCCCTCAATCCTGGCACCATCCTAGTAAATCTTCTTTGTACCCTTTCCAATGTCTTCACATCCTTTCTGTAGTGTGGTGACCAGAATTGAACACAGTATTCCAGCTGAGGCCTCACCAAAGTCTTATAGAGGTTAGTCAGCACTTCCTGACTTTTGTACTCTATACCCCTATTTATAAAGCCTAGTATCCCATATGCCTTCTTAACAGCCTTGTCTACCTGTCCTGCCACCTTCAACGAGTCACTAACACAAATCCCCAGGTCTCTCTGTTCCTTCACACCATTTAAAATTGTACTATCTAGCCTATATTGCCTCCCTTCATTTCTTCTCCCAAAATGCATCACCTCACACTTCTCTGCATTAAACTTCATCTGCCATGTGTCTGCCCACTTTACCAATTTGTCTATATCCTCTTGCAGATGGCTACTATCCTCCTCACTATTTACTATTCTCCCTAACTTAGTGTCATCTGCAAACTTGGAAACTGTACTCCGTACACCCAAGTCCAGATCATTGATGTAGATTACAAACAGCAATGGTCCCAAAACTGATCCCTGTGGCACACCACTGCTCACTTCCCTCCAGTCTGAAAAACAGCCGCTCACTACAAACGGATCCTTATATTTGATACAGCACTTTTACCATCAGAAGTACGTCTCAAACCATTTTACAGGATCTACTATAAAGTGCAGTGATTATATTTAGAGACGAAATTGGCAGCCAGTTTACGCTCAGTAATGTTCCGTAAGCAGCCATTAAGTGAAATAGTTAAAAGGCATGAGTGTTCAGCTAATGTTTCTTTGTCTAATAGGAGCACTGTAGCCTGTAGCAGAATGTTAAAACTAAAGCTTTTGACATCCTCCGAATTGCAGAGCAAAGTGTTTAGGAGTGGTTCTGCTCAGCTAATGTCCACTGACAGACAAGTAACTTGTGTTTCTGCGTGCACGTTTCCGTCCAAATTACTTATTACCTCAAGTGGGAAATTCAAATTACATTTATGCTTTTATGGCAACACAGCTGGCATGAGCATTATCAGTAATTACTGTCAAGTTATTGCTGACACAAGCAGAGGCCCATTTGAGTAGGTCTCCAAACACAAAACTGACTCATGACTTGCATGGAGAATGAGATGGATTGATTCACTGGAGTCACACTTTATATTAAAGCCATCTAAAATAAATGTTCTGTTCTTTATCACCCACCTGACAGGCTGTAATAATAATTGCAACAACCCTTGCACTTGATCTTCTAGCGAGTTTCACGTCAGGAGAAATTCGCGGATTTCCTGTGAACTGTAGTCACTGTTTTTTGGATGGAAGTTGGCAGCCAGCTTGCAGTGATGTCCGACCAACAGCCAGAAAGTGAATGGACAATTTTATCTGGGGATGGGTGGGGTGGGGGGATTTGCTGGCTTTCTCTTTTCGAACAGTGTCATGGGATCTTTCAGCCTCAAAATACACAGTCACTACACTTTACAGTATATGCTATGAAGCGCGCTGAGACGTCTCAAAGACGTGATAAGGCCCCATATCAAATTCAAGGACTATCATTATTATCTTTAATGTCCACCTCAACAGACAGGCCATCTGACTTCAGACATCAAGTTCTGGAACAGCTTTGCCTTTCTCTGAACCTGCTGCTGATGCAGTTGCACTGTTGATAAACTCCAGAGAATCACACTCTACATCCTCTTCCACAATGCTCCACAAGCTCATTTTCCCCATCTTCCACTGGCTCCCCAACCCCCAACAACCCATCTTTAAGCTCCCCTTTCCTGCATTCAAATGTACCCTGGTCTCGCCCAACCCTATGTTAGCTATTATCTGTGACCCTAATTCCCCCAGCGACGCTTTCTGCTCGGCCAGTAGTTCCGGGCCTTCACTAGCCTTCTTCCCCCAACTGCTCCATTCCACCATTGGTGAATGTGCTTTCAGCTCCCTCTGGAACTGTCCCGAAATCCATCCTCCTCATTCTCTCTGGGCTCAAAACACACCCAAATTTCTTCAATCATATCATTAGCCATTGCCTTCTCTCCAGCCCCCCTCCCCCACCACCTCGTATTTAAGACGAGATCAAAATCCCACTCATGTTCACCCTAACCCCCACTTGCCACACATACATAGTTTGATGTCACTCAGCATCTAGACTCATACATAACCAAAAGCCTGTTAGGCGGAGCTGTCATCCAGCTCTGGGGAGGCGGAGGGAAAAAGTAATGACTGTAATCCACAACTCCGTAAAACAGCTTTCATGCTGTTTAATAGCCACGGCTACCCTAGCTGCTACCCCATTAGGCAGGCATTTAATGTTATCCTACCATAATATTAATCCCAAGGGTGGCTTTGGTGAGCTAGCTGTATTCAGCAGAGCTGCTTTGTAGGCCTCCCGTCTGTTGAGTTCTTGACAAACAAACAAAGTGCCTTTTTTTAAAAAAAAAAGCAATTGCTACTAGAAGTTACCACATCTTGCCTTCATTTTACTCTGCTTGTTGATTAACATTCTTGCTCTCCTCTGGTTTTAAATTGGGACTTTCTCGTCTGCTGTATTGTGTAACGATGTCTTAAACGCGTTCATTTTTCCTCAATTGAAGCCAACCCTTTGTTTTACCTCAGTCTCCTGGTCTTTGTGTAATTACAGAGCTGTGAGAGCTGCCAGGATGAGTGTACTTGTGTGCAATAGGCAGTATAATTGCATCACAGAATTACTCCTTTAAAGTCCACAGTGGCACATAGTCATAATCCAGTATGCACTGGAGCTACACTTTACATCAACATGTATATGCATCTGAGTAGCAGCCACCCATCTAGATGCTAGTCATTCAATTTGTGGCTGTTTGAGGGAAAATGGTGTGTGCAAATTGGCTGCTGCGTTTTGCCCATAAAACACAGTCACCGCACTTTACAGTTTATCCCGTGAAGCGCTTTGGGATGCCCCCCTTTACATGTATACCAGATGTACGGATTGAACTTTTTACATAGACATACATGAAGATTTATTTAAAGTGTGCAAAAATACATTGCTTCAGGCAAGAAGCCTTGATTTTAAGGGAACCTTCACTGTAGCACTTTCGCTTGCTAACAGATAAGCTTTATTCAATTGTTAGCTTCTGAATCTTTGCTCGCTAGATTCTCTTTCGTGAAGTAGATATGTTAACCTCTGGTGCAGGGTGATAATGATTGAGTATCACACAACTGTATCACACAATTATTTAATCTGCGAAGCCTAGACATTTCCTATCAGTACAACTGGTGTCTGCTAACTGACCACCGAAAGATGACGAAACAGGGTAGGAGAATCGCCCACAAATTATGTCTTGAGTCTCTTTATTTTTTGCACTGGCTTCGTGCCAGCGATTGTCCCATTCTGTTTTGAAAAATGACTAAATGTATTACATTACTGAAAATATACATTGTGCCATGCGGTCTTATGATGCAGAGCGAAATGGAGCGAAATCAGCGGGAACAAAGGAGGATTCATCACCAAGGATCTAATAGCTTTTTGACATGATTAGCACAATCGCTGTGCTTAATTGAAAGCTTAGTGAGAGTTTACGGATTTTGATTGTGGCACAAATGCTCTTGAGAAGCTTATTAGTCAATTTGTTGTGTTATCCTGTCTGTCAGGAGATGTTAAACCAAAGTCCCATTTGGCGATTGAGGTGTACGTTACAGATTCCATGGCATCCTTCACAGAGAGAGAAGAGTTTCTTTATTGCCCTGGACAACCATTTTCTCCATATTCATTTGCTGTGCAATCTCTATCACATTACAGGACTGTGTTGGTTCAAGCTGACCCATTTGTTCCCACAAACAGTTACTACACTTCACTGCAATTGCCTATGAATTTCTTTGTGATATTTCAGAAAGCAGCGGTGTAGTAAAAATACATTTTTTCCCCTTTGAAATCAATCTACATGATGATGATAATCTTTGCATTTGACATAACGTCTTATCGTGTTGTTGAGACACCACAAAGCACTTCATAGAATATACTGCAAAGTAAATTGGGAACATTTTGTGGACTCTGGACACTAATTTACGGAGTCAAGAGAGAAAGGATTTCTGTTTTCCTTTAATAAGCTGCAAATGTATGCTGTATTTTGCCGAGCACTCTTGGTTTACACGCTCCCCTGATTAATAGCGAAAGAATGGGGTGCTAAACAATTTTCATGTACTGTTGACTTTCATTGCAAAGCTATGATGCCTGGTTGGGAAACGTAAATCATTCACTAGATGCTCATTGAACTGAAGTGAAATATAGGGCATCGGAGCACAATAAGTATTGTTAAAACTGCATTGTCCCTTATTGTAAGAACATCTGCTTTACAAGATAGAGTTAAAATCTTGGAGAATCAGTTCATTTTTTCAGGAACGTGGGCCCCAACAAACATCTCTTGTGAAATTGTACCGATGGCAATAATTTCGAGTGTATGTTAAACAGAAAAAATAGATTTAGCAGTAATTCTACCTCTCACTCCCCATTCCTAGCTACTCAGCGAATCAAGCAATGAAATGATGTTAAATTTATAATGAGGCATTAGTTGGATTGGAGTTGGAGCACTGTGTCCAAATTCTTGGCACCATATGTGGAACAAATGTGCCAAAAATTCGACGCAGTAATGCCGTCCGCAGGAATCATTCTCACAACGCAGTGTCGGGTTCTTGTTGTGAAAGATTTTGGCCAATGGGGCAGACGAGGCTGAGAATCGATCCAATAGAGTTCCACAAAACTCATGAAAGGCTTTGAAAGGATAAATAATGATATATTATTGTCCCACTGGCGATAAGTTGGCAGAAAATCAGTGTTGTCACTGGAGAAACTAAAGGGAGAGATCAGGAGGGTTTTTTTCATGCGGAAGGCTGTTAAAACATTGGGTGCTTTGCTACAAATGGCTGTTGAGGCAGAGACCATTAAATTGACGTCAAAAGAACAACATTAAGCAACTTGAGATTTACAAGCGTGAAGATTATTTTGTTTGGTTCATTAAATCCATTGAAGAGTGAGGTGAAGATTGGTCAACCGGTGCTTACTTTGTTGCTGAAATGTCTGCTTATGATTTTATAACAACTGTGTTAAGACCAAATCAACGGAACTAATCAATTATGCAAAAGGTGGGCCGCATTAATTAACCATTAAGGTACAAAGTCTTGTTTGTGGATGTGTTTTCACAGTGCTAAATGATGGCATTTAGTGCTACGTGTTGTGACAATCCCGATGTACCGTGTCAGGGCCCTTTTCTGTTCCTCTACCCTTGACTGCAGTGCAGTCTGAAACGCAATCTCTTAACATCTGTTTGTTTATCAAACATCAGCAGGGAAGCACAAATACTGTCAAGTAAACTCAATATCCCTCCCAATTTGTACTCACACCCAATATCCAGTTGGTGCAGGGCTGATCAACTAAGACATTTATGCCATCTGCCTCTTAAGGTAAATGGGAATCATTATCACGCCAAATTGCTCTGGTATCTACAGAACATAGGAATAGGAAAAGGCATTCAGCCCACCAAGCCTGTTCTGCCATCTTATTGGATTATTGCCTTGAATCTTATTTTGCTGCCTTTTCTCCATAATCCCCTTAAAACCTTGACTTCAAAATATGTCACCTTTCGCCCCAAATATACAATCAATCCATTTTGCGTTTTCTTCCGCAAAGCGATTTGAAACTCGAAGATGTGAGAAGGCACTATATCAAACACTAGGATTGTTGTTATTTTAAACATTCTGGTTGATACAGCTATTGGATATTGTGTGCAAGATAGAATTTCTCATAATTAGCCCAAATGGGTGATTTTCATACATTGAAGGATCTTATAAGGTCTGTTATCAGGAAACCTCTATGTGGCAAATGTTTTCAGTGGAAGATTGAATCTTTCAGCAGAGTGGGAGGCTACAGGGGTATGTTATTTGCAGGCCTTCTGAGTAGGAGGTGCATTTTTGCACTGCCACCCATGAGACTATCTAACTCTATCAGACTGTTGAAATGTAATTGAACCTTCATGCTCAGTGATGTAAGGTTGATTAAGACTGGGCTATTATTCTTAACCTGGTTGTCTAAATCTGTGGATTTATATTGCAGTCAGTGAATTACACCACACTAATCCAATCAAGGTTCAAGTCATGTCATAAATCACAAAGATGAAGTTTGAGAAGTTAGTGTTCAGAAGTGGAACAGCCCAGATTGGATCATTATTCAGTTCACTGCCTGACTTCCAATGTTATTAGTTCATGATTTTAAAAAAATGTTTTTGATAGTATTGGGCGCGGGTTCATTTGGTATTGGTCATGGGCCCATTAAATTATTACTATGTGTTATAAGCTTGTTTTTTCTCCCGTCCTTTCGAAACCCGAGCTACGTGACTGAGGTCTGAAGTACATGTCTGAATGGCACCAAGTTAGAAAGGAGGAACATTTCGTACTTTGTATTAGTGTTTATTCTCACCGTTGAGAGGTCCCTGGGATAGAATGAGTTAGCAAGAGAGAGTGAGTGCAGTGAATCTTAATTTCAGCACACATTGGATGTGTGGAGAAAGAAAGTGCAAGGTGCCTTATTTAGAGCAAAGAGAAGGGAAGTTTTAGAGGAGAAAGTATTGACTTTAAAGTAATGATGAAAGGTTGGAGGCTGGGGAGAGATGGATTCCTGCCAGCTGAAAAGACTAATAATTTGTGTAGGAATTTCAATACTGCTAGGAAAGTCTTCATAAATATGACTGCAGTATTCATGTCGCAGGCTGTATAGAGAATAAACGGCTGCGCAGGAGAAAACAAATGTTTGACATGAATAAATAAACGAAATCCTGAGAGGCAGGCAGCCTGAGCACTGGAGGAGATGTGAGCATGGACACGGGATGAGACACATGTATTTGAGACGAAAAAGGGAGATGTGAAGTTTGAGATGAGGAGAGGATTAGTCCCGCCCGCCCGGGATGTCGAAACATGAAGGACTGAACAGGGAGATGTTGGTTAGACTCGTGGGAGACTTAAAAAGACTCTTTTTGAGGATAAAATTTTCATTTAATCCAGAAGCGTGGTTTAATGATTCAACAAGAGGAGTGAAGTGGAGTCCTGTTGCTCAGTGGTGAGAGCATTCGCCTTGCAAGCCAGAGACCTGGGTTCGATTCTCGGCAGGGTGAAACCGTGGACAAGTTTCCTTACTGCACACGCCTGATAATAGACACTCAAGAAAAAAAAATTGTTCACATAACCCACGACTATTTGTGGGATATTGCTGTGCACAATTGACAGCCGTGTTTCCCCCACAAATATACAGTCAATTCACTTTACAGTATATACAGTACTGTGAAGTGCTTTGAGATGTTGAGAAGACATGAAAAGGGCTGCATCAAATGTTATATGGATTGAAGGTATATAAGCTGAGGAAAGCTACTTAATGCCAGTCTTGTCAGGGGAGG
This sequence comes from Hydrolagus colliei, assembly GCA_035084275.1. NCBI lineage: Eukaryota > Metazoa > Chordata > Chondrichthyes > Chimaeriformes > Chimaeridae > Hydrolagus > Hydrolagus colliei. The sequence continues at coordinate 25,359,148 of CM068748.1, read as the reverse complement.
AATAGATTGCCTTGTATTGGGATGTCCTCCTCGCGTGAAAGGCGCTGTACAAGTGTAATTTTGTTGTGGTGGTGGTGTAGCGGAGCAGTTATGGAATCCTAATGCCTTATGGTGGGTTGTACCATTATTATTCAGCGAGAAGTTAAGAGTACTGTTGGAGAGGATAGACTTTGGCTCAATTGGACTGTTGGAAATCGCCCCTGCTTCCATCATCCGCACACCAGCCGAAGTGGCTTGGAGGAAAAGGTGTTTGTGGAGTTCTGTCCAACTAACGCGATGGCGTTCGTTGAGAAGACGGAGAAATTGGAGGAAAAAGTACTGGGTATGAATAGATGTGTCATAGGTTCCCCCTAACCTCAACACACGATGTAGCCACTGGACTTCCAGCTTGCAGTGCCCACACTAATGTAGTTTCCCCAAGCAGTTCTGTGCCTCTGTCAGCCACAGGTCACATTTATGAGGCTATTGCACTCATTACCTTTGCCTCCAGCTGCTTGCTCTGTTGCTCGTCGCCTCATATCAAATTTACTGCTAAAAAGTACAGTTTGAATGTGTCCCTGATGTCGGAGCTGTCTGGAATTTAATACTGGATTTGCTTTTGCAACCGTGTAATAATTCACTGAATATCACATTAGAGCTGTTATCCATCTGCTGCCAAGGAATAAAGGCCCTTTTAAAGACAGAACCAGTACCCTGTGATCACTGAGCAGCTAAATTAAACAGAAATATAATGCTGCATTTTTATTCCCGTTTCAAAACAGAATCATGTACCATTTGAACACACTTATTGTCAAGCAGATTGCTTAGGAGAGACACCCATTTGATTCTGCTAATGTTTATTTTTGTAGCTTCACACTGGCATTTGATAATATTTTGGGTGAAAACAGTGCATCAGTAATATTGTGTCAGACACCAGTCTGAACGGTCCTTTCTGCTTCTTAACTCAAAGTGACCCTGACAGATACAGTATTTTCATATAAGTTTTGGGAATGTTAGTTACGAATCCTTATCAGACTTCATTGTTAATATGTTTAGAACTTACTCTTTAAACGTAATGACTGACTATGTACGAGAAATAAATTTATTTGCTGAACAAATTGATTGAGGTTCGGAGATGGAACTGTTCTTCTGATGTGAAAGTAAATGGCTGAATCGGAGTGATCGCTTGGGAAAAGCAGTTTATGTTATGCCGATTAACACACCAAAGAGCAAGAGCTGGATTAAAAATCCTGGTTTAGAAGCAGAAGAATAGCAGCAGGGATTGACCCGGATCAACGACATACATAGAGTGTTCCCCCTTTGTTGGGGAGTTAGTAACTGGAACATAAGGTAGCAATCAGGGGACATAAAAGAGAATTTAGGAGCACCTTATTCACATAGGCTTGTGAGAATGTGGAGTAAGAGCACCAACATGTACTGATTTTAGCCGAGTGGCTTGTTTCCATGCTGCAATAGTGTACACAAATCTACGTAAGCGCCCTGTTCTGCTGAGGCAATAACTAAAATAAATACCTTGTGGGATTAAACGGGTCTGAGTTGAACTGCGTGCTCTGGAGGGTGGGGGTGAAATTGGGTTAATGTATTGGAATTTGTGCTTCGATTAACTCTGTGTTTTGATGGGAATTTGACAGAGCTTTGTTTGTCTTGGGAGTTGAGTGGTAACCTTTTGTAGAATAGACCCATAGTGATTGGCGAGCAGATGGACCACAGGAATATTCGTATAACCTTGAGGCCAGTTAGAATGTGATACTGGCTGTGTGAGAACGACTCTCCCATGCCCTCTCCTGAAAAAATTGGAAAGACTTTGTTGAAACACTTACTTTTTTATTAACAAAAAAGCACAGTGGGTGGAAGGAACAGGCTTGTCTGTGTGAGTGCGTTTCAAAACCCGTTTGAATCATTGTCCATTTAAAAATATATATATTAAGCAACCGAAACAACGACACGTACCTCGTGCAGTTCGACCCTTGCTATCACTGGGACCAAAGGAGTTTGAAGATAATAATGATCCTTGCCTTTGATATAGCACCTTATCGCATTTTCAAGATGTCTCAAAGCGTTTCATAGAATATACTGTAAAATGAATTGACTGTATATTTTGTGGGTGAAACTTGGCAGTCAATTGTGCCCAGCAGTGACCCAACAAACCGTTGTGGATTGAGTGACCAAATGAATATCTTTTTAACATTTTTTTTAAGGGGATTATTGAAGTTGTGGTTCATGACAACTGAGAAGTCGGAATTGTGTCGATCCACGAGGACTTCAAAGCATGCACCTGATGGCACAAGGCTGCAATCAGGCTCTTCCTCAGTGTTGTATTTTCTTTCACATGAACTTCCACATGGTCCGCTGCTAAATTCATGGTTATTCCTGCCAGAATCCATTAAGAATAAAGAGCATTGAAAGAGATAAATGGGATGCTTTGATAACTATCTAGACAACAGTTCTTCAAACCTCTAGTAATTGCAGAGGTTACGTTCTGAGATCAAGAGACTCTTTAATTTTGCTCTGCTGAATTATGAAGCAAGGTAAAGATTAGTGGGATAAAAGGGTCTGTAACTTGATCCGCAAAATGCAGGATTCCGTTTTATTTTGCACTCTTATCATTCCAAAGCCTTCTGGCCAGACAAACTTTGATTGCTGTTTTATGTGATTAAATCCTGAGACTGGTTGGTTTCCACTCCATTGTTTGTTGTGGTTCATGTTTCACAAATGTCAGCTGTCAGCTATGTGGTCATTCAAATTTTAATGTCCTGTGTCTTGGGGAAAGTACGGTGCAGGATAGCTAAGCATTGCCTGCTTCATGACGTGAAAGGCGTTATACAAGTGCAATTTTTTTTGTTGTTGTTCATACTATTCATACTATTTTGCCCACAAATATACAGTCAATTCACTTTACAGTAGATTATTTGTAGCTACGTCTAGAAGATAGGAAAAGCGCTATATCAAAATGCAAGGATTATTATTATTAATACTCTCTCAGCACATCAACCAAATACAGTAGTTTTACTTTATTGCTAAGAAAATCTATTTTTTTAAAAAACGTGCGGTTTCCCAGGTGAAAAGTGGCATCAAAACATTACCCACTTGTGTTTTTTGCCCACAAACTACACAGTTGTGCCACTTTACAATACATCCTGTGAAGCGCATTGAGGTGACTCGATGACCTGATAAGGCGCTATATCAAATGCAAGGATTATTTTATTATTTCAGTGTTGCAGGTTAGACCAGCCTGCCTGGATGGGTTTACATTGGGTCATGCAGCCTTGTAATCGCCCGTTGAATATATTTTCAGAAATATACAACGGTTGGAGAATTTGGAAAGGCCACAGACACGTTGGACACTATCGGCAAGGTGACTGAAGAAAAACCTTACGGTAAGAAGATTGGCACAATCTCATTTATTTTGGTGATTGCGTTCTCCAGCAGTCGTCTGTGAAACTTCATTTTCCGAGTGGTGTGTTTTAATGAACATTAAAGTGACATTGGTGAATAATAACATGCATGTTTCATGAGTGCATTTAACATTGATTAAAATAAAAGAGAGATTCACAGCTTAATATCTAATGCCAAGTTATTAAATCACTGAAAAATCTGTTCATAAGCTTTGCGGGCCTTTGAAGCTCCTTTATTATATACTGCAGTACAAGTCACTTTCTTTCAATGAAATAGAGCTCTTCTGCAAATTCTTTTACAAATTGTGCATCGAGGATGCTTTCTAACATTGCCAGGGGAGAGGTGGGGGTTTGGGAGGCAGAGGAAGGAAATGTTGACAGTTTTAGGCCTGGATTGCATGATTTTTTTATTGCAAAGCTAAGGATCCCAACTGGATCAGTTGTCACCGTGCAGTCGAAGAGCATTGTCACTTACAATTTAAGGTGGTGCATAACTGTGGAGAAATCTTCAATTGAGTCGATTTGGAAGTTGCGTTTCCTTGGTTCTCGCGGCTTCCAGTGGGGGAGGAATTTTAATCTTTCACGTTTTTTTGCTTGATCTTAAACCTGACGGCCGTATGTTCTTGCGGTATAATAAGAAAGATGGAATTTGAGGCCCAAAATGCTTGAAGCACATCTCAAAAAGGCACGTTTCCTTCCAAATGTGTATGAAGGGAAATGTTTTCCTTATAAGTCACATTATAGCTTCCTAGTGAGCTTGCCACATAATAGTCACTATTTACAGCTGCCAAAACAAAGATTTTAATACGGGTTGGGTGGACTGGATTCAAACCAAAGCATGTAGAGACATAAGAGTGTTCCTAACCCATCCCACCAGCTATCGCCATGGTTATTGGACAAGATATTAAAATGAAATGCGACTTAAAAGGGCGTGCACACTTAAGATAAACATTGATGATATAAGTTGGAGGCGAGGAGGTACAGTAGTTAATAGAATCTGTTTATACAGAGGGCCGTGAGAACATCGAGTGCCTGGACGCAAATCATTGTTGAAGCTCAGCTCATGACGGCCTTTAAAAGAGAATTGGGTGAGCCCTCGAGAAGGGGAAAGCTGAGTGAGGATGTGGGGAAAGAACAGGGAACACCTGAAGTACATAGATCCATCAGTCAGGGAGGAAATGAAGACCGGTATGGGTATGACCTGACTGAATGGCTGAGTTACTATACTGTAACTCATTTGGGTTGTATAATTCGAGGAGAAAGGGTATTTAATATATGGCACCAAAACACCTTGCTTCTTTTCTACAATCCTGTCGCAGTGTTTAGTACTGTTTTTTCACTTACCCACAACGCCTTCTTTTGTGAAAGCAACTCTGCTGTTTCCACTTTTGAATGTAAGCAGTTGATAATTTGGAGTTTCTTGGAGGGATTTTTTTTAATGGGGGGGTTTCGAAGAGCTTTTATTTGATTTGACATTGTATTTCCTTCTCATTAACCAGATCACATAACAAAGGAAGATCTGGAAACTGCTCTGGAGAAATTCAAGGGAAATATAATGCAGGCTCCTCCACTGTAAGTATGGTATTTCTGCATCTTTGCGAGTGTGGAAAGAAGGGCGTGTGTGTGCATGCATGTGGAAACGTAGGAATAGGCTGTTCAGCCCCTTGAGCCTGTTCTGACATTCTGTAAGATCATGGCTAATCTGTACCTCAACTCCAATTACACGCCCTTGCCGCATATCCCTTGATACCCTGACCTAACTAATATCTATCCACTTCAGTCTTGAATATGTGAATGGATCCAATATCCACATCCTTTTGGGAGAGTGTTCCAGATTTCCACTGGCCTTTGGGTAAAAAAACTGCCTCCTGATTTCACTCCTAAATGTCTGAGCTCTAATTTTAAGTTTCTAACCCCCGCCACCATTCAGGATTCATCCAGAGGAAAAAGTGTAAGTGGAGGGCTGGGGGTTGAAAGAGGAGCGGATAAAAGAATGGGGGATTCGATTTTTACTCTGGGGGGAGCGCTGCTTCACACTAACAGAATATCAGGAGAGGATTTTTGTACAGCAGAAGTGTTTGTGTTTCTGCCAACACAAATATTATTCTTACACGGGGTGTGATCTCATGAGAATTACCCCAGCGAATAAGAGGCCAGAAGAAAAATGAATTGTTTGGCGGGCTCTCGTCTGCTAGCCCTGGCATTTCTGTGTAATGCCAAAAATCGCTCGTTTTATTTGCTTCGGTGTGAGCAGTACACATTCCAATGTATTTCCCCAGTGACCGTGGGCCTTTGTGGGAGAAGTATTCCTTTTGCAAGAAACTGGAGGTACGGAACAAAAGAGAGACCGAGAGAGACGAAAGGGATCTGGAAAAAAGATTATTTATTGATGCTAACTCGATCAATGAATATTTTTGCAAACCTTTAGGAAATTGGTTATTCCCTGCTCCACCCCCATAAAGTTAATAATTCCCTTCACGACTGTTTCTGCGAAAATTAGCTGCCAAATTCATTCTATAACTGCACAGATAACCTTTGGAGTGAAGATGCCAAGGTCTTGCATCTTGAGGTGTTTTGCTGATGCGATAAGATGCCTTGTAGCTCATGGTTAGAGCACTTGCCTCACAAGCGAGAGACCTGGGTTCGATTCCTAACCAGGGCGAAACCTTGGGCAAGTTTCCTTACTCTACATGCCTCTTGTTTATCTAGCAGTAAGAGGGAACTCGTTTGTTAGTCGATTGGCAGATTGCTTTTGTGGGGGTAATAATTTCTTCAATAAAAATAAATAGTGATTTGGTCATTTCAATCCACGAAACCTTCAGTGTTTGTTGGACACTGTTGTGCGGAGTTGGCTGCCGTGTTTCGCCCACAGAATACACAGTAAATTCACTTTACGGTATATTCTGTGAAATGATTTGCGACATCTCAAAGTCCTGATAAGGCACTATATCAGATGCAAGGATTAGTATTATTTGAATATGAAGCTGTTTTCCTTCGTTTGATTAAAAAGACATTAGTTTTTATTTGCGTGTATTTTATTCCCCTAGGTATTCTGCTCTGAAAAAAGGCGGGCAGCGGCTGTCGTGTTTGGCGAGGAAAGGAGAAGCTGTGGAGGCGAGGCCTGCCAGACCAGTTGTGGTTCACAGCCTCTCTGTACAGGACTTCAACCCTCCTCTCTTCACTCTCGGTAAGGGAACCACTTCAATAAGCTGCATTGGATCCTCAGCGGGAGTAGATTAATCGTTGTCTGAGGCGAAGAGTTCTATATAAATGCAAATTGTTGTTGTATTGCGACATCTCAAAAGACGTGATAATGCACGTCTTATGCAAGGATTATTATTATTGCATAAGACGTGATAATGCATGTCTTATGCAAGGATTATTATTATTGCATTCCGGTTTTTCCTCTTATCAACATGGGGGGGGGGAGAGAGGGAGAAAGAGGTGAAGAGGTCCTTAAAGTGGCATGGTTACTCCATCAGAGGCCAATTTCACATCAGCCAGAAGGAGTGAAGTGGAATAGTAATTTGGGGGGTTTATTTACAGTATTTAGAAATATAAAAGGCAGCTTTGGAAGCGGGTAGTGTGTGTGCATGTTATACTAAAGGGATAATACAGTGGTGCTAGATGTGGGCAATTTCTTTTCCCACCTTCCTATCTTTTCTCCCTTCTGAAGACATACATTTTTCCTTCGCCTGGGAACTAATTCTATTATGTAGCACCCTTGCCTCTTGAGTCAAATGGTTGTAGGACTTTGAACTCACAATCTAGGCAGACACTCCCAAGGTGGGGGTGGGGGCTGCATTGTTTCAGGCGCTCTCCTTCGGATAAGACCACTTGGTAAGGTGGATATTAAAAATCCTTGAAAAGAGAAGGGAGTTTGTCCCAGTGTCTTGGCCAACAATTCCCCCAGATACAATTGGGCATTCAGTTGATGGCTGTTTGTGGAGGATTGCTTTGTGCAGGTTAGCTGCTTTGTTTGCCTGCAGTGAAATCCTGTGAAGCGTTTTGAGGCATCTCAGCAACCCGATAAGGCTATACATCAAATGCAAGGGTTATGATTGTATTATTATGTGATGCTCAGCGACGCATATTGGCCAAGGGATTTAAAGGCGTCACTGGATCTACCATCAATAGGTGCCTTGGAACAAAGGATTTATACTTTATTTTCTCGGGATTGGCACTTTGAAGCTAGGGAGTCAATCCCGATCTGTCTGAACGTGGGAAAATATATAATCACATCACGATTTCTCGCCAACTCCATGGATTTCCTGAGATTGAAGGAGCTTCAAATCAGCTTCCAGGGTGGTCCAAGACCCCAGTCGGTCATATTGAAGTGAGAGACACTCCAGGACATGCCTGGCTTCTTCCCTATAATATAGACCCCGATATCGAGAAGCTGTGTCTTAATGCGGCACCCAAAAGTAACATTCCTTGCTGGAAGCAAAATATTATACAGTAAAAGTCTGTTCATCCGGCAGCCTCGGGACCTGGCCAATGCCGGTTAAAGCGCGTGCCTGATATTCAGCCGAAAACACACAAAAAAAGTAACAATTAATGCAATGTATTTTTCCAGATAAATTCCAGTTAATTGAATGCGGACCTTTTTTTTTGCGATCCTGGTTATACGGACGTTATGGTTGATCGGGTAACGGATAAACGGACTTTTACTGTATAATGTTGATATCAATCTTCTTAAACAATCAATCTTCTTGTTGCTTTGAACAGTCCTTGCAACAGACATTCTCCTCCCCCTTTAAAAGCACCACTTTTTTTGTACAAGGCTTTGCCAAGCCTTTATTTTGCCTTGAAAGACGAGCACACAGCACAAGAGTGGTGGAAACGCTCTATTTCAGTGACATTTCTGTTGTTACATTGTTATATTCACGAGCAAATGAAGGGTTTTTACCAAATCTTTCAAGATTTCTATGCATCGTTTCACACCAACTCGTCCTGTGAAATTGACTTTCAGTAACTTCTTGCCGGTATATTGGGGTTGAACATCATAGATATCTGTGCTTAATGGGTTCTGTGGGACAAATAGCTCGCAACACATCGAAGTGTTGCAAGTTGACTGCCTATACAGTTTGTGACTCAGCACAGATATTTCTGACTGTTAAGAAACAAATGGATTGTGGAGCAGTTTTCCAGAAATGCCTGTTGTGGTAGTGATAATAATAATAATCAGTGTATTTAATATAGCGCCTTTCACATCACCCACACAGGAGTGTAATGACTATTTTGTAGGCGAGCCAGGGAGCCAATTTGCACACAGTAATGTCTAAAAAAACAACCATGAAGTGATTGACCAATTTTTATCTTGTCAGATTGTTGACTAACACAACCGAGAGAAACTCCCTTTCTTGTTAGATAGTGACATGGGATCTTTCATGTCCCCCTGAACAGGCAGGCAGGATCTTGGTCTGACATTTCACCTTGAAGGCTTACACACCACTGACTATGTAGCACAGTGGTCCAACCTTTTTTCGCTGCGACCCTAAATTGGCCATCAACAGGTCCTCCCGACCCTTAGGGGGAGACTGCGTGACTGAAGCGAAGCTCAGCCAAGACGATATCTCCTTCTCTTTTGTGGACTCAGCACAACTCGCTAGTACGGTCATTCATACAAATTGGTCGGTGGTGTCATCTCAGGCACTCTTCAGCATAAGAAAAGAAATTCTGATGACCCTTCGCAACCCTACTGAGGACCCCCGCAACCCTGATTTGGATTGGGACTCGAGGTTGGGAACTACTAATGTAGCATCTACTCCCCCACACATACATAACTGCACTAGAGAATCAGCCTCAGTTGGTAAAAAAAAATTTGGTCACTCAATCCATGACTGTGGAGCACTGCTGTGCGTTATTGGCTGCCGCATTTCACCCACAAATATACAGTCAATTCACTTTGCAGTATATTCTGTGAAGCGCTTTGAGACATCAATAAGGTGTGAAAAGCTCAATGTCAAATGAAAGGATTATTATGAGTTCAAAGTGCCGACATGGGGTTTGAATTCACAATGTTCTGTCTCAGGCAAGAGTGCCCCAACTGTGTCACTGAGCTTTGTCTTTCAATTTTAGCACTGTAATCGTATGTGATGAGAGGAAGAAAAGTCAAACAAGAAATTGTTGTCTTCCTCCAACGTACCCGACTTGTTTTAATGAAGATTTATTGATGCCGCATTTTAAAAACTTACCCAATCCCTTGTCATTTTTCTGTGCAATCCTTTCGGTCTGTGAAATTAATTTATGTTCTGTTTGCTTTTTGGAAGCAATCTTTCAATACAAATAAGAGAAGATTTAGTGGCTATACGTAGATTGAAAGTGAATGCTTACTGAAAATAAACTGTATGATCACAGTGCTCCCTCCCTCCCATTATCAACAAAAGATCCAGTTCGAACTGTATATCGCACACCTATCTTAATTTAAATTCTGACTGCACACAGACTAACTCATAAATAATTCACCGAATAGACATCTCTATGAATATTAATGTAGCATTTTTATGTTGGGATGAAATTTCTGTATTAATTTTAACGCAATAATCATTGTTGGCCACAGGATTGGCAAAATAATGGCATATCAGAAGATGTTGCAAATGAAATCCGAAGCCTATCTCTGAGTGAATTTCGTCCAGAACTAAGTGATATTCCGTCCTGTATGTCAGTTGTACAATGTTCTTGATAAACTCATTTCTGAAGATGTCAGCGTTGATTCGAGTTGGAACATGGAACCAAAATACTGTGGGATTTGTCACTGGTTTTCAGTTTTATTTCTTTATTAAAAATATACAACTAGCTCAGCGGTTAGCTCAGTGAGCACTCGCCTCGCAAACGAGCAGGCTTGGGTTCGATTCCTGGGCAGGGCGAAACATTGGGCAAGTTTCCTTACTCCACACGCCTCTGTTTACGCAGCGGTAAGTGGGAACCTGGTTGTCAGTCGATTAGCTGATCACTTTTCCGGGGATAATAATTGCCTGTCGGGAGGAAAAATGTGGTCACTTAATCCATGACTGTATGTGAGACACTACTGTGCGTAATTTGCTTCGCCCACAAAATCCACAGTCAATTCACTTTACAGTACACTCTTTACAGTGAAGCGTTTTGAGATGTTTCAAAGACGTGAGATTTTTCAAAGACGCCATGTCAAATGCAAGGATTATTATAATTTTTTGCACTGTATCTTGCCATCATTTCTATCACAGAGGAGAGAGACAGAGAGATGTTTGTATATTTCACTAAGTAGCTACAGTGGGATCCTCTGTGTTTTAAGTCTGTACTGGTTTACAGTATAAGTGTTTGTGTTTTTTGTCTGTCAAAATTTGTTTTGTGCAGCTGACAAATGAACGTTTAACTTTATCTCACTATCTGACTTGATCATTGTGCACAGATTGAATTCTCTTCTGTTTAACACGCTCCAAATTGTCTGGTTAACGTACAGTATTTATCTTTCAGAAATTGAATGTGGAGGTGGTTTCTATGTCCGGAGTTTGGTCAGTGATCTTGGTAAAGGTAAGGGAACAAAAAGCAGAACTTTTTTTTTTATATAGTCCATTCACCGCAATCCCCCACCCCCGCATAGCGACTCAAACGAAGCACAACGTCACACATTAACCCAGATTTCTATTTACGTTAGAACTATCTTCCTGCGCTCACGTGAAGGAGTTGGAGAGAACCAAACAGGGTCCTTTTACATTGGAAGAACATGCGCTTCCAGAGGAGAAATGGACAATTGATGAAATAGCCAAAAGCGTTCACGCTAACGCACATTTGCTTCCGGTGGTGGAGGATCCCGGGTGCAAGAAACTGAAGGCGGACACTCTCGAAAACTCTGAGCAGCAAACGGAAGCTGGTGTTGGTGAGGATACCCTTGATATGGAACAAGCAAAGAGTAACGAAAATAAAATGCAACCGTTATTCTGTTATACGAGCGGTGAAACAGAATAATGATTATGTTTTATACCAGTGGTGGGGGGGGTGGGGGTGCCAACCTTTTTGGTCGGCCAACCAAATCAATTTTTCTTGATTGAATATTTCTTGATTCTGTTGTGTGTTGTAACATCTGGGCCAGGCGGGTCTGCTCTTCAATACTCCTTTTACTGTTGAAAGAACACGTTCATTTGTAAGTGTCTCAAGTAAATTGTTTTTTGTTGCATTGCCTCGGTTGGGCTAAAATTCAGAATAAAAACTTGTTTTACTCGACCGATTGTTCAGTATCATTTATGGATAATGTAAATAATTGGTGCAATTTATGGTTACCGTACAAAGTACATCTCACTTTCACGCCGGGAGGACGTCCCAAGTCGCTGGACAGTCGGGGATTAGGACTGGAGCTAGGGATCAGGGAGTGTGGAGGGTAGGGTGGGTGGCTGAAAGCTCGGTTGAAGAGGAGGCAAAGGAGGGAGTGAGGCGAAGGCAGAGCTGCCAACCTTTTTTTAAAACAAAAAAATGTACTCCTGAAAGCTAAAAACAGTATTTTGTAGTAAAAAGAAGCATTTTCCCCAGAACCTACAGCGTACAGCACTCGGACCCAGGTGCGATGTTGCAATTAACCAACGACAGCGCATCTCTTTTAGGATTAAGGTAAATACAGTTAACATGCATTTATTCCCCGTGTGGCTCTATCTCTGTGTAAATCCTCCCCCCAGCTACCCGTGTTACCCACCCCCCCTCTCGTGTATCTCTATCTCTGTGTAAGTCCGTCAGACAGCCCCCCTCCGTCTCTCTCTCTCTCTCTCTCTCTGTAGGTCAGACACCCTGTCTGATTGCTGGAGATTCTGGCCCAAACTTACTCCCCCTGTCCCCAGGTATGTTTTATGTGTTTTTTCTGTGTTTCCCATAGGGCCCTGTGTGCCCACGTACTGAGCTTTTCGTTGGGTCAAAAAACGTATTTTACAAAGAAAAATCTTCCTGCCGTATTTACTTCAATCTACAGTACTAAATACGGCAAAAACATACTGGTTGGCAGCTCTGCGAAGGGAATGTGGGATGGAGTTGGATCGGGTGGAGGCAGAAACGCTGATGGCCTGGCCGCCATTGGTGGAGCGGGCCAGGCAGGGGGACAATAGGCCAGTGCCTGCTGAACTGGGGGAGTGGACAGGTTGTCCGGATACAACATATTGACTCCACTCTCCCGTGTGGAGGACGGAGGAAATACTGACGGATACCATAGATGTTTTGCTGGACTTTGGTTTCTTTGGAACGAGCACGGTTGAGTGGAGCAATTGTGTTTTTGTGATAAGGTTTTTCGTTTTGGAAGCTCCAAAGATTGAGAGTAATAATAATCCTCGCCTTTGATATAGCGCCTTATCACGTCTCCGAGACGTCTCAGAGAGTTTTGCAAATATGCTGTAAAGTGACTGTATATTTTGTGTGTGAAAGGCAGCAGCCAATTGCGCACATCAGAATAATAATAACAATGGTGTATACCAGTCTATACCAAATAGCACTACTCAATAGTTTCTAAAAACAAAATTGATTTAACACAGACTTACCTAGACTGGTGCAAATGTTCAGCGTGCCACATTTGGCACACGGGCCTCGGGTTAGAGTTTATGGAGCTCCTGTAGATCAGTGGCTTGGGCATTTCGCCTGACAAGCGTGAGACCTATGTTCGAATCCAGGCAGATCAGGGCGAAACAGTGGGAAAGTTTCCTAACTCCACACAAACACACACACACACCTAATAATAATTCGTCCCCAAAAAAACCACAATAATAAAAAATTGGTTATTTAAATCCACGACTGTTTGTGGGGATGCTGCTGTGCGCAATTAGCTGCCGCGTTTCGCCCACAAATATACAGTGAATTCACTTTATATTCTGTGAAGCGCTTTGAGACGTCAATAAGATGTGAAAAGCTCCATATCAAATGCAAGGATTATTATTATTATACATCAAACAACTTGCATTTATTGCAGTGACCTACACACGGCATAGCGTCTCGGCAAAGGCACTGGGCGTTTACAGGGGATAGACTAGAGAGGAGTAATGATTATATGATGTGTGAACGTGATGTGCTCTAACTCTATACGGTATAACTAGTGACTGTGTATTTTGTTGGCGAAAGCTTGCAGGACCCTTTTGTCTTCTCTCAAACTAAAACTAACAGGTTATTTAATTTCATTAAGAAACTTCATTGAAAAAATATCTGATTTAGTTTGGATAGGCTTTTTTGTGAATGACATTGCTCCAGGGTTCAGCTCGAAATCAATCTTGTTTCCGCTGCATACCTATTATTAGATCACTGAAGCAGATACACAGGGGTGGTTTATGAAGTGCAAGACTGTTTTATTATGTAAGTTAGTCCTGTACGTCCCTACAATAATAAATACAGGAAAAGCCCGTTTATCCAGCACCCGATCAACCGTAACTTTTGTATAACCGGCATCGCAAAAAAAAAGTCCGCATTCGATTAACCGGAATTTATCCGGAAAAATGCATTAAACTTTTGTTTTGCGTTTTCGGCCAAATATCCGGCAGGCGCTTTAACTGGCATTAGCCAGGTCCCGAGGGTGCCGGATAAACAGGCTTTTACTGTACTTCTATTTAACATAATAGCAATACTAGTAATCCTTGCATTTGATATGACATTTTTCATGTCTTCTAGACGCCTCAAAACGCTTCGCAGAACATACTGTAAAGTGAGTTCTCTGCGTATTTGTGGGCAAAGCGCAGCAGCCAATTGCGCACAGCGGCGTCCCCACAAATGTAGCGCCTTTATCACGTATTCGAGATGTCTTGAAGCGCTTCACAGAACACTGTACTGCGCTCGCCGTGCACTTCGCACCCGCGATGAGCCTCGTCCTCAGAAAAGCACCTTTACTACTTTACAATGTCATCTATGAAATCTACAATTTCACGCCATCTATTTTTACGACCCTGCTTTGACGCGACTCGAGAGGACTAAAGGCAGCCAGTTTGGGTTGGGTCACTGGCTGGAGGCAGACAGTGGGGTTGGCAATTCCTACCACTCATTCTCGGCCTGTAAACAACGGGTGCGATGTAACGTGATGGAGCTGGGATTTGTGTGAAAGCTTCTGAAGCCCGCAGGGAACCCTTGCAGGGCGCACAAGAACACAAGAGATGAGAATGTGGGAAGTGTTGAGGTCAGGTCTGTAAAGCGTACACTGTACATCAGTGTACGCTGATTGGAGCTTCGATGCATTGATAAGAATTACCACAGCACTGTGTCCGGTATTCTCTCTTGTTACTCCTACAAACCAAAGCCCGAAGTACTAATATGATAATAATCTTTGCATTTCATGTATGTGGAGCTCAGTGGTTAGAGCGCTCGCCCGACAAGCGAGAGACCTGGGTTCGATTCCAGTCAGGAGGACGGCTGAAGCAGATGCGAAGAGGCATATTTTCGCAGAAGAAGAATGTTTTATTACTTCTGAGGATCATTCATAGCAACGGGGTGGGGGGGTTAACAAATAGTGTAATTAAAGGCTATTCTAACACTTAGGTTAATTAATGAATTAATTCCAACCAATCCCTGTTCCATTATTCCATGTGGAGCTCCTGTAGCTCAGTGGAACACAGGTCTCACTCGCCTTACAAGCGTGAGACCTGTGTTCGAATCCAGGCAGGTGAAACCTTGGGCAAGTTTCCTTACTCCACACACACGCGCCTAATTACAATCCGTCCCCAAAAAACCTAGAAGAAATTGGTCATTTCAATCCACGACAGTTTGCATGACACTGGGTCAATCGGCTGCCGCGTTTTGCCCACAAATATACAGACAATTCTTCTTTACAGTGCATTCTGTGAAGCGCTTTGAGACGTCGATATGATGTGAAAAGCTCTATATCAAATGCAAGGATTATCATTGTTATTATTTTGCTGTTAGAATCGAACCAAGCTGGGTCTTGCTGACACCAATCTAGTTGATCCATTTCCATTGCAATCCGAACCACAGAGACAACCACAAAGTTATTTGAGGTCATCTCAGTTGGTCATTATGCTCGTTTACGGGTGACGTACAATTTGCACTCAGGACAGCAACAGGTCAGGTAAGCATTGTATCGTTTGCGGAGGGGAGGACTGTTGAAACTGTTTCTGACGGAAGCCGTCACATTCTAATCACCAATCAACCAATCAATCAATCAAAACTTACATTTATATAGCGCCTTTCACTTCGAGAGGACGTCCCAAGGCGCTGCACAGTCAGGTAGGGACAAAAGCAGGGTGGGTGGTCGGGGCAAGATGAAGGAGAGCAGGAGAATTGACTAATATTTGTGGGCGAAACGCGGCAGCCAAATTGCGCACAGCAGCGTCCCCACAAACAGCCGTGGAAGTGGAGTCGGGGGAGAAAGAGGGTAAGGGGAGGGGTCGGGGTAGGGGGGGAAGGAGAGCAGGAAAACCGAACTGTACGTTTGTGGGCGAGTCGTTTTGAAACTTGGCGAGATGGGAATCAATCAAGGGTGTCCGTCTGCCCTCTCTCTGGAGAGCGAAACCAGACGGTGGTGTTTTCTGTGTGGTGTTGAGGTATCACTGCGTTATTCATCTCCGCGTGCTGCTAACTGGCTGAGGCTCGAGCGCCCGCGCGCAATTAAGCGCCTTCAGTCATCGAAAGCCGCTCCCGTCCGCCCGATCGGCGGATTTGTTTCAACAGAGAAGCCGGCCGGATCGGAGGCAACGCAGGTCCGTTCACTGCTCGGCTACGGAGACTGCGAAACGCGCTGTGTGCAAGAGGGAACGTTGATCGCGCGTCCTCTGTTCGGACGCGGTCTCAGCTGCTTCTTTTCCTGCCCATCGTTTCCAATTAACGCCATCGTAAGGCGGGGTGACACTCTGTCCTCGGTGTGTTGTTACCCCGATCGATCCTTTCGTGACTCGCGCAGTGCAAACGCATTTGGGTGTGCTTTGCAAAGACCTCTCTGCCGCAAATTTGGATTACGTAAAGGCGCCAGGGACGCTGGGCTGAGGAGCCAACTCTTCCGAGACCCTAGAACTAAGTCATACCCCAAACCTCGGGGCTGTGGTTGGGCTGCCCCTATGGTCCTGTACACGTGGACCCCGCTTTAACGTCGCAGTTTAGTTGTTGCAAAGTGCGACTTTAAGCGAAACGAAGTTAAGCGAATACATGTTTCCCACAAGAATGAATGTAAAAAAACTGGGATCAGGTTACTTTGGATATGTTTCGTCGTACATTTTCTTTCAAAACAAACCATATTACAGTCATCGCTCCCTGACTGCCTGCCCGGCTCACTCACTCACTCACTCGCGGCTGGTCTCTCTCACTGCCGGGCTGGCTCACTCCTAGGTCCTAGCGCCATCGTGCCCCTTCCCTCCCTCTTCTTTCTTATCCCCCTTTCTCCCTGATCTTGCCCCCCCCACCCCACCTTTCCCTCCCTCTCTCCCTTATTCCCCCTTCTCCCCCCTCTTCCTCCCTGACCTTACCCTACCCCACCTTTCCCTCCCTCTCCCCCCTTTACCTTCTTTTCCCCCTTTCTCCTCCGACCCCAGTTCCACGGCTGTTTGTGGGACGCTGCTGTGCGCAATTTGGCTGCCGCGTTTCGCCCACAAATATACAGTCAATTCTCCTACTCTCCTTCATCCTGCCCCGACCCCTCCCCCCCCCCTGCTCTTGTCCCTACCTGACTATACAGCCCTTTGGGACGTCCTCTCAACGTGAAAGGAGCTATATAAATGTAAGTATTGATTGATTGATTGATTGAATATATGTTCTCAATGTATCAGCAACATAATAACTAAAAAAAACATTAAGCCGGGTCTACCTGTATTCAATCAGTTACTTGCAACATAACGAGACCTTTTGCAGCAAAGCGGAGGAAACATTTCCCAGCAGATTCATCAACAGCTGGAACGAGTTACCAGAGAGGAGTGAGTGGTGGAGGCCACTACACAAGACGTGTGTAACCGACTGCTTAATGGGTATGATACATAAATGTGACACTGACATCCTTCATGCAATCCTCACTCTGTCCCCTCGATCCTTAGCCTTCTGTATTGCTCTTAACTATGCCCAATGCGGAGCTCCTGTAGCTCAGTGGTTAGAGCACTCACTTTCCAAGGCTGAGATCTGTGTTCGAATCCAGGCAGGTCAGGGCGAAATCTTGGGCAAGTTTCCTTACTCCACACACACACACACACGCCTGATAATAATCCCTCCAAAAAAAACACAATAATAAAATTGGTCGTTTCAATCCACGACTATTTCACAGAACATACTGTAAAATGAATCGACTGTCTATTTTGTGGGCGAAACGCGGCAGCCAATTGCGCACAGCAGCGTCCCCCACAAACAGCCGTGGATTGAGTGATTTTTTTTTTTTTTTGCTTGAGGGTTTATTATCAGACGTGTGGAGTGAGGAAACATGCCCGAGGCTTCGCCCTGGGCCTGCCTGGAATCGAAGCCAGGGTCTCTCACGCTCGCAAGGCGAGTGCTCTAACCACTGAGCTACAGGAGCTCCACATTTGCGACCGAACGTTTAACTACAACGTCTCCAAACCTTAAAAGATGTACGTTTTCTTACAGAGTTTGTGTTATCATTTCCCACTTTGTTATTCCCGCCTCTCCCGCCTGCAGCCTCTCTGTAAAATCATTCAATACCCTAATCAGCATTTCACAATCTCGTCGGCTGTTAATGACCCTCTCTCTTCCTCTCAGTCAATGCGTTCGATATCTGAACTTCTTGTAAACAATAATTGTTGTGTTGGGCTGGCGCTTTATCCTAAACGGGGACTTTCCATCCACAGCCAGCTTGACGTGTGCATTGCTGCATTGTTATGGTGCTTTGGTAGCTTTTTGCACTGTTGCTTGGTTTGAGCGATTACCAAATCAAACGCAGATCAGGTGCGAAAGTGATGCAAGAATCGCAGCCATGTGTCGCGGACAGAAGTTCACGCGTCGGTAACCTGACCTCCCTCTACCACGTGACAGCGCAGCATCTGTCAGCCAGAATAATAATAATAATAATAATCCTTGCGTTGGATCTAGCGCCTTATCACGTCTTCGAGACGTCTCAAAGCGCTTCACGGAGTATACTGTAAAGTGAATTGAATGTATATTTGTGGGCGAAACACGGCAACCAATTGCGCACAGCAGTGTCCCACAAAGAGTCGTGGATTGAATGACCAAATTATTGTTGTGTGAAGAATAACGTTAACCTAAATGAGATCATCTCGTCTAATGTGGTGAAGGGTGTCACCAAGTAAGGTGGAGAAATAAGATTGACCAAGGTGGTACCAGGAATGAGGCACTTCAGTTATGAGAAAAGGCTGGAGAGGCTAGGTTTATTCTCATTGGAGCAGAGAAGGTTACGAGGAGACCTAACAGAGGATTTGATAGGGTAAACAGGGAAAAACTGTTTCCACTGGTGGGTGTGTCAGTGACTCGAGGTCACAGATTTAAAGTAGTTTCTAAAAAGAAGCAGAGGGGGAGGTGAGGAGAAATGGTTTCACGCAGCGAGTTGTTCGAATCTGGAATGCGTTGCCTGAAAGGGTGGTGGAGGCCGATTTGAAAACAACTTTTAAAAGAGAGGTGGACGGTTATTTGAGGAGGATGGGTTTGCGGGGTTATGGAGCGAGAGAGTCAGGGAGGGGGATTGAGTTGCTTTTATCAGAGCCACAGACACGATGGCACAGACACGATCGGCCGAATGGCCTCCTTTTGTGCTGTAAAATTCTATGATTCTTTCAAGTGCAAGGGAGAAATATCAGTTCTCAGACTAGGACACCAAGGTTCTGTTGATAACTTTGGAAATCTTTTGCCTCATTCAGTTAATCGATTCAAACGAGTCATTTTGTTTCGAGGGAGGAAATTAAGGCTGTTTGACTTGGATCAAAGGGAAGTCAAATAGACCAGTGAATCCCTCCTTGCCACAAACATCGGGTGGGAATTATAAAAAAAGCTGTTATTTCGTGGAGTTAAACAAATGGGGTCAAGTTGGTGGAAAAACAATTTAATACCCTGTGGGCTTATGAACAGACTGGAATGCTGATTCCTGCCGTTTACTCAGTGTACAATTGTGTGCAGCCGGATTTGACGTACGCGTTGCACACAGCGGAGTGGAATTTTCAGCAAGCAGTGAGTTGGCAATGGAGGACATATCTTGAAACTCCAGCTACATTTTGCCGACTCAGGTTATTTGTGGGGGATTTTAAACCCCCCCCCCTCCCACCCCGTCCTTTGCCTCCTTGAAGATCCATCTCAAGATCCTCCTTTTCGACCGTGCCTTTGGTCATCCTCCAACCCGTGCCCTCCCCGCCCTCCGCCCCTCCTGATCCCAACCATCAGCTTGGGTGTGGTTCCCTGACTGTCCAGGGCCCTGAGGAGATGTCTTTCTGACATGAAAGTCGCTGGACAAGTGTCATTTGCCACTGTTGCTGTTGTGCTTCCACTCATCATACAACAACAACAACAACTTGGATTTATACAGCCCTCCACGCCAGACGGCATCTCAGAACGTTTCACAGGAACGGATCCCAGGACCGAGTCAGGGGCAGGGGTAGGAAGGTGACCAAAGGCTCGGTCGAAGAGAAAGGTCTTCAGCTGACAGGAGAGCGAATGACTCCTCAGACCCCATTTCTTCTTACAAAGGGTTTGTGTGCGTGCGTGCGCCCGCGCGCCCTCCAGTTTGACAAGACAAATCCTTCGCCAAGAATTCCTTTGGCGCATCCGAAATTGAACGGATCCCTTGACGATGTCCCGCTGAGAATAAGCCGCTGCTCGGAGATCATCCAGAACTTGTGGGTTACAGCAAATCATGGCAAAGCTCCTGCCTTCTGTGCTGCTATTCACAAACAGCCTGTGCTATTACACCATCCCAACAAAACCCGAGCGAGCGAGCGAGTGTGTGTGTGTGATTGAGCTTGATTCCGGTAACGTGAACAGGCTGGGTTATGTAAGTAACCGGACATCACTGCAGCGGAACTTTGCGGCGCTCTGGCGCAGACGGCAGAGATGGAAAAGTCGCACAGATCAGCTCTGGAGAAGAGGAGGGCAAAATGTCACCCCTGGTGTCCAAACAAATCCACAAAGACTCCAGTGGATGTGCTTGGAACAGGGCGGCGTGGGACGCTTCACCCCAGTTAATCTTGATAAACGCATGACGATCTTGCCAAATACACAACACAGCCCGCCCGCGTTTGATTCTGGATTATTTACGATTTCCATAAATTGCGGATAACACTACAGTAATGCTTGTACCACAACCTGTTTGAAAGAAGGCAGTAGGGATCTGTTTCATATCCTCCTCCGCCATCTCTCCCTGCTCTCTCTCTCTCTCTCTCTCTCTCTGTCTCTCAAAAACAGTCCTTCTGTTTCTAGGTAACATTTGGCTGTGGATTTACTTCACTGAAATACGATTGGTGAGTACTTTGGCTTTGATCGGGGGGTTTTAAGAATAATTAAATCATAATTCTTCCATTTGATATAGGAACTTTCACAGCACCAGATGTCATTAGAAACGGCACAGAAGGAGGCCATTTGGCCCATCGTGCCTGTGCTGGCTTTTTGGAAGAGTTTCCCAATCAGTCCCACTCCCCCGTTCGTTCCCCATATCCCTGTAATTTTGTTTCCTTTTCAAATATACTTGTCTAATTCCCTTTTGAATCATAGAATCACAGAAGGAGGCCATTCGACCCCTTGTGTCTGCACAGACTCCAGTTCAATTCCACTGACCCGCTCTCTCTCCACAGCCCTGCGATCGTGTCCTTCCTAAATATCCATCCAGAACATAAGAATAAAGAAGCAGGAGTAGGCCATTCGGGCCCCCTCGAGCCTGCCTCGCCTTTCAACAAGATCATGACTGATCTAATCCAATTTCACTTCTCTCTTACAAGTTGTAACTTCCTCCCCCACATCCGCGCCTTGACCGGCACCGCTTATTTCCACCTGCGCAATATTGCCAGACTCCGCAATTATCTTACCCCCCGCGCTGCCGAAACACTCGTGCACGCGTACATCACCTCACGGCTGGACTATGGAAACTCTCTCCTCGTCGGCCTCCCCAGTTCCTCCATTCACAGGCTGCAGGTCATCCAAAACTCTGCAGCCCGTGTACTATCCCGCACCCGCCTCCGCGACCACATAACCCCCACCCTCGCCCGTCTCCACTGGCTCCCCATCCTCCAGAGGATCGAGTTCAAGATCCTCGTCCTCACCTACAAGGCCTTACACGGCCTTGCCCCGCCCTATTTAACCGATCTACTTTTTCCCTACACGCACATCCGGACCCTCCGTTCAACAGGACTTGTCCTGCTCCAAGCCCCCCGCCCGAACCGCCCCACCATCGGAGGCCGGGCCTTCAGTTTTTCCGCTCCCACCCTATGAAATGCCATCCCTCAATCCCTCCGTTTCGCCTCTTCCCTTTCCTCTTTCAAGGCTGGTTTGAAGACTTTCCTCTTCGATCGTGCCTTTTGTTCCACCCCAAATTGTTCTACCTCCCCTTCGTGTTTCACCCCTTCCCAAACACTCCCCTCCCAGCTCGGGTCACACGCCTCCTGTGCAGCGCCTTGGGACGTCCTCCCGACGTGAAAGGCGCTCTATAAATGCAATTTGTTGTTGTTGTTGTTGTTACTGAATCAGTTTCCACCACACTTTCAGGCAATGCTTTCCAGACCGTAACAACTCTCAGGGTAAAAAAAAAATAATTCTCATCTCTGCTCTGGTTCTTTTGCCAGTTATCTGAAATCTATGATGTGCTGTAAAGTGGAATGACTGTGCATCATTCAAGTGATTTTTCACACAGCGATGTCCCACAGACAGACAGCCGAGACATGAAAGACCACTTTTTTTTTGATGGGGTCCGTAAGTTCGTAAGGACAGCAGGAGAAATCCTTTTCTCTTTTCGAAGAGAACCATGGCATCTCAACATCCACCTGATCGGGAAGGTAATCTCACCCCCCAAAAAAAGGCAGACACCTCCAACAGTGTCGCACCTCCCCCAGTCCTGCATTGGAATATCAGCCTAGACTGTACGAGTTCCAAGTCTGGACATGAACCCACGACCTTCTGTCTCAGAGAACAAAGTGCTACCGACAGACTGAGCCAAGCTGACACACTGGGTTTCAGGTTAAACAGAAATGATCCACTTGTGGGAGTGAACGCGGTGCCATTTGGCATATTGCAGCTCTCTGCTTGGACGCAAGTTGGACTTGAATAACTGTACATGTTTTCCTGGAGTCTGCTGTTTTGTTTTCGTGGTCGATCAGAAAGGCTTTGAGCCTGGAAGGGCTGCCCTATCGCAACACAGTTAAACACTTTCACCACTGGTTGGAGTCAATCCCAGAGCAATGATTCAGCTTTTTTGGGGGGGGGATCGACAAAAGAAAGCTTAACATTGAGAGCTGGAAAGACCTCTTGTCTCGTCAGCCTTTTGCAAGAAGTGGCTCCATCCATTCATAATGCTGTGTGCCTTGCTTTAATAATAATAATAATCCTTGCATTTGATATAGCGCTTTTCACATCTTATCGACGTCTCAAAGCGCTTCACAGACTATACTGTAAAGTGAATTGACTGTATATTTGTGGGTGAAACGCGGCAGCCAATTGCGCACAGCAGCGTCCCCACAAACAGCCGTGGGTTGAAATGACCGATTTTTTATTATTGTGGGTTTTTTTTGGACGGATTATTATCAGGCGTGTGTGTGTGTGTGTGTGTGTGGAGTAAGGAAAGGTTTCGCCCTGACCTGCCTGCATTCGCACACAGGTCTCACACTTGTAAGGCAAGCGCTCTAACCACTGAGCTAACAGGAGCTCCACGAGGTACAGTCCTGAGCAATTGCTTTGGCGGAACAGATGCAGTGATCGTCAATCAATGGTTGCCAACACAACAAGCATCTCCCAACCTACCACTTACCGATGGGGTCTATTTGTTTCTACAAATGAGATGGAAAAGACAGGGGGGGGGAGGGGGGTGCCAAAGTCCTTATTACCAATACCCCAAATTACCAATAATTCCCCGTTAATTGACAACGATGCAACATTGCGGCCACTCTCAGGCTTCCCTCCGTAGACCATATGTGGCGTGAGACACTGTGTTTGGCATTAACAAGTGCTTCTCTGGGGATGTGATGGTTAAAATGTGTTATTCAGTTTTAAGGGTTCTCTTCATTGCCTCTGACCTATATCATAGTTGGACCGAGTCCTTGTTTCCGTAAACCAGGACGAAGAGAACAAAATGTTTGTTTTCTCAACAAGTTTATTGTTCGATCGGCCAAGTGCCTGCCTGACACACATGGAAACGCATCACCCTGATTATTGCTGAACCAGATGGACTTTAAAGTTAATTGACTGTATATCTGCGGGTGAAACACGGCAGCCAATTGCGCACGGCAGCGTCCCCACAAACAGTTGTGGATTGAAATGACCAATTTTATTATTGTGGGTTTTTTGGAGGGATTATTATCAGGCGTGTGTGTGGAGTAAGGAAACTTGCCCAAGATTTCACCCTGACCTGCCTGGATTCAAACACAGATCTCATGCTTGTAAGGCGAGTGCCCTAACCACTGAGCTACAGAAATTGAAGGCTTTAAACCCACAGTGTATGCGAAAACGATGATAAAGTGCTGGGGAGAAGCAGCATTGCTGGCGCTGCCATTCTTCGGATGAGACGTTGCACTGATATCTTCTCTGCCTGTTGCGGTAGATGCTTGTTTGGGGAGGATGGGTTTGCAGGGTTATGGGGAGAGAGAGAGAGAGCTGGGGAGTGGGATTGAATTTGAATAGCTCTTCAAAGAGCCATCACAGACTCGATGGGCCGAATGGCCTCCTTCTGTGCTGTAACATTCTATGATTTGATGTTGAAGATTCCAATGGCACTATTTGAGAAGAGAAGGGAGTCTCTCTCGTTGTTCTGGCCAACAATCTGCCAGTTAAATAAATTGGGCGTACACGCCATGGTTTTTTGCGGGACTTTACTGTTGTATTCTATAAATACATAGACACTACACGTTACAGTAAATCATGGGAGGCGCTATGAGACGTCCCCCTGACGTGAAAGGAACGATATCAAAATCCAAGGAGTATGATTTATTATTATAAATGACGCATTTATAATATCGGCCTTTCAAAGTTGATGAAAAAAAACCTTCAGCCTTCAATCATGTCTACGGTCACCCCTCCCTCTGCTGTCCAAGGCAATATCCTACAGGTGTAGGGCGCGATGTAAATGCCAGTTGTTGTAAACCATTGGAATTTTATTGGGGGGGGTAGAGGTACTTTGTTCTCTGCAATTCATATTGTGAGCTGGAGAGGTGTCTGTTTCGCACGCAGATAGGCAATCTCTTTGTAACAAGCATGAGCTTTCTGTTTATTTCACACAGCCCTGGCTAATATCTAGGGATGGCTGTTTCTAACAGAATCTTCTATGCAGATTAATTCACGTCTCTGTTTATTTTACACAGCAGGTGTCCCCGGGAGAAGGCTTTTTGGCTGGCTTTGACATTCAGATGGAAATGAGCACATGCCTTTTGCGAATGATGGTAATTAATAAAATCGGCACCAAGTTGATGTAAAAGCAGCTGCTTTTCGGAGGCAACAAAGTTCTTCTGCCTGGCCAAATTCAGACAATGACACTGTTAAAACACTGTACCCTCAGTGGAGAGGCTGTAAGCCATTTCAATACGCATAGATACCGTTTGCATGTATGTGATTTTACTACTTTATGGATTTGATACAGAGCCTTATCACGTCTTCTAGACGTCTCCAAGCGTTTCGCAGAATATACTGCGAACCGAATCGGCCGTATATTTTGTGGGCGAAACACGGCAGCCAGTTGCTCACAACAGTGTCTCACAAAACAGTCGTGGAATTGAGTGACCAACTTATTTTGTTAAGGGATTATCAACCCGGGAAAAGCGATCCGCCAATCGACTAGCGACTTGGATTCCTACTTTACTGTGAGGTAGACGTTACATGCGGAGCAAGGAAACTTGCCCACTGCTTCTCCCTGCCTGCGAATCGAACCCAGGTCCTCTCGCTGGTGAGGCGAGCGCTCTAACCTCTGAGCTACATGACCCCACCCATTTATAACATTAAGAATAATGAAGCTACATTTGTGTTACAGTGAGGTGGATTCCTTCTTTTCTAGTGTCGAGTTATTACCGAGTCATTAATTTAGCATTGTGTTCAACGTTGTGCAACATAACAACTCAAACTTACGATAATGTACAATAATTATATCATGATATATAAAATATACTGTGTGTGTATGATATATTCTGTACCCTGCATCCGTAACCTTCTAACCCCTCACCAACCTGCCCGCCCCCCCACCCCACCCCCACCTCCGCTCACCAGGCTCTGGCCTGCTCCACGTCCCCCGCCCCACCCGCCCCACCATTGGCGGGCGAACCTTTAGCCGCTCTGCCCCCAACCCCTGGAACTCCATCCCACAGTCCCTCCCCTTCGCCCCCTCCCTTGGCCTCCTTCAAACCACGCCTCAAGACTCTACTCTTCAATGGTGAAGAGGTCGCATTGGCAACTTCCCCCCACCACCCCCCACTCCCCACCCCCCCACTCACCCCCAGCTCGGGTCTGACACAGTAACTGTCCAGTGCCTTGGGACGTCCGCCTGACGTGAAAGGCGCTATACAAGTGTAATTTTGTTGTTGTTGTAGTTATATTATACCAATATGATATGTTACTATAGAATATCTAATAATCCTTATATTTGATCCAGTGCCTTTTGTGTTGGGGGGGAGTGGGGGAATGTCCTCAATTACTCCCCAAAATATACTGTAAATATACTGCAAATATACAGTATACTGTATACTAGTGCAGTGACCAAATATTTCGCAGGTGACACCAGGGCCTTTGGTGTAACCAAACACCTCAACACGGACCTCTGTTAACCACTGAGCTATCCTGTGGTGAAATCAGGGCCCGAATTGGTTAAAGTCAACCAGTGTCTGTGCGCTGCGCTGTAAGGGAATGTTTCTTTACAGGCTTCAGGGAGAATCCACGCATTGTTCCCTTGATGCTCATTCGGGCTCGTGGACTGGACATGATTAGCTCACACCCTTCGGTTCTACTTCATGGCTGTTTGTGGGAGACAGCTGTGGAGTGTTTGCCTAACACGCTCTACCCTATACAGCGGGTAGCGATTCCTTAACAACAATAACTTGCTGTTATTGTGCCCTCCATGCTGGGTAGCGTCCCGTGGCCCTCGAAGGGCGTGAAACACGCACATCATAATAATAATACTGATAGCAATCCTTGTACTGTATTTGATACAGCACTTTTCGCATCTTATCGATGTCCCAAAGCGCTTCACAGAATATACTGTAAAGTCAATTGACTGTATATTTGTGGCCGAAACGCGGCAGCCAATTGCGCACAGCAGCGTCCCACACAAACAGTCGTGGATTGAAATGACCGATTTTTATTATTGTGTTTTTTGGGGAGGGATTATTATCAGGCGTGTGTGTGTGGAGTAAGGAAACTTGTCCGTGGTTTCGTCCTGACCCGCCTGCATTCGACCACGGGTCGCAAGCTTCAGAGGCGAGCGCTCTAACCACCGAGCTACAGGGCGTCTGGGGACATACTCCTGACGTGAAAGGCGCTCGAGAAAATGTAATTGTATTGTTGATTTTGTGTGTTGTCATGTAAGGATTGTTATCATTACTATCATTGACACTCCCTGCCAAGGGCTGCATAGAGGAGATCTGGTGGGACTCCTGGGTTCTGTGCGACATTGCGATCAGAGCAGCTGTATAAGTGTTGCTAATACTTCAGCCAGAACTTGTTTTTGCCAGGAACAGAAGAGTGACTGCAGCTGCCTCCGCGTTCCTCAGCAGTCCACAGATCCATAATACAGCTGCCAGATCTGTGCACCCAGCTTGTCTTCCTGTGGAACTTTCTCCCAGACTGTATCGTATGCCAGGGTTTCCCTCGGCCTTCCCCCGGGTAGACAATATATTACCATCATGCGCAGAAACCAAGATTGTCAACACACCTCATGTTGTGGAGCTCCTGTAGCTCAGTGGTTAGAGCGCTCGCCTTACAAGTGAGACCTGTGTTCGAATCCAAGCGGGTCAGGGAGAAACCTTGGGCAAGTTTTCTTACTCCACACACACGCCGAATAATAATAATCCGTCCCCCCAAAAAAACCACTATCATAAAATTGGTCATTTCAATCCATGACGCTGCTGTGCGCAATTGGCTGTCGCGTTTACGCCCACAAATATACAGCCAATTCACTTTACAGTACATTCTGTGAAGCGCTTTGAGACGTCTAGAAGACGTGAAAATCGCTATATCAAAATGCAAGGATTATTGTATTATTATTATGTTATTATCATCTGTTATTGTGACATTTAACATCCTAAACAAAAAATGCTCGTACCACATGTTGAACGCTGCTTGTCCAGCTGCGAGGAAAGCTGTTTGCCTCCAATAGAATAATATAATAATAATAATAATAGTCATTGCATTTGATAAGGTCTTCGAGACGTGTGGAGTAAGGAAACTTGGCGAAGGTTTCGCCCCGCTGGGGTCTGGTTCTGGTTCGCATTTCTCTCTCTGATCTGCCTCTACGTTGCAATTCCCCCCGCTTTGTTTTGCACCATTAACACCTCTTTAACCCATTATCTCCGATCCTGTACCACACTCTCTCCTTTGCCTTCCTTGCCCTGCACCCCCTCCCCCCCCCCCCCCCCCCCACTCTCTGTTAGTCTCTTAAAAGCCTCTCCCTCCAACATGCCACAGCTCTAACAAAGGACCCGAAACTTTGACTCACTTTTCCTTTCTCTGTAGATACCAGGGCAGCATCTATGGAGAAAGGAAAAGAGCAGGTCAACATTTCGGGTCCGCAACCCTTCGTCAGAACTTGGAGTGAGAAGCTTTTAATGGCGAACGGAGAGTGGGCGAGGCCGTGCCAGGAAGACAAAGGAGAGAGTGTGGTAGAGGACAGGAGATAATGGGTTAAAGAGCAAATAAGGTGAGCAGGGTGAAAAGGTACGATCCAGTGTCACATCGAAGAGAAGAGCAAAACCTTGTCAAGATTATGGGAAGACCAACCCAAACTGGTTCTACCTCAGTTGCCTATTGATTAAATACTGAGGCATCGGCCTTGGAATTAACGACAACATGCCTTTGTTGCAGTGTGTAACGATTAGAGTTGGATTCAGGTGCAGGTTTTGCTGTGTTAGGTTAGAAACTCATCTATTTCGGATCATCACGTCCTGTTTCACCCCACTGGCTGCTCTATGGAGGGTAGTTTCATGTTTTATCTCTGCTCTATTTTACGGTCAGCAGTCTTTTTGAGCCGTCCATTTCAGGCAGAAAATTGTGTTTTATTTGATGGGCTTCCAATGTTTTCCCAGCTTATAATAATGTAAAAGGATATGAAGGAGAAAGGGTCTATCAGTTCTTTGCTTTCTAAACCTTAGCACCAGTGATGGGCTCAGACATTCAGGTTCTGGAGAGAAAAATCCTTCTCTTTTTGGATAGCGCTGTTATCCAACTCCGTACCAACGCCTCACCAGCTCTGGCCCCGGCTCCACTGGTTCCCCATCACCGAACAGATCGACTTCAAGATCCTCGCTCTCACAGGCGCATTCATAACATAACCACGTTTGACTATGCAAACCATTGCTTCTCGGCCTCTGAAACTCCTGTCTACATAGACTGTAGATCATCCAGAACTCTGCAGTGGCCTATCCCGCACCAGGCTTCGTGACCCTATCCTCACCCCCATCCTCGTCTGACTCCACTGGCTTCCCATCACACAGAGATCCTGGTGCTCACCTTCAAAGCTCTCCATGTGACCCCCTAACCCCCTACACACTTGCCCACTTCCTCCGCTCAGTGGGCTCCGGCCTGCTTCATGTCCCCCGCCTTGCCCACCCCATCATTGGCAGGTCGACCTAATACCATTCTGTCCCCACCCTCTGGAACACAATCATGTAGTCCCTCTGCCTCTCCCCCTCCCTTCCCTCCTTCAAGACCCATCTCAAGATCCTCCTCTTTGACTGTGTTTTCTATCACCCTCCTTCCCCTCCTTTCCCCCCACCCTCCCCAATTCCTACCCCAGCTCAGGGTCAAAACATTGATTGTCAAGTGCCTAGGGATGTCATCCCAACATGAAAATCATTGTAGAATTGTAGTGATGTTGTCGTTGTTGTAATCCATTTGGTACACTAAAGTGAATTGACTTGATATTTTGTGGGCGAAACGCGGCAACCCATTGTGTACAGAAGTGTCCCACAAACAGTCGTGGATTGAAGTGACCAAATTATTTTTTACCAACTGAGCCAGGTTGGCACCAATAGAACAAATACAGAAACAAGTCTATATTGCTGAGATAATGGGAGCATCAACAACAACAACAGCAACAACTTTGGTTTATATAGCGCCCTCCACGCTGGGCGGCGTCTCAGAGCGCTTCACAACAACGCATTCCGGGCCCGACCCAAGGGCAGGGGGGAAAAGGTGACCAAAGGCATGGTCGAAAAGAAAGGTCTTTAGCCGAGACCTGAAACTTGGAAGAGAGGGGGCGAGGCGAAGCGAAGGGACGGAGGGAGTTCCAGAGCCTCGGGGCTTAGTGGTTGAATGCAAGACCACCGATGGTGGGGCGGAGGATTCAGGGGACAAGGAGGAGGCCAGACCTGGTGGAGCGAAGGCAACAACAACAACAAAATGATAGGTCTTCTCGTCAGTTTGTGTGCAATATTTTTGGTTTGCCACCGTTGTTGTTTAGTCCCGTTCCTTTGGTAAACGAATATCTGGTATCACACACGGTTGCACATTCTTTGTATCTGTGTTGCAGCTTATTCCCAGAGGTGTAGGATTTCACTGAGTCGATGACCTTTCCACAAAGCCTCACAAATATTGGTTGACGAGAGGAAAAATTAAATCCAGAAATGAGGAAACCAGAGTCGCGAAAATACCGCTGCGGTTTCTGGCTACGAATTAGAAAGATCCATTTTGAGGCATTAAACCCATAAGCAACACACCCTTGTTCCCGACCGTCGTTCGTTTCCGCTCTCCGAAGGTAACGATGACTCCAAATCCTTGCACCTCACCCCACTACTTGGAAATGTAGCTATATTCGCACTTTAATTACAATAATTTGCACGAGTGGAATGTGACAAGTGCCTCGTATGACTGTGGTAATGCACTTTCCAAAAAAAACACAGGGGAGACAAAAAGCTTCACCGTGGTTTTATGTAGAAAATCCTTGTTTTGATGGGATTTGGCTCAGATTGACAGATGATCCGCGCTGTACAAATCCTAATTGTACGTTTCACTCTCATCACTTAACCAGAACAAGAGCAGCAGTTAAATACCGGAGCTCCCCCGATTAAGCCTTTCACATTCGTATTAACTCTTTAAATTCCAGAATTCTACACAAAACCTATATCTCTCTGCAGCCGCACTCAGCAACGCACTCAGCAACTTTATAATAATGATTATTATAATTGCATTGGGAGATGCTTCAAAGCCTGTTCCAGAATATACTGTAAACTGAATTGACTGTATTTTGTGGGAAACATTTGCACACAGCAGCGTCAAATAAACAAACAAAGAAATGCATAAATAAATTGGTTACTCAATCCACAGTCATGAATTATTATTATTATTGATTTAAAGGGATTGTTATCCTCAGGAAACGTTTTTCTCTGCCGGGGAATCGAACGCAGGTTCTTTTGCTTATGAGGCGAGTGTTCTAACCATTGAGCCATATTTGCAAAGTAATTAATTGTTCGCCTATGTTGTCAACGAGCCTGAATATCTCAGGCCTTCATAACGATCAGTTGTGTTGCTGTGTTTTGTAGCACAGTATTTTTCTTTACAATGTGCTGATGTACTGTATTCCAGCCTAAGGCATTTACTGGGCTAAAATCCTTCCTCTTGACACTATTTTATTCAAATAGTGTAAAATTGTTTAATCATTTTGACATAACAGTTAATTCCCTAATGCATTACTTAATAATAAATTGGTCACTTTAAACCACAACTCTTTGTGGGACACTGCTGTGTCCATTTGGCTGCTCGCCAACAAAATATACAAGAACAAAATTATGTTTATTGAGCGCCTTTTACATCGGGAGGATGTCCCAAGGCGCTGAATAGTCAGGGACCTGGGCAGGGTAGGTGGGAGAGGAAGGGGAGCGGGGTGGGAGGACAGCTGAAGGCACGATCGAAAAGAAGGGTCTTGAGACCGGCCTTGAAGGAGGCGAGGGAGGAAGCGAGGTGTAGGGACTGTGGGATGGAGTCCCAGAGCGTGGAGGCAGAGAGGCCTGAAAGCCCGGCCACCGACTGTAGGGCGGATTGGGCGGGGACAAGTAGCACAACGGAGCCCGCTGAACGGGTTGGTAGGGAAAATACAGTCAATTCACTTTACAGTGTAGTCTTTGAAGCGATTTGACACGTCTCGAAGAAGTCATGAGGCGTTATATCAAATGCACTTATTATTATTATTAGCGTTATTATTGTACGGTTTCCACTAAACACATAAATCTCGCAGTGTGTAAAATGCTGAGAATGCACTGCGTCCAACAAAGAAAGATAGAGTAAAGTATCAGTTAGTACCTTTCATCAGAAATCAGTGGTGTATTACCTTAGAAATCATTTGGATGATTTTTCTCTCTCTCTCTCTCTCTCTCTCTCTCGTGCGTGTATCAATTGAAGGGGGGTGTAATTTGTTGCTGTCACGAGAGGCTGCGAATGTGTTGGCTTGTTTATTGTGCTTCCTTCAGGCATGAACTCATTTAAAGTGTACCATTCTTTAATGTGGTACGAGTACCTGCCACCCACGGGGTAATGTGAAATATAATGGGATTTGGATCCTCATTTCACAGCAGCGAAGCAAGGAGAGATTGGGGCTGGATGACGTTCATTTGCCAGCTGTGCACCTCAATTGGAAACGGGCAGATTAATTGCTTTATCCGTCGAGCTATTAACCATTTTTGAACAAGACGTCAAAACGTAGCGGCATTCGAGTGTATTTTAGAATTAATTCCTAAATTGCCGCACTAATGTGTTCGCCAATGGGTGAGATATGAAGCACAACACACAACTCTGAGGACCTGCTCAGTTGAGCAAAGAACATAAGAATTAGGAGCAGGAGTAAGCCATTCAGCCCCTCGAGCCTACCCCGCCATTCAATAAGATCATGGCTGATCTATTCTAACTCCACGTACCTGCCTTTATCCCCAATATCCCTTTATCCACAAGAAATCTTTATCCATTAAGAAAGGTGCTGTGATGGTGGCCACAAGGACCAAAGTCAGTTTATTCAATGAGCAGTTGAGGCCCTGATGCTGAGAGAGAGCTCAGATCCTACTTCAAGTGGTGTGGGAGTGGGGGGGGGGGGGGGAGAGGGAGGGGAGTTGCTTCTGGCTCTCACTCCACACTGTTCTCCTAGCATTATTTATAGTGTGTAGAATTTGGCCAATTTCTCCAGCTTACTCTCGAAGCCAGTTTTTCAGTAGATTCTTGAAGAGCTTACAAACGAAAGCTTCGAAAAGTTAAGAACCCGCTGAATTCTGCAAGCTCTGAAATATGAAGAGAGTAGTGTAAAGTCGAGACACAGTAGGAATTTCCTTTCTGCCCCCCCCCCCCCCCCCCCCCCCCCACCCCCACCACTAGTCTGTGCTGCGTTAGCTGATGTTAGTATCTCAGTGGTGGGGAAGGCATTCAAATAAGCCTCAGTGTCCCGTGGTAGGCAGGAGACAATGGATTAGGCTTCCTGCAGTAGTGTCTGTGTGTGTGTGTGTGTGGCTTCCGGGTGATCCCCGAGATCATATGTGACTAAAATATACAGTCAATTCACTTCTCAGTATATTCTGTGAAGCGCTTTGAGGCATTTCAATCCTGTGATAAAACACTATCATCCAATCCAGGGATCGTTATTCTCATCTCCTATAGTCTTTATAGTCACTTCATACGACAATTATTTTGCTTACCTATTTTTCGGAAGGAAAGCAGGACTGTTTGCTGGTGTGAAATAGCTGCAATATCCAATATAATACTTCACCAGCAAAGTCCGCACCAGGCTGTAGCTGAACGTGTTAGTTGCTTGATTCTATACTTTGTTAAAGTGCACGAAAAAAATTTAATTAGTGTGATGTTTGAATTCGATTCTTAATCTGGAGTGTCTTCTATATAATCAAGCCTCTGTTAATGATGCATCTTAATATTCAGCGACCTTGTGATTAAGAAGCTTAGGTTAGACTTGATTCGTGTCCAAGTTTTGGTTCACACAGTTCTCCAATCCATCACGTTGTTTTTTTGTGTGGTTGGCCAACTTTCTGTGTTGGATATTCCACCCCGAAGCAGCAGTGTTGATTTTGGAAGTGATGCAAAAGATAGTTGGACGCAGTCCCAGTCCAACCAAGGATAGGTGGGGAAAGGTAAACGGCTGAGATAAGAACAAGACAAGGAATCTTTTGGGAAAGTGAAAGAGCGGTTAAATCTCTTCCCCCCCCACCCCCCCGGAAACCAACCGCAGCCACGTTTCCTCAACCAAATAAGAAAAACAATGGGGTTACGCTTAAATCGCTGTGAATTGAAGATTCTGTGTGAGAGTATTTTTTTTACTCTGGCCCAGAACTTTGATATTTAAAAAAAAACTGATACTAAATCTATCAATACAACATCATGTATTTTTTTAAGTAATAGTATTAGCATTTGGAAGGGTTACTGTCGAGTTTAATTGTAGGATTTATTTCTGAAGAATACAGACAAGGTGAAAAGTTACACTTTAAAACTTTATAATTATCATTGCCTTCACTTCAATTGCCTCTGAACTCCAGTTTCTTTTAATACGAGAACAATTAATAACAGGAGTGAACTGTGGATTTGATAGAGTGCTTTTGACGTCTTCTCGACTTCTCAAAGCGCTTCACAGAATTTACTGTAAAGTGAATTGAACCTCCACACGGGGTAGGGCGTTTAACAGTAGCGGAGCCTAACTCCGAGCCGGTGGAGGGTGGGGGTTGGGGGGAAGTGGCACGAGCACGGCTGAAGAGGAAGGTTTTCAGGCAGGGACTTGAAACAGGGGAAGAGAGGGGGCAAGTTGAAGGGATTGAGGGAGAGTGTGGATTGGGGAGGGAGGGAGGGAGGGAGGGAGGGAGGGAGGGAGGGAGGGAGGGAGGGAGGGAGGGAGGGAGGGAGGGAGGGAGGGAGGGAGGGAGGGAGGGAGGGAGGGAGGGAGGGAGGGAGGGAGGGAGGGAGGGAGGGAGGGAGGGGCCAGGGAGCGAGTGGATTTGAATACAAGTGTGAGGATCTCGAAGTCGATCCGATTTGGTGGATTTCAATGACATACAATGGTGACTGAAGCTCTTTGTGTAGACTATCAGCTAATCATTTTCAGGCGGAAGATGCCTGGATTACCGAGCAGGATGTATAATTTAACGAACAGTGCCTTGACCTCAATTGCAAATTTTATTTAGAAACAAGAGCGTTGTCTCCTTAGAGACTTAAACGTGTGCTTTGGCTTGAATAAGAAAGTGCTGAACTGTGAAATATAATTATCTTCTGGTAATATCTTAATACACTGTACTGTACACACCAGAGCTAATATTTGATCATGTTCCCTCCTGATTCCTGGCGTCTTCAGTTCCAGAAAGTAATTTCAAACAATTACATTTCCATAAAGAAATTGTTGATCCTGGCTTTTATTTTCAGTGTTTGAACTAAGGAAAATATACAGCCCAATTCACTTCACACGATATTCTGTGATGAGATTTGAGACGTCTTAAAGACATGATAGGGAGCTGTATCAAATGCAAGGATTATTATTGTGTGTGTATATCTAGAGGGAGAGAGAGAGAAAGAGAGGAACTTTTTTTTATCATCTAACTTATTATAAAATATACATTGATTTTTAGAGACTGAACTCAAGTTTCAGGTTCTAGTGATTCATAATCCAATTGTTTTTTTAAACAGAAAACACATCAACTGGTTTTGCTGAGATCTGTTGTTCCATGTACAGTATCTCCATGAGCAGAAGGAGGCGATTGGGTGGGGATGGGATTATTGACAATAATTGGTGTTGGGGTCTTTGTTAATTTAGTACAGTCACTTTACCAGTTCCACAGTTACAATCAATGAACCGGCTTGCTCACTGAGCCAGTCTGGACCATCGGCGTCTTGTTTGACCCTCAGCTATCCTTTCCACCCTATATCCGTGCCTTTGCCTCACCTCTGCAACATCGCCCGGCCCCCGCCACTGTCTCACACCGCAGGCCGCCGAGACCCTCATACACTCATTCAAGCCCTCATCCAGGCTTGACTGTACAAATTCCCTGCTTGTCGGCCTCCCTAAGTCCTTCCTCCGTAGGCTACAGATCAACCAGAACTCTGCAGCCCGTGTCCTCTTCCGCACCATGCTCCGTGACCCCATCTCCTCCATTCTTGCCTGACTCCTGACATTGGCTCCCCACCCACATAGGAAACAGTTCAAGATCCTGGTCCTCACCTTTCAATGCCCTCCATGGCCCTACCTCTGTGCCCTCCTATCCACCTACCAACATGCCCGCTACCTCCACTGAGCGGGTTCTGCTTCATGTCTTCCACTTCGCCTGCTCCGTCATTGGCGGGCGGACATTCTGCCACTCTGCCCCCATCCTCTGGAGCTTCATCCCGCAGTCCCTCCATCTTGCTTGCCTTCCTTTCCCTCCTTAATATGAAGAAAAATCACTGGGCGTTTGGGATCAACGATTGAACGAACTTAATCTTTATTCAGACGCAACTTACTTGCCTGACTCCGCTGGCTTCCGATCGCACAGAGGATCGCACGGTTGAAGATCCTGTTCCTCACTTTCAAAGCCCTCCTCGCTCCCCCCCTTAACTCTCCGACCTCCTAACCCCCCTATCAACCTGCCCATTAGTAAGACTTAGCCACACAGATATCCATTCCGTGAACATTTCTTTCCGACAATCTTGCAATGCTCCGCAGTAGACTTTTGCACAATCTTTACAATCTGGCTCTTTTGTGCGGCAGTACATAGTTAAGTATTGTACAGTGAACCAATCTCATTTACAGCGGATACCGTAAGTGAGCTCCCTTTCTTCCTTTGTTCCTTCTCAGAGCGAACACTGTTCCTTTATGCCAGTCCTTCCCAGCAGAACCTTGTTTCCCGAGGACCAATAACACCACGTAATAAATTTGCCGCTGCGTCTCGCGCGGGCAGCTGAAATACGGATGTCGCAATCCAGGTTGGCACTTTTCGGGTTAGCGCAGTCTACTAATTTTATTCCAGAACAGTAATGATGGGAATGGAAAATACAACGCTCGGCTGGGTTGCCACAGCCCGACTGTGTGCTTTCACCAGAGCAGAAAATAGTAAATACTTTCTCAAGTTTTGTCCTCGACAGTTAAGACAGTTGCTTTTAAACATTCAACGTAACTGAGCAAATAAATCCTTTCTTATGGGCCGAGCAAATGGTGTTTTGGGAATCTCCTTCCCTTCGCTTGGGATTGATGATTCTGTGGAAGTTATGGCTGCTCACTTCACAGCTGTGGATGAACTCTGAGCCTTTGTACTGTTGCGAATTACAGTTAACCAACAGATTGATTTGCTGGAGGAACGTTCCTGGGATGTCCATTTGCTTTTCGTACATTGCACTTCCCAGGAAGGCAGCCGAGCTCTCAATAGCTTGATATTTTGACCCTTACTGAACGTCAAAGGAAGTGTCATACAGGTGGCGAATAATAATAATAATAATAATAATCCTTGCATTTGATGCAGCGCTTTTCACGTCTTCTAGACGTCTCAAACCCCCGCACGGGACGTACTGTAAAGCGAACTGACTGTAGATTCGTAGGCGACACGCAGCAGCCAATATTATAATCACAAGCTCTGTTCACAACAAGAAGGGATTTTGTCCTGAGTAACAATCTCCATAATAAAAATTGGTCACCCAATTTATGGCCACTCGTGGGATATTGGGCAACGTAAACAGCCGCCATGTTCACCAACAAAACAGTTGATGTGCTTGATATACAGTTACCCATAAAGAGGTTTGATGTATTCGAGCGTGTTCACGGAATCATAGAATATTACAGCACAGGAGGAGGCCATTCGGCTCAGCGTGTCCGTGCCGGCTCTTTGAAAAGACTATTCAGTCCCACTCTCTCCGCTCTATCCCATATCCTTGCTAAGTCCGGTAGCTTAGTGTTTAGAGCACTCACCTGACAAGCGAGAGACCTGGGTTCAATCCCAGGCAGGGCCAAACCTTGGACAAGTTTCCATAATCCACTCGCCTGATAATAATTCCCCAAAAAGATAATAATAAATTGGTCACTTCAACCCATGTTTGTGGGGACACTGCTGTGTGCTACCACATATATCCTGTGAAACGCTTTGAGATGTCTAGACGACATGAAAAGCGCTGTATCACATGCAAGGATTATTATTATAAATCTTTTTCTTTTCAAGTACCTAATTTGATTCTGTTTGAAAGGAAAAATTCAAATGAAAGTTAATTCTTTCCTATGTCACACAATAGAATACGAAACTAAGTGACGCAGAGCTAACACAATGCACAGCGCATTACGGGAAACCTTGTCTCTTACAATAACACCCAGCAGTTGAATAATAATTGGGTTTATCTTCAGCAGGATGCATGTCCTTGATGTACTATTTCCTTTTTGCTTCCTTTATTTTTTGCTGATTATTTCAAAAGCCTCCTTTGTCCATTTATCAGGAAACACTACAATGATTTGAGCAGAATTAGAAAACAGATCTGTCCTTTAAATGACTATAAAGTACTCATTCTACACTGTAATCCCCAAATCTATTTGTCCCTTTCCAATTTTTTTTTGCCAGGGTGCTCTATTGTGGCACTGGCATTGATTTGTATCATCACAAGTGACAGGCTTCTAGATAAGGAAGTCTTGATTGGTCGTGACAAAGTCACCTTCCTAAATCTATTCTTAAAGCAGACACTTTAACAGGTTATCCATTCTACTATCAGCAAAGCTACCTTCTCACCTTTAAACCCACACTTAAACGACCGTACTGGGCCGTAACAAGTCCATTTGACAGTCCGTAACCAGTGTTCATCAATTATTTCTCAACTGATTTATTGGCCTTTTTATTCCACCGGCAGACTGTATATAAGGTGGGAGTTTTTTAGGGTTAGCATTGCCTTGAAAGCTTAAGCATCTCTCTGTTTGCCTTTGAAATCAGAGACTCTGAAAACATCAATGTGGTAGCTAATCCCTTAGCATCGATCCAGGATGTCCCCTTGACAGAAGCATTCAGTGTTATCGATAACATTTGTTGACCTTTGTATCACCATCCGGCGTTGAGTGAAGCATAATGGCTGGCAGATGGCAAAACCTGGTGCTTTGGGAGGGAGAGGGGGGAGGGAGAGGGGGGAAGTGCTCTTTACGGTTAACGTGCAAAAAATGTAACACTCGAAATGTCACATTGTTTTTCACTCTGATGTATGGTTGGTGCCGGTTTGAATGGATTCTGACGAGATGTTGCTGAGTAAGCAGCGGCATTAGTTCCAGTTGACATTCAACTCGGAAGATAAAGCAAGCCCGTCGGACAAAAGGAATGAAAATTTTATGAATATCAAATTACCGTCGCCAGCGCCTTGGGACGTCCTCCTGATGTGAAAGGCGCGATGCAAATGTAATTTTGTTGTTGATGTTATTTGGGAAATCCTGTGAATCGCTTTGAGACCTCCTGATGTGAAAGGCTCTATATCAAATACAAGAATTATTATTCTTAGGATTCTTATAATGATGAGCAGAGTGTGAAATGATGGAAAACAACAACACCAAAATGATATCTGTAGAGTGCCTTTCATGTCGGGAGGATGTCCCAAGGCTGATCAGTGATGGGTGGGTGAGGGGGGAGGGGGGTGCGGGTGGTCAGCAACTGAGCCCGAGGAGAGAAGGAGGAGGGGAATGAGGCAGAGAGGTAGGAGGGGGCTGGTGAAGGTCTACAGTTGGAAAGGGAGGTTTTGAGTCGGGCCTTGAAGGAGGCAAGGGAGGGAGCAAGGTGAAGGGTTTGTGAGATGGAGTTTCCAAAGGGTAGGGGGAGCGAGTCTGTCTATGTTAGGATGGGTTGGGCTGGAGATCAGAGCCTGCTGAATGGAAGGAGTGGACAGGTTGAAAGGGGTTTAGCATCTCGTGGAGGTAGGAGGGGGCAAGTGTGTGGAGGGCATTGAAAATGAGGACGAAGATTTTGAATTCTATCCCCTGATGGATGGGGAGCCAACGGAGGGTGGGGCTGATGGGGTCACGCAGCCTGGTGCGGGAGAGGAACACGAGCTGCAGAATTCTGCGTGATCAGCAGCTTGTGGAGGGAAGAGTTGGGGAAGCTGACAAGGAGGGAGCTTCTGCAGTTGAACCTTGTGGCGACAAATGTGTGTATGAGGGTTTCGGTGGCCTGAGGGGTGAGGCAATGGCTGAGTCGGGCAATGTTGCGGAGGTGGTGGAAGGCAGAGCTGGTCATGGCATTTCTCATGAGTGAGAAATGGATCTTCTGTGGCTTAGTGGTTAGAGCACTTGTCTTGCAAGCTGAGGAGACTAAGCTGGGGAGACCTGTGTTCGAATCCAGACAGGTCAGGGCAAGACCTTGGGCAAGTTTCCTCACTCCACACGCCTAATAATAATCCCTCCAAAAAAAACCACAATAATAAAATTGGTCATTTCAATCCATGACTGTTTGTGGGGGACGCTGCTGTGTGCAATTGGCTGCTGCGTTTCGCCCACAAATATACAATCAATTCACTTTACAGTATATTCTGTGAAGCCCTTTGGGACGTCAATAAGATGTGAAAAGCGCTATATCAAATGCAAGGATTATTATTATTATTATTAAATGAGTGTGCTTTTTAAATGTGTGACATGAAAGGACACAGACTTGGACTGTTTCTAATATCACCACCTTCAGTTTGGCAGAATATGGGACTCGGTTATATTCAGATAGTATTGCAGTGCTTTGGTGTTGGTGCAATTCAAAGCATTCTAATAATAATAATAATTATAATAATCCTTGCATTTTGATGTAGTGTTTTTCACGTCTTCTTAGACGTCTCAAAGCGCTTCATAGAATATACTGTAAAGTGAATTGACTGTATATTTTTGGGCGAAACACAGCAGCCAATTGCGCACAGCAGCGGCCCCCACAAACAGTCGTGGATTGAAAATGACTAATTTTATTGTTGTTTCATTTGAGGGATTATTATTAGGCGTGTGGTGTAAGGAATCTTGCCCAAGGTTTCACCCTGACCTGCCTGGATTTGAGCCCAGGTTTCACTCTTGTAAGGCGAGTGCTCTAACCCCTCAGCTACAGGACTCCACATATAGCGCCTTTCCACCTTATGGAAATGTCTTACAGTGTGTGCTGTAAAGTGGAGTGGACTGTGTGTTTTGTGGGTGAAACGCAAAAATGTTTACCAATACCTGAGTTGTGGATTGAAATATCCAATGCCTGAAATTCCCCTCAGCCTGTAACAACAACAAATTAGATTTCTATCACATCTTTCATGACAGGAGGACATCCCAAGGCACTGGACAGTCAGGGATCCGAGCTGGTGGTTGGAACCCGCTGAGACCTTCCCTGTGACCTTCTAACCCCCTATCATTCACCAGCTCGGCGGGCTCCGGCCTGCGTCACATCCCTCGCCTCATCCACACCATTGACAGTTGGGCCTTCAGCCACTCCGCCCCCACCCTCTGGAACTGCATCCCACCATCCCTCCACCCTTCTAAAGACAATTTGGTGATACACTCCGCCCAAGTCTAGATTTACTCTACCCTAGCGTGTAGCATTTCAGAACGAACGACCAGAATTTGGCAAATTCTTAAATACAGTCTGAAAACCTAAAGCCAGTTTTCCGATAGTTGTTTTAATATCTAGAGAAAAGCGTCTTCAGGGTTAAGATTGAATTCAATATCTGGCCAAAACACTTAAACACTACAGTAATCAACAGAGTAAATCCACACCCAGGAATATCTCTCCGGTTTTATCCTGGAATCTAAGATGGCGTGAAAAAAAATCACGGAAAGTTCTTCAAGTAAGTCTTTATTCAGAACCCGTTTCTCTGCCAGTTCTTAAGGGAGGACTGGGTTCCACATTGAGACTGAGTTGAAGAATGTTTCTTTCTTCTGTGCAATCTCCAATTTGACGCCAAATGTTTTATGAACCTGGATTGGAATTTTGAGTCACCAGTTGGAAAGGTTTGAAGCAGAAAGACGCACTGGAATTGCCGGAGGCCTCAAATAAAATTCATGGAAATACAAATGCTGGAAGTGCAAAGCAACTCAATCGGAGTCTGAAAGAGAAGAACAATAATAATAATAATAATAATCCTTGCACTTGATATAGAGCTTTTCAGGTCCTCTAAACTTCTCAAAACGCTTCACAGAATATACTGTAAAGTGAATTGATTGTAAATTTGTGGGCAAAACGTGGCAGCCAATTGCGCACAACAGTGTCCCAAGAACAGTTGTGGATTGAAATGGCTTTCTGGCTTTCAGTCACCACAAAGTCAACTTCAAGGTCTCAGCTTCAATGGCTGATGCAAAGCTGATGCAATGACCAATTTTTTTTTGAGGGTTTATTATTAGGCGTGTAGATTAAGGAAACTTGTCCAAGGTTTCGCTCTGCCTGGAATTGAACCCGGGTCTCTCACTCGTGAGGTGAGTGCTCTAACCACTGAGCTACAGAATGACACATTAATGTTTCATTTAGCTTTCGTGAAGGAGTCCTTGACCATAGGAACAGTCAATCAATTCAGGGCAGAAGCATCCCATCTCTCTTGTACTGTGCGTTTCAGCTGCCCTCAGCTCCCTTCATTATTACACTGTGG
Source organism: Hydrolagus colliei (assembly GCA_035084275.1). Lineage (NCBI taxonomy): Eukaryota > Metazoa > Chordata > Chondrichthyes > Chimaeriformes > Chimaeridae > Hydrolagus > Hydrolagus colliei. The sequence continues at coordinate 25,316,996 of CM068748.1, read as the reverse complement.
TCTGAGGCCCGTTGAAAGTTCTTTCAACTCGGAAAAGCAGTCTTTCATAATTTCCAAACTCTCTCTTTGAAATGGAAATAAAGCCACCCTCTTCTACCCTTACACCTGCAGTCCGCTCACTGCACTTTACAATGTCCATTCTCCCCATGTTGTGTAAATTAGACGTAATGCTGTCGGCGGGGAATCCGCAGGGCAACAATCAAACAACGTAACAGACAGATTGTCCATATCCTTTGGAATGGTAATTAGCAAAGGTTTGCTGTGCCAAAGCCTCTGGTGGGGATGATTTATCCCAAACGTTTATGACATTCAGCTTATTTTACAGCGGTAATTATGTAAATGAAAGCACAGGAGAAGACCTAAACTGATGCCATTTCATCCTGTGCAGTTAAATACTCAAATACATTAAGTAGGCCAAATCCTCCGCTATCCCCTTTCATTTTCTGGCTTTTCAAATGTTTATCCAGTTGCTTTTCTGGGCCACTGATCTGTGACGTTTAGCAGAATGGATTTGTTGTTTTACTCGGTTGCGTCTGTCAGAAATGTTCATTGTTTGGGGGTCTCCCGAGCTATGAATTAATTACCTTTTGTGGGCGAAACACGGCACAGCGATGTTCCCACAAACAGTCGTAGATTGAGTGACCAATTTATTATTACTATTTTTCCCTTAAATCCGCCAATCGACTCTGAACCAGATTCCCAATTACAGGACTGCCACGTAAACAGAGGCGTGTTTGTGGAGTAAGGAAACTTGCCCAACGTTTGGCCCTGTGTGGGAATCGAACCCAGGTCTCTCGCATGCAAGGCTTTAACCACCAGGCGATAAGGACTCCAATCTGGCTTTCAGTTACCACAAAGTCAACTTCAAGGTCTCAGCTTCAATGACTGATGCAAAGCGCTCCATTGTTCTTGCACCAGTCAATTCACATGATATTGAACCACCAATAGCTAGCCTGGATTAACTCTATTATGTAATATTTCAGAGAATTTAACAAATAGTTGACTTTGGTTTGAACTACGGAGCACAGTTTCCCTGGTTCTTAAAATAGCTTCAAATTCTGATATTGGTTTAAGAATTGACCACATTATAGAAGTTCTACGATGCCAAATAAATAGAATACACATAGAATACACTCAGAGAACCTATTCTCTCTCCAATAGTTTCTTAGTATTTTTAATGTAAGATTCATAGAATCAGAGAATTATACAGCACACGAGGAGGCCATTCAGCTCATCAAGCCCTGCAAACTTGTCCTCCCCAAATAACCATCTACTTCTCTCTTAGAAGCGCTTATCGAATCGGCTTCCACCGGCCTTTGAGGCAATGTATTTCCAGATCTCAACAGCTCGCATGGATCAAAAGTGAAACAAAATTGTTTTAACATTTCTTTTCAGTGAAGTGCAGTTAATTTTACATTTGTGAAGCCGTCTTGATATCAGAGAGGAAGAATTTAGGTTTTATTGTGTCTAAACTCATGAAATGCCTCAAAGTGCTTTCACATTGATCATTGCCAAGTTCAGAACGATGCTTTTCATTCAAACATGTTGCAGTCAATTGGCCCACAACAGGTCCCACAGACAGCTATGAGCTAACGACGGATTCGTCTGTGCTTTGGGCAGGTTACCAGGAGAAATTCCCTTCTCTTTTCACAGTCTAACACTGAATCCTTGACTGTTTGTGGGACACCGCTGTGCGTAATTGGCTGCCGCGTTTCCCCCCGAAAATATACAGTCAATTCACTTAACAGCATATTCTGCAGCTCGGTGGTTAGAGCACTCGCCTCGCAAGCGAGAGGCCTGGTTCGATTCCAGGCAGCTTGTTTCCTAACACCACACGCTTGATAATAATCACTTGGAAACCCCCCCCCCCCCCCCCCCCCCCCAGTAATAAATTTCAATGCACAACTGTTTGTGGGGACGCTGCCAGTGCGCAATTGGCTGCCGCGTTTTGCCCGCAATTATACAGTCGATTCATTTCACAGTATGCTCTGTGAAGCGCTTTGAGACGCCTAGAAGACGCGAGAAGCGCTGTATCGAATGCAAGGATTGTTACAACTGTTATTAACAGTCTTTTTTGCCCACTTGAGGAGAGTTTATTAAAAATGTCATTGAGTTTATGTTTCGGGGAGCAAAGGGATGAAAATGTCCAAAAATCGGTCAAATCCTCAAAAATAATTATCAACAGGAGAGCAAAATTTGTCCGGAAGTGTGGACAGGTCACTCGCCTCCGATACATATTTACGGAACACAACGGGAGTATTTTGGACGCAAACTGGGCAACTGTATGAACTCGTTTGAACCTGCGTTGTTTCAGCCAGCAACGGAAAGGCTTCATTTTCAACAAGTGCATCACTGTAGCTAAGGTCACGCTGATATTACAAAGTACGTACATCGCAGGCTGACGCTCCGACACAGCGCTGGGGGCCAAGCAACCCATTGCTTGTGGTGTTCGCTCTTCAGGTGAGATATTAAATCGAGGTTCACATTTGTCCGTTTTCAATTGAAAGTTAACGATCTTTTTCTTTTGTCAGTCGGGTGTCTGACGCAGGCGGAAACCCTTCATCGTGCCTCAGAGAATTCAAACCCGCACTTGGAAATCCCAGAGATAGATTGTTAGAATGGAATGCTCTCTCTCTCTCCCTGGAGGGACATATCATGTTTACCTAATTCCGGAAAGTATTAGGCGTAGGTTGGCAAGAGCCAAGGCTTGGGGGGGGAGCCCAGAGTGTGCATTGGGGGTAACTGCTGGAGTCTAACCAGCTAAAACCATTGGTATCTCGCCATTGATGTCGCTGTCTGCCAAGCTTTCCCACTGCTTGTCCAGCTAAGACCACCCAAACCGTTGGGGCTTTGTTCATGAGACCTGTGTTCGAATCCAGGCAGGTCAGGGCGAAAGTTTCCTTACTCCACACGCCTAATAATAATCCCTCAAAAAAAACCACAATAATAAAAAATTGGTTATTTGAATCCACGACTGTTTGTGGGGACGCTGCTGTGCGCAATTGGCTGCCGCATTTCGCCCACAAATATACAGTCAATTCACTTTACGGTATATTCTGTGAAGCGCTTTGAAACGTCGATAAGATGTGAAAAGCGCTACATCAAACACAAGGATTATTATTATATCGTATTACTGTATAACAAATATCTGTATAGCGTCTTTCACGTCGGCAGGACATCCCAAGGCGCAGATAATCTTTCAGCCTTGGAGTCATGAGATGTGGGTGTGTCTGTGTGTGTGTATGTGTGTGAGAGAGAGAGAGAGAGTCACGGGAAAAGAGGCCAATGAAGGTGAATTTACAGCAGACATTTCCAGATGCGGGTTTCATTATCTTTTTTGTTAAATCAGGAGCTTCTATCTCCGTAAATGGTAAACCCAGGCCTACATCCATGGTAAATCAGGCTGACAGGCCGTGAGATCTTACCTCCTGCAGTGTGAGATCTCAAAACGTAATGGATTCCAGCACGTGAAAATCCAGACCAATATCTAATCCACACAACATCTCGCCACGTCATTTTGATTTTTTGGAGGGGACTTCTTTGTTTAGAAATGCATTCACTTCCTTTAATTTCGCTTGAGTCATTTCACTCTGCGGTCTATGCTGTGAAGCGCTTTGAGACGTCACAGATAAAGCGCTATATCACAGAATCATAGAATTTTACGGCACAGAAGGAGGCCATTCGGCCCATCTAGTCTGGTCCGGCTCTTTGAACAGAACAATGCAATCCCACTGCCCAGCTCTCTCCCCATAACCTAACAGACCTGCTCCTCCTAAATAAAGATCTAGTTCCCTTTTAAAAGCTGTTATGGAATCTGCCTTCACCACCTTTTCAGACATTGCATTCCAAATAATATAATAAATCAAATAATATACAATGTATCAAGTAATATAATAAAAAGCACTAAGGTGCTATATCAAATAATATAGTAATAATTATCCTGGCATTTGATATAGCGCTTTCCACGTCTTCTAAACGTCTCAAAGCACTTCACGGAATATACCGTAAAGTGATTTGACTGTATATATGTGGGTGAAACGTGGCAGTCAATTGCGCACAGCAGTGACCCACAAACAGCCGTGGATTGAAATGACCAATTTATTATTGTCTTTTTGAGGGATTATTATCAGGCGTAAGGTGTAAGGAAACTTGCCCAAGGTCTTGCCCTGCCTGGAATATGAACTAGGTCTCTCGCTTACAGGGCGAGTGCCCAGAACCACTGAGCTACAGGCCTCCACAAGAATCCTACCGGAATCCTAACCACTTCGGCAAAGCCAATGGTCATACGTGATTAGCGCAGTGTGAAACAGCTCTTGAGGAAAGTCTATGTTTCCAATTAGTCAACTGTCCACTTCATGAAAAGGCTTGGAAAGATCCTAAAAAGATATGCGAGGGCCTCATTCATTGTTTTGTTTTGTTTTCCAAGTGACACTCAAATGAAAACCTTTGATGTTCTCTGTGCATGTTGACGTCTGTTTAGAGTCATAACTTTACGAGGCTTCTCAGTTTACATCTGCACATTCGAAACTGTGTTTAATCTCAAGCAGCGAAAACTACTTGTACATCTTTTTGTTTCGTACGTCCAACGTTGTTTGAAAAATCCCAGGAAACATCTGGAAAATGTTTAACCGAGCCAGATTAGTTTTCTAATTCAGATTCAAAATGCACACATCTTTTTAAGTAAAAGCATGCGTGCTCTCCGCTGAAATGTAATATTTCACTGCTTATTGCTGAAAAGAATGGCAGCCACAATTCTTTGGGAGTTTATGGATTTTCTTAAGGAAGCTGTGAAGTGAAAGTTAAGATGGATCAAGTTTTTTGCGACAAGAGAACGCAAATCTGTTTATTCTTAAATTTTTCGGTTTCTCCGTTCCAGGAATTTAGTCTTTTTGCTGTTGACGAATTAGGGATGGTCCTGTGATGCGCTATGTGTTCAATCATGCTGCCTCATGCGAAGGGAGCTATATAACTCCACGTTATTTGTTGTTTCGAATAATTCTTATAACGTCACCTGGCTTTTTATAACGTCACCCTCAATTCTTATAATGTCACCCTAAATATTTCCTGGGGTGAGTGGCGGGCTGGGGGAGGGTGGTGGGGTGGGGGTTATATTAAAGCATAAGGTTCCCATTTCTCGATCTCCATCATTTACCCTTTAAGACAGCGCGCGCGTATGTGTCAGATGAGAACAGGTTTGGGCTTCAGTAATTAAACTGAATTTAACGATTTGCTCAGTGCTGGCCACACTGAAATTCATTCTTATTGTGTCCTTGTCATTCGTAACAAAACATTACAGAAAATGACTTCAAACGAACGTGAGGCTATATATTTTTTTGGCCAAATTCTGGATGTGGAGATATGCTACATAAATAGAACAAATCTAGACCAGATGGAATTCCCCCCCCAGATTCATGTTAATTATCATTAACCCAATTTTACTATAAGAAGGGTCTGCTTTGCAGTACTTTTCAAGTGGATTCCTGAATAACGATAGCAACTTTGGTCAGGAAATGTCAGCGTAAAATGCAACCGGTCGCTTTATGGCTGTTTTTAGGATGTTGCCTTGGGCAAGTTAGCCACAAACGCACAGTCACTTCACTTTACAGAAATGAATAATAATAATAATCCTTGCATTTGGTATAGCGCTTTTCACGTCTTCTAGACGTCTCAAAGCGCTTCACAGAATGTACTGCCAAGTGAATTGGCTGCGTATGAGATGCGCTTTGAGACGTTTCCAAGTGATGAGGCACGACAAAAGCAAGCATTCTGGTTGTCTTATTATTCAATCAATCAAGCAATCTAAATTATGTTTGCGTTGGGAGGACATCCCAAGGCACTGAACTGTCAGGGATCAGAGCAGGGGTAGAGGGGGTCGGGGTAAGGGGAAGGAGAGAAGGAAAATTGACCGTATATTTGTGGGTGTAAACACAGCAGCCAAGTTGCACACAACAGTGTCCCACAAACAGTCATGGAAATGGGGTTAGGGGAGAAAGGGGAGGAAAGAGGGTAAAGGGGTAACGATTATTGCCGTTGTTATGAATAGTGTTGGAACGGAGCTCCTGTGATATTACTTAGAAGTAATGAACATATTGCCAGAAACCTGTCCGTCTATACAACATGGATTCCATGGTAAGAAGTCCTATTAATGAACGCTGCAGATGAGATCCCATTATCCCCCGCCCCCATCCCCTACCTCCCCTCCCCCCACCACCCACAACCATCCACATTTGATTTAACATTTGGATCCATTTTAGTCTCTGCTGTTGTCAAATTTGTCTGCTGTCTACTCAGTTGTGCCAATGTAAATAGCTACAGTCTGTCATTATGGACTATCCACAGTGCAATGATATCCTCTGAAGCTCAGTGCCAAGATTCTGTTTCGCTTGCCCTTCTCCTGATTCTTGCAGTTCCGAATGCTTGCTGGATAAACTTGATACCCTAGGATGGTCGCGAAGCTTTATTCGTGTTTCCTTGTGCTTTTTTGTGGGGGTTGCTATTGAAAACATATGGCAAAGGACATCTTCTGGGTGAATAAAGCACCAGAGAGTCTAAGATTTCACTGAATGCAACATTCATTTCACATTTCATTCCCCCCCACACACAAAAAAGTCAATATATTGCCACAATCTTTTTTTCTCTCTCTCTCTTCCCCCACTGCTCAATTAGCCTTAATGCAGAGTCACCTTCGCTCAGAGTGAGAGAAACTCCAGCGCTGAAGCATGTTGTTGGGTCAGTGTCAGGGTAGGGAGTGAGGTGGGGAAGGGAGAGCGAAATCAGCCACAGAACCCAGTCCCTTGCCAATTGACTTCCCGTGATAAGTGTTTATTTTGTGGTTGTCGGGTGAAGGCAGCGTGTGGCTTGGCTTTGAATCCCCAGAGTCATCTAATGACATTCAGGACAACACGCACTCACTTAGCGTCGTTCACAGAGGGGAAAGCTGCTCTAAACAGTTACGCAACCACAACTTGCGCCCTTCATGCAGGATAGCGCCCCAGAGCGCTTCACAGTGGCGGAGTCTGACAACGAGCCAGGGGGAGAGAGACGGAGGGCGGTGATGAAAAAGGATTGCTTTAAGGTGGGGAGGGATTGAGGGAGAGAGTTCCAGAGTTTCGGGGGCATAGTGGCTGAAGGCATGGCCGCCGATGGTGGAGCGGAGAGCACGAGGGACAATCAGGAGGCCGGAGCCAGCCGAGCGGAGGCAGTGGGTGGTGGAGTGGGGAGGGGGAAGGAAAGCTTCACGGAAACACAGAGCGAGAGGGGAGGGATGGATGGGGAAGGGAGTAGCAGAGAGGTGACCAAAGATACTATCAAAGAGATATGTTTCTGGAAGGGTTTTTGAAATAGTTGAGGGATGGCGTGAGCTGGAGAGATGTCAAGAGAGAGATCTCGGAGGCTCGATCTGTTAGTAAGTGATTAAGCTCAAAATCACTAGGACAACAACTTGCATTTATATAGCGCCCTCCACGCTGGGCGGCGTCTCAGAGCGCTTCATAATGACGGAGCCCGAGGCCGAGCCAAGGGGGAGGGGGCAGGTGACCGTGAGTGCAGGTGAAGAGAAAGGTCTTCTGGCGCGACCTGAAAATGGAAAAGGAGGGGGTGAGGGGAAGGGATTGAGGGAGGGAATTCCAGAGCTTCGGGGCCGCAGTAGAGTAGAGCGGAGGGAGCGGGCACTGCTGTGAGGAGAGAGGAGGTTGGAGAGGCGGGTGGGGTGGAGGCAGATGAGTGGAGGGATTTAAACAAACGAGCGAGGATCGTTAAGGAAAAGGAAATGAATTCCCAGACCATATATAATGGTTGTCATTTTAATACCTTATGCATCGATAATAAGGACAAATGGACAAATTTGTCCATCGTAAAATTGTAGTGGAATGACAACACCAAGCACTGCAAATGTTCTTGCCTGAAGTGCGTTAAAATAATCTGTTGCAAAGCTTTGACTAAATTATTGCTAATCAGAAATTTGCATATAAATTTGCCAGTCGTTCTGTCCTATTCACTATATTCTCTGCCTCCTTGTCTCCTGTTGGCGGGCGAGCCTTCAGCCACTCTGCCCCCAACCTCTGGATCTCCATCCTGCATCCCTCCACCCTCCACCTCACTCCCTCCCTGGTCTCAGGTACTAAGTACTAAGTCCTGCCTCAAGTCCCTCTTCTTTGACCGTCCCATCGGTCACCCCCAAATCCTCCCACCCTCCCCGTCCCCAACCCAGCTCGGGTCTGAAACAATGGCTGTCCAGAGCTTTGGGACATCCTCCTGATGTGAAAGGCTCTATACAAATGTAATTTTGTTGTTGTTATTTAGCTGCTGTAATACTCACCTTCGTTTGATATATATTTTGCTATGAAAAATTAATTATTATGGTTTCTTCACGCTGTATATAAATTTGCAGAATCAGACAAAAAATATTCCCCCCTCCACCCTCACCCCCCCCCCCCCCACACACACACACACACACTGTAATTATAGGTAATTAGTTTCCACAGACTTTGTAGCTTGTGTTTGTTGTTCAATGCCAGATGTAAATTTCCAGATTAATTCATACTGTGAAAAGATCTCTTTATTTTGTTGGTATTAGCAAGATCGCTTTCATCTTCTCTTTTGACAGTGTTTAGTCCTATTGGCTTGAAATGATAATAATACAAAAATCTTTTCATGTGATGTAGCGCTTTTCATGTTTTCTAGACACCGAAAGCGCTTCACGGAATATACTGTAAAGTGAATTGACTGTATATATTGTTGGCGAAACGCAGCAGCCAATTGCGCACAGCAGCGTCCCCACAAACAGTTGTGGATTGAAGCGACCAATTTATTATACTTTTTTTGAGGGATTATTGGGAGGCACATTGAGTAAGGAAACTTGTCCAAGATTTCGCCCTGCCTGGAATCAAACCCGGGTCTCTCGCTTGCAAGGTGAGTGTTCTAACCACCGAGCTGCTAGACATTTCAAAATGAAATTTGTTCAGTTTTTGTCGAAGTAGTAGTTTAGTTTAGAGGTGCTTAAAGCTTAACATCTAGAAACAAATGGAGACATTACTTTATTTAGGTTACTCAATCAAAATTCTCATGCTTTCAGCCTCATTAGTTGTGTGTCGATTGGGACTGTTTGTGGGGGACGCTGCTGTGCGCAATTGGCTGCTGCGTTTCGCCCACAAAATATACAGTCGATTCACTTTACAGTATATTCTGTGAAGCGCTTTGAGACGTCTCAAAGACGTGATCAGGTGCTGTATCCAATGCAAGGATTACAAGGATTATTAAGGCCGCTGAAGGTCATGAAGAATTCTTAAATTCAGGTTTAATTTGCAAATCAGGTTTCGATCGCGTTTGAGTAATTCATATTTAGTACTTAAGCAGCCTCCGGAGGAATGAGCCTCAAGCAATGATTAGACAAGCTACGGCTCTTCAGACTTGAAATAGATGACTCAGCAGGGAGTCTTATACACAAGACTTTGAACACGATTGAGAAAATAAGCTACGATATTTTCAGATGCACTGACACAGCAGAACACAGCAGGACCCGGGTTTAGGGTTGCAAAGGGTACTATTTCAGGTCAGATACCAGGTAATAAGCCTTTACCCATTTCTTTTTCTTTCATAACATAATAATCCGTCCGAAAAAACAGAATGATAAAAATTGGACATTTTCAGTCCACGACTGTTTGTGGGGGACGCTGCTGTGCGCAATTGGCTGCTGCGTTTCGCCCACAAATATACAGTCAATTCACTTTACAGTATATTCTGTGAAGCGCTTTGAGACGTCAATAAGATGTGAAACGCGCTATATCAAATGCAAGGATTATTATTATTGTTACATTGAAAAGGTGATATGAAGGTGCAACAGCCAACTAGCACAGGTGACAATTACAAAGGGTCTCCAAAAGGAACGGCAATAGAGTCAAACCATCATCATCAAACCTCTGGCGTGCGAGCTTTCAGCCATGCCCCCCCCCCTCCCTCCCTCCCTCCCTCCCTCCCTCCCTCCCTCCCTCCCTCCCTCCCTCCCTCCCTCCCTCCCTCCCTCCCTCCCTCCCTCCCTCCCTCCCTCCCTCCCTCCCTCCCTCCCTCCCTCCCTCCCTCATTAAAACCTATATTTTGTTGATGTACTTTTAATTGAGCTTTTGGCACCTATTGTCCTCACCTTCCTCGGGTCTCCCAGCCGTCCCAGCTTGGATGTCCAGTTAGCTGTGGAAAGCAATTTGAGATACTGATAATTCGTGCATTTGATATCGCAACTTATCGTGTCTCCGAGACTTCTCAAAGCGTTTCACAGAATATACTGTGAATATAAGTGAAACCGTCGTGGATCGAAATGACCAATTTTATTCTTGTGTTCTTTTTGAAGTGATTTTATTATTGGGCGTGTGGCGTACGGAAACTTGCCGCCAAGGTTTCGCCCTGACCTGCCCGGATTCGAACACTGGTCTCACACTTGTAAGGCGCGTGCTCTAACCGCTGAGCCACAGGCTGCGTGTGAACCTTGCGTGCCATCTTTCCACGTGCTTTGCCGTGTGTGCAAATGGCAAGTGCGGAATTGGTGCGAGAGACGGTTCAGGAAATGTCACAAACGCCTCGGTGGAATGAGGAATAAAATCGGGATGCAGTGTCGACTCGTATTTCCCCCTCGCCCGTCAAACACAAAGCCTGTGATTTCAGAACTTCGTCAAAGGTGGAAAACACATAGAGCAACATTGTCAGTCATTGTCACTTGGCATGAAATACATCAGGTTACCCTATAACGCTGTAGTTGTGATAGAGCAACAGAGACAACAGATGTAGCTTTCAGACCCTTGAGGCTCTGCGTACAGCCTGGTAATTATGTATAATTCAGGCGCTATTCATAGTGTAGATTTTGTTGCTGTCTTTTAAGGAACTCTTGTGAACAGTAAAGCAAGCTTGTGTAGGTCTGCATTTGCTAGCTGGCGAAGGAAAACTGTCCACCAAAATGTAGTGATAATAATAATAATAATAATAATTCTTGCATTTGATACAGCGCTTTTCAGGCTGTGTAGACGTCTCAAAACAGTTCACAGAATGGACTGTAAAGTGGATTGACTGTGTATTTGAGGGCTAAAGGTGGCAGCCAATTGCACAGAGCAGTGTCGTCTGAATAACGTCTAAGAAAACTTAATGTTGAGAGCTGGAAAGAACTCTGTCTCATTCGCAGTATGTAGCCCTTTGCAAGAAATGGCTTAATCCATTAATAGTGGTGTGTGCCTTGCTTTAATAACAATAATAATCCTTGCATTTGATACTGCACTTTTCACATCTTATCGACGTCTCAAAGCGCTTCACAGAATATACTGTAAAGTGAATTGACTGTATATTTGTGGGCGAAACGCGGCAGCGAATTGCGCACAGCAGCGTCCCCACAAACAGTCGTGAATTAAAATGAAATATTATTGTGTGGAGGGAAGGAAACTTGCCCAAGGTTTCGCCCTGACCTGCCTGGATTCGAACACAGGTCTCGCGCTTGGTCTCGGGACGTGCTCTAACCACTGAGCTGCAGGAGCTCCAACATAAAACATAAATGTTCAATTTAAATTTTTTTTAAAACTCAGTTAAAGCAACACACGTGTTTAGGGTGTTGAGAGATGGATTTTACTAATACCACGAATGGCATGTGCAGAGAGGAGTGCTTATTTAGAGTAACCTTCTGGCAGCCGTGGAGTATGGAGAAGGGGCTTTGATCATGCATAATGCATTAGCTCCCCAACATACCATTGCTCACTGGGTCTGCTGAGCTATTTAACATGAATCCATTTATACACTGAGGATATATTTTCCCTTTCTGTGTGACAGTTCCACAGGCTCAGCCATTTGTTTGATTTACAGCTAGTTTTGTATCATTTATCTGCGAGAGGAAATGCAATTTAATAATGCAACGCAGTACTAATAGGCGCTTAAGCACAGTATCTTTTCATTATGTTTGAATTGTGAATCATAATCGGGAAAAAGGGAACATTAATTCTGCAAAAGCACAAGGCTTCACTATTTGAATTAGAGCACAGCCTTTGTTTCATTTTACTAACTAAAGATCCCCCTTATAATAAAATAATAATAATCCTTGCATTTGATATAGCGCTTTTCACGTCTTCTACATGTCTCAAAGCGCTTCACAGAATACACTGTAAAGTGAATTGACTGTATAGTTGTGGGCGAAACGTGGCAGCCAATTGCGCACAGCAGCGTCCCCACAAACAGTCGTGGAATGAAATAACCAATTTATTGTTTTTGTCCTTGAGGGATTATTATCAGGCGTGTGGAGTAAGGAAGCCCAAAGTTTCGCCCTGACCTGCCGGGAATCAAACCCAGGTCTCTCGCTTGCAAAGCAAGTGCTCTAACCCCTGAGCTACAGGATTTCACAAGTTATCATAATAATAATAATCCTTCCATTTAACACCTTGTCGAGACGTCTCAAAGCGCTTCACAGAATATACTGAAAAGTGAATTGATTGTACTTTCTGTGGGTGAAACGCGGCAGCCAAATCATTGCTATTATTTTTTTAAGGCCAGGAGAGAAAACCAGGAAACATGAGACAACCACTTGGTAATATAAAATGGACAGTGCTGGAAACGGACAGTCGGCTGATTCGCATCCGACAGAGAAAGATCGGTTAACATGACAGTCTAACCCTTCATCATGACTGGCAGCCTCAAGCCCTGCAGATCTCCTTCGCTTGAGCTGACACGAGAAGAGAAACAAAGTGGAGAGAGAACAATGGCTGGAGATTAATAATTCAAACCCACTCCCCCCCACTCTTCTATGAACCGGCAGGCTAATTGAAAGACAATTATTCCTCGCTTAACGTCGTAGCTATGTTCTTGAAACGTGCGACTTTAAGCGACACGACGCCAAGCGAAACCTACTTTCCCCATAGGGATTAATATCGTGCCTTATCAAATTTTCGAGGCGTCACAAAGTGCTTCACAGAATATAGTGTTGAGTACATTTACTGTATATTTTGTGGGCGAATTGTTATAGTACAGTACCGCAAACAGTCATGGATTGAGTGACCAAATTATTATTGTTAATTTTCTGTTATTAACATTGATTTTGAAGCGTTTATTACCCCCCACCGGAAAAGCGATTTCCCCCCAATCGACTAACAACCAGGTTCCTACGTACTGCTAGGTAAACAGGTGTGTGGAGTAAGGAAACCTGCCCACGTTTCTTGTTGGCAGCAATGTAGATTTTATTCGCTTGAAAACTTCTGGTGCAATAATGTGCAGTTCTACAGCATGTTTCATGCAAGATGCAGGTTGGCGTACAAAATACATCGTCATTGAATGGGAGTTAAGTCCTATGAAGCGTTTTGTTACACCCTCCTGATGTGAAAAGCCCAACAGCAAATGCAAAGATTGTTCCCGTTATAATCCTGAACCATTGCATGTTCCATTGACTTCCATCAGTCTGATTAGCCATGTCTGTCTGACTCCTATTGTATTGAAATTATTGGTTGTCGCTTTTGCTATGAATTTGATCATTTAATTTTTATTATTTCTGCTTTTCCCATAAAGATATATATATATGTGTGTGTATATATGTGTTTGTGTGTGTGTATGTATGTATCAGGGTGACCAAAAAGTTGTGATATCATTGCAATGTCTGATAGATCTTAAAGAAATTATGATTTGTTTTGGATAATAATAATCCTTGCATTCGATATAGCACTTATCACATCTTCAAGATACCTCAAAGCGCTTCACAGAATATAGTGTAAAATGAATTGACTGTATATATTTGTGGGCGGAAGGCGGCAGCCAATTACGCACAGCAGCGTCCCCACCAACAGTCGTGGATTAAAAATGACCAATTTATTATTGGCTTTTCTTGAGGGATTATCATCAGGCGTGTGGAGTAAGGAAACTTGCCCTAGGTTTCGCCCTGTTGGGAATCGAACCCAGCTCTCTCGTTTGCAAGGCGAGTGCTCATAATTGGGTAGATATCACAACATTTTGATTACCCTGTGTATATGCAAACACACACACATATATATACATATATATATGAATTTAATTGCGATCTAATTGCAACTGACAGACAAATTAAAAGCCACTTGAGATCTCACTGAGGGTATGTTACAGAATTAATTGTGGCAAGAGCGGAATTTTCCATGCATAATTGCGACATAAATTTTCAGCGCATGAATGTGAGATTGGTCTCGGCCAGAGGTTCCTCTCGGTCAGATGACGCAGTTAGATCAAGCGACTGCACATCCCGGTTTATTAACAGCAATGGCAATACCTGCCGAAGAGAACAACCAACACTGGAGTTCAGGAGGGGAACCTCAAACCAGCCTCTGTCAGGTCTGCATGTTTACCTGGCTCTAAATGAGAGGCCATGGTTCGAGACGTTTTAAGGTCAACGGAGATGCATGCTGCCATTGTGGGATCAGTCGCTCCCATTATTTGCTGAATGTAATAATATAACTAACCCTTGCATTTGGAATAGCGCCTTATTACGTCGTCGAGATGTCTCAAAGCGCGTCACGAGATCAATCAATCAAAATTATATTTATATAGCGCCTTTCACGTTGGGAGGATGTGTGGAGTAAGGAATCTTGTCCAATGTTTTGCCCTGCAGAGAATCGAACCGAGGTCTCTCGCTTGTGAGGCGAGCGCTCTAACTGCTGAGCTACAGGACGATAGTGGAGGCTTCACGAATCCCGGAGTGTCTATTCAAAGTGGCCAACTGAAAGCCGAATGTATCAATTGCAAATAAATATACCAAGAAGCTTTAAGATCGACATATGTGCACGTTTAATTGAATTTTAGACGCACACAACAGCAAGTGAAATTTCTCCTTTCCCTGCGAGAGCAACTGAACTCGGTTCAAGGCCCAATCCTTCTACAAAGAAGGCACCATATTTCCTGGATAGATATTGCTGTATTGTGTCAGTGTAAGATGGACTGGTATGTTTTTCTGTGAATAAGCTGTTTTTTAGTACACCGTGGATTGCATAGGAGTTGGACTCACTTCCGAAAGATGAATGGGACATCCTCCCTCATAGACTGAAGCATAGAGTTCTTCATAGTGAGTCTGGATTAGCCCATTAATTTGGGGGGACAATGAGCTATTTCGCTCTGTCAAATGTTTGCCTTCAAATCGTTTGCTTGTTTTATTTACTGCCCGGTGACGAAAGATAAGGGAACCATATCTCCCTGGATACTAAGGAAGACTTGTTGGTTGTCGAGGATTAAAGTGACACCAAAGATAAAATTAAAATTAAATCCGTGGAATGAAAATAAATTACTACACATTACCAAATGGCTGGGGCAAAGCTACAATGTAATTACATTTGTATCGCGCCTTTCATGTCAGGAGGACGTCTCAAAACGCTGGAGCAAGATACTGATGTGGAATTATTAGGATTAAGGATATATGAGAAAAGGTCATCGAACTATTGGTGGCAGGAATGCCCTACAATGTCAATACTAATACAGTATTAATAATAATCCTTGCATTCGATGCAGGGTCATGTCACGTCTTCGAGGCGTCTCAAAGCGCTTCACAGAATATACTGTAAAGTGAATTGACTGTACATTTTGGGGGCGAAAGGGAAATGAACAGTTTTTTTTGACGTTAATACACAAAGATAGGTGAATAAAAGCTAATACAACAACAACAACAAGGCGCTGATATATCGCGCCCTCCACGCCGGACGGCGTCTCAGAGCGCTTCACAATAACGATCCCGGGCCCGAGACAGGGGGAGGGGGAGAAATGCTGCTGTTTGATGCATTGAGTCAATTCACTTTGTGGTATATTCTGTGAAGCGCTTTGAGAAGTCCAGAAGACGTAAAAAGTGCGATATCCAATGCAAGGATTCTTCTTATTCTTTATTATTGTAAATGGGGTTCGGTTATTGTGGAATATTGAATCTTGTAGTGTATTGTTTAGAGCTCCTGCCTCACAAGCAAGAAGAGGTCCTGGGTTCGATTCCCGGACAGGGCGAAACCTTCGGTAGGTTTCATTACTCCACACTCCTGATTACCGAGCAGTAAGTAGGAGTACAGTTGTTCGTCAATTCACTTTTCCGGGGATAATACTGCAATCCTTTGAAAAACTAATAAGGATTATTATTTGGCCACCCAATCCATGGCTGTTTCTGGGACACTGTTTCGTCCACGCATGACTGAGTATATTCTGGACAACACGCTGTTCTGGAAATTCATTGTGAAATGAAGGGGAAACAGGCAGTCAAGGAATTTAGAGGAATTGAGACAAAATCATAGGTCGTGGTTCGAAATTGGGCTGTGCAAATGTTGAGTGAGGCAAAAATCTCAAATCAAACAACAGGAAAACCACGCAAGAAGGAACAAATCTATGTTTGGACGCAGAACCCAATGCCATTTCAACAGTGCTTTCGAAACTTCCCGTATCTTGACTTCTGCTTTCAAGAATTGCTCGGAAAGAATTCCTAGAATCCAGATGTCCGAGCAGAAAAACTGCAGCGATTAAAACAAGGCAAACAGATTGCAGGGCGATGTACCAATCAATCAATCAATCAATCAATCAATCAATCAATCAGAGTTTTTAACTTCCCGGATGTGATTGTCAGGCTGTTCAGTGATCAGGTCAGATGCCACCTTGAATACTGCTTACAGTTCCGGTCACCACTAATCCATAACAGGCCCTAGAGTTGGTGCAAAGGAGATCAACGAGGATGGTCCCCAGTGTTGGAGTAATGAACTACAAGCTGGGGCCCTCTTCAGTCTTGAGAGAAGCTTTGAGACGCACAGAAGACGTGAAAAGCGCGATATGTGAAATGCAAGGATTATTATTATATTACTATATTATTAATAACAATACTGTAATCCTTGCATTTGATACGGCACTTTTCATGTCTTCTAAATGTCTCAAAGCGCTGCACAGAATATACTGTCAAGTGAATTGACTGCATACGAGATGCGCAGTGTCCCACACACAGCCGTGGATTGAAATGACCAATTTATTATTTTATTTTTTAGAGATTATTATCGGGCGTGTGGAGTAAGGAAATTTGCCCGAGCTTTTGCCCTGATTAACTATACTATTATAATCATCTTATTATTATAAGACAAATGACTTTCAGGAGACCTTGTAGAGATGTACAATTTAGTTGAAATAGGATTGAACATGTAACCGCAGATCATTAGTTTAGAATGTATCAGGCCAAGAGATCAAGAGGACGTAGGTTTAGAGAGGGCAACATCAAGGCAGATACCAGGAAGTGTTTCTTTATGTCGGGGGTAATTGACGCCTGGAACACACTGGAACAAAGGTGGCAAAAAGAAGGTTAGCTTGATTGAACTCTACCGACGTGTTCACAACGAATTAGAAAATCTAATTTTCCTTTTTGAACGTTCAGGGCAGTTTAATTAGCCCACACTGCGCTTGGCTTTGTCCAGCAGCAATTAGAATTTCAACCGGTAGTTTCACACAATAAAGCGAAAGACAGAACAAATTAGTAAATATCTGCTGTCTTCAGGTGACTCAAATCACCACGTTTCCATCGGAGAAAATAAGCGCGCAGGATTTTTTTCGAAAAAAGAAGCTTGCATTTCTAATCTGAACTTTATTTTATCCCTTCATTGCCTTTTTAAAAAAAAACTGACTGACTGACTGACTGACTGACTGACTTACTAAGTATCAATCACTCGGTGTGATTGCAATTCAGTGAGAAGTTGCAAGATCAAAATGCTGGGCTCAAGAATTTTTTTAATTTTCGGTTTCAGGAAGAAACGACTAACCTGTTTTTAACAGAACTACTCTGGGGAAATTGTCACATTTAAAGTATAGAGGAAAGTTAAGGTGTTTTTCCTTTCAGCCGCTCAGCCAGTTACCGACCATTATCAATGTATAACACTGACCATTATACGTAATAATAATACATAATCCTTGCATTTGATGTCGTGCCTTTTCACGTCTCACAGAGCTTCACAGAATGTACTGTAAAGTGACTTGGCAGAGGCAATTGCGCACAGATGTGTCCTACAAACACGTGTGGATTGAGTGACCAAATTATTATTATTATTTTGGTGGGAGGGATTATTACCAATGGAAAGCGATCTGCCAATCAACTAACAGCTTGGTTTCAACTTACTGCTCGGCAAAGAGAGGAGTGCGGAGGAAGGAAACTTGCCTAAGGTTTCACCTCGGGCGGGAAATCAAACCTGAGTCCTCTGGCTGGCGAGGCCAGTGCTCTAACCGCAAAGCTCCAGAGCTCTCTGTATGTATCCCTAATACAGTAACCACTGTTGCAGACGTGCATCCAAATTCAAGGGGACGACGGCAAGGTAGTCAGGAATGAAAATTAGCACCAAAAACGACTCCCTCGGCAGGGAAAATTCCGCAACATCCAGGTGTGAGAGGATTCAATTGCTGATTAAAATAACAGAAAGTTGCGAATTCCAACCCCACATCGGGGACTTTGAGATCACAGTCTATTCTCCTTGGGGGGGGGGGGGGCAGATAAACTAGATCTCCTTGGAGCTTAGTTAGCTCCTCGGTGATGTGCTTGGCGATGCAATATTGGAACTGAGTCAACTTCAGTGGTAAAAGCTGGATGGTATAGTCCCCGAGCCAGGTGGGGACACAGTAGTCCAGGGCCTTGCTGGTGACAGACCCGCCAGCCTGGCTCGTGAGGTGGACTTTGAGTTGGGGACGGAGATTCTTCCGAATCGGCCGCTGTTAACTCTGCAGCCCCGATAAGTCGGGCGATTTTGCTTTTTCAGTTTAGCTGAACAAGCCGCGGGTTCGGCAGCCTGTCGGAAGCCTGCTCTCGATGCCTGGGTTCAGTTCCAGGCCGGGTGAAATCTGGGACAAGTTTCCTTACTCCACACGCCTGATAATAATCCCTCAAAAAACAAACAATGGTAAATTGGTCATTTCAATCCACGATTGTTTGTGGGGGACGCTGCTGCGCAATTGGCTGCCGCATTTCGCCCACAAATGTACAGTCAAGTCACTTTACAGTATACTCTGTGAAGAGCTTTGAGACACGGTCTAGAAGACGTGAAAAGCGCTATATCAAATGCACGGATTATTATAATGATTAATTACATTTATTCAACATTCGCCCAGCCAAATGAGGTGAAATGAGGTGTATTTCGTTAAAATATTCTAAACCACAACAACTTGCACTCATATAGCGCCCACCACGCATTCAGGATGTTGTTGGTTAAATATTCCTAGGTTGAAACCCATTTTCTCTGCACGGATCGCTAGACATCCTTTCGCTGTCGATACACAATGTTTGCTTTGTCATTGTCACAAGTGCACTTTGGAAACACACTGAGCTGAAAGAGGGTTTCTGTGTAAATCAGACCTTGGCCCTGTTGGCGTAGGAAAGGTTAATATTATGTTACAAATGCTAGAAAGGATCTGCCTGAAAGGATCCCCTTCATTAACGCTCCCACCACAAACTCGCCTTTGCCAGCGATACATCCTGAAAGTTGAGAGATTTGGCCACTGATACTTGTCCTGTTTGCGGCTTTGCGCTCAGTATTTATTCCATTGTCAGCCTCCGCCACTGTGAAGTGCTCTGAGACGCCCAGTGTGGAGGGCTGCTATATAACTGCAAATTACTGTTTTTTGGTATTGCACCTACAGTCGTAAAATATAAATAATAATAATAATAATAATCCTTGCATTTTGATACAGCGCTTTTCACATCTTATTGGCGTCTCAAAGAGTTTCACAGAATATACTGTAAAGTGAATTGACTGTATATTTGTGGGCGAAACGCGGCAGCCGATTGCACACAGCAGCGTCCTCACAAACAGTCATGGATTGAAATGACCAATCTTATTATTGTATTTTTTGGATTATTATTCGGCGTGTGTATGTGTGGAGTAAGGAAACTTGTCCAAGGTTTCGCCCTCATCTGCCTGGATTCGAACACAGGTCTCACGCTTTTAAGGCGAGCGCTCTAACCACTGAGATACAGGACTCCACAACATAGCTGTGGTCAAACATGCAATAATACCTTACATCTCACATCCTACTTGTTATCAACATAATAATAATAACCTTTGCAAATTGATATAGCGGCTTATCAAATCGCCAAGACGCCTCAAAGCTCTTCATTTAATGTAACACGTGACTGCCTATATGCTTGTATTTCATACATTGCCCTGTTTTCTACATAAATTGCCTTTCTTAAAAACCCCCCATGAATTATCCAAATCACGGAGGAGAAATTCTCTCTGGGTCTCCTTTCACTCTTTTTTTCGTTATTGTTGTTGCATTTCACGCCATCCAGAATCCAGGAAATTGTCGAAGTCGCAGTCTCGGTTGGAACTCCAGTGCGTTAATGTAGTTTCAGGTGAGATGATAAACTGAGGCCTTATCTGCCTGTTCAGGTGGGTGATTAAAAATACCGTGACATAATTTACATTGTGGCTATTTGTGGGAAGGAAACCTGTGGAGCATTTTCCTACAAAATACACAGTCATTACACTTTACAGTACAGGACGCTACATCTGGCGAAGTGCTGTCGGACAAATGGCGATATTAAATGTCAAGAGTATTATTATTATTATTATTTATTATTCGATGGCACTTATTTCTGAAGTCATTTCGATTGGATGCAACCGCAGCTTTGTTTTTTTACATTAGACTGTTTCGGGGCAGTATCTTGGTATTTGTGACTTAGAGCATATAATATTACTATGATGATGTACCCAGGGACGATTTTTTTGGGTTGAATTTTGGAATGACGCCATCTGAGATGTAATAATATAAAAATGCTTGCGTCTGACGTCGCGCCTTGTCACGTCGTCAAGATATAAGATACACAGGATATACTGTAAAGTGAATGGACTGTGTATTGTGTGGGCGCAATGCGATAGACCACTCTATCCTCTGGCACCGCCTTTCCTCTCAGGTCAATCTTCGCGGACCTGCCCTCTGTCGCTTCTCCTCCGGCTCCCGCCCCAAGCCAGTCAGGAACCTGGGTGTCGCGTTTGATCCTCGACCGTCTTTTCCCCCACATCCGTGCCACGACCCGCTCTGCCTTCCCTCACCTCCGCAACGTTGCCCGTCTCTGCCCCCACCTCACCCGTCAGACCACTGAAGATCTCGTTCCTGCCTTTGTTGTGTCCCCGGCTCGACTATGCCAACGCCTCGCTTGTCAGCCTTCCCAAATTCCTCCCTCCGTAGACTGCGGATCATCTAGAACTCTGCAGCCCGTGTCCTCTACCGCTCCAAGCTCTGAGACCCTAATCAACCCCATCCTCGCCCGACTCCACCGGCTTCCCATCGGTCAAAGGATTCGATTCAAGATCCCGATCCTCATCTTTATAGCCTTCCATGGCCTCGCCCCACCCTATCTCCGTGATCCCCCAACCCGGCCGCGCCTTCCGCTCGGCAGACTCCAGCCTGTTCCGTGTCCCGGGACCCACCTGCCCCACCCCACCCCCCCCACCAGCCACTGTGTCCCAACCATTGGAATTCTATCGCGCAATCCCTCCTCCTCGTACCCGCCCTAGCCTCGAAGAACACGTGATATGGAACTATGTGAGACACCGGGATTATTATTATTATTATTATGTAGTTCCTTATCACGTCGTTGAGGTGTTTCAAATCACTTAATGGATTAAACTGCTAAATGGATTCGCTGTATATTTTAGATATGCCACCAATGCAGGGCTCTGCTGTTGGATACGCTAAAGCACGGCAACATGTCCCGTGGAGGCGTGCAGAATCCTGTCGCTCAGTGGTTAGAGCGCCCGCCTCGCAAGCGAGACGACCTGGGTTTGATTCCCGGCAGGTCAGGTCAGGGTGAAACCTTAGGCAAGTTTCCTTGCTCCACACGCCTGATAACAATCCCTCAAGAAAAAATAAAATAAATTGGTCATTTCAATCCACGACTGTTTGTGGGGGACGCTGCCGTGCGCAATTGGCTGCCGCGTTTCGTTCACTAATAAACAGTCAATTCACTTTACAGTATATTCTGTGAAGCGCTTTGAGACGTCTAGAAGACGTGAAAAGCGCTGTATCACCTGCTTTTATTATTATTATGTCAGGCTATCAGCCGATTGTAAGGCTCTTATCACTAGGTTCAGATGTTAGTGTAAATTGTAAATAAAGCCTTGAGTGATTTATCTCTACTGTGTTGAGTATTGTTGTAATCTCCATGATTACAGTTTTGCAATCATATCACCATTTTTAATTTATATACAGTAATGCATACAGCGTTTACCGATTAGGTGAGGACAAGTCTCTTCTATTTTTGACTGTGCTGCAGTTTAATCACCGAAAGCAGCCTGGAAATGTCATTCAGCGCAATCCTGCGGCTCAGAGAGTGCTCGGCTTTGCAAGTGAGCGAACGAGGTTTGATTCCCAGAAGGGCGAAACGTTGCGCAAATTTCCATACTCCAGTCTCCTCCGTTGACTTAGGAGTCAGTGAGAACCCGGTCGTTAGTCGGTCGGCGGATCGCTGTTCCGGGGGTAAATAATTCCTTCCAAGGAAATTAAATAATAATAAATTGATGACTCAATTTGGTGGGAGGCCGGCCGCTGTGCGCAGTTGCCTGCCGGGTTCCGCCCACAGACTACACAGTCACTACACTCAACGGTGTATTCCGCAAAGCGCTTTGAGACGTTTTGAAGATGTGATAAGGCGCTGGGTCGAATGCAAAGATTGTTATTTTGACTGATGATAGAAAATGAGCCTTTGCCATCTTTCACTTTCTCCACAATAAGCATTCTCTGCACACGAGACGGCAGTTCACATGTATTGCCTTCAGTCTAATGGACTGCTATTGCCATGTGGTCTCTTGCAATAACAAGTGGTGTATTTGTTGGGAACAATACTGCTGATCATCCCCTTCTTCTTCCCCCCCGCACATCTCTAACCTCCTCTCTCCTCACAACAGGTACCCGTTGCCTTTGCTCTACTGGCTCTGGCCTCCTCCTTGTCCCCCCAAATCCTCCTTACTACCGTCGGCGGCCGTGCTTTCAGCCACTACGCCCCAAGGCTCTGGAACTTCCTTCCTCACTCCCTTCGCCTCGCCCCCTGTCTTCCCAGTTTCAGGTCACAGCTAAAGACTTTTCTCTTCGACCGCGCCTTTGGTCACCTTTCTCCCCCTGTCCCTGGCTCGGCCCCGGGCTCCGCTATTGTGAAGCGCTCTGAGACGCCATCCGGCGTGGAGGGCGCGGTATAAATGCGAGTTGTTGATGTTATTGTCTACATACATGATCTCAATTTCCTTGTGGCTTCCATCTATTGGTTTCCCACAAGTTCTGGTTGGAGCCTTTGATTTGTTACTCAACGGCCAATTGCAGGATTGTGTGCTCTGTGCTTGTAGTCCATTTGATATACAATAATAATCCTTGCATTTGAGAAGGCGCCTTATTGCGTCTTCGAGGCGTCTCAGAGAACTGCGCAGAATATACTGTAAAGTGAATCAACTGTGTGTATTTTGTGGGCGAAACCAGGCATCCAATTGCGCACAGCATACAAACAGTCGTGGATTGGGTGACCAAATTATTATTATTCGTAAATATACGTTGTTGGCACTAAATCCAGGTGGGAAATGGATGGAGACACACATTGTTACATTCTTTAAATGTTGCTATCATTCGGTTGTGACAACGTGTCTCGCCCAAACCATGAAATCTCCCTTTCGTTCAGGCCCTGATTCATTCCCACCATTTGCTATTCCTGTCTCCACCATCCCCCGTGTGTCTCTCTCGCCCCCCTCCACCACCACCTCCACCACCACCTTCCCTTTATTGCTTCTTAAAATTTATTGTAAGGATTAGGATAGACTCGCCATCATACTGCGTTAGATCATAAAGAACGAGAGATATGACCTGGTGAGGAATGGATTTAGTGCCAACAACATCCATAAAGATTACCCACTGGATACGAACGAGTCGTACGTCTCTCACATGAGATAGCGAGGGGAACAATGTCCACAGACGAAGCCTCGCGCAGCGCACTCTTCCGCAGAAATCGTACAAGAATAAAAGTTGCAGGATTTCCTGAGTCCGCGGTTCATCCGATCCAGAACTGATTTGCATTTGATATCGTACATTTTAAGCAAGTAACACTGCAGAGCATTTGTGGAGTTCTGTAGCTCAGTGGTTAGAGCATTCGTCTTACAAGCGGGAGACTTGGGTTCAATTCCCGGCAGGTCAGGGCGAAACTTTGGGCAAGTTTCCTTTTCTCCACACACACGCCTGATAATAATCCCTCCCCCCAAAATACACAATCATTAATCGGTCATTTCAATCCACGACTGTTTGCAATTGGCGAACAGTTGTGCGCCTTGCGCAATTGGCTGCCACGTTTCGTTCACAGATATACAGTCAATTCACTTTACAGTATATTCTGTGAAGCGTTTTGAGACGTCTAGAAGACGTGAAAAGCGCTATATCAAATGCAAGGATTAATATTAATTTAGTGGCTAGAATTAGTCAAGAAATTACATTTCATGAATGTTGGATATATTTTTGCTGAAATGTCCCAGATTAGGGGGCAATGTGTGTCTAGGATAGGTATATACAGTACCTATATACACTAATACACTTCTGTGCGTATTGGACTGTTGGGTTCACCTACAAATACACAGTCACTTCATCATTTCACTAGTAAATCATGGGAAGCACTTTGAGATGATGTGAAAGGCGCTGATATCAAAAATTGCTAAATCTTGCAACGATAATTTTTTCCAGCATTTCCTCCTTGACCAATTTTATTATTGATTTTGAGGGATTATTATCAGGGTGGGTGTGTGTGTGTAGTAAGGAAACTTGCCCAAGCTTTCTCCCTGACCTGACCTGACCTGCCGGGAATCGAACCCAGGTCTCTGATTTGGGAGGTGAGCAGTGTAGTGGGTGTATCTGAGGTTCAATATATCAATGTGCAAATGCATCAATATGTAAATGTAACAATCTGTGAAGGTATCAATGAGTAAATGTAACA
The DNA here is from genome assembly GCA_035084275.1 of Hydrolagus colliei. Lineage (NCBI taxonomy): Eukaryota > Metazoa > Chordata > Chondrichthyes > Chimaeriformes > Chimaeridae > Hydrolagus > Hydrolagus colliei. Next base: position 25,292,080 of record CM068748.1, on the reverse strand, counting down.
AGCTGTACATATATCCATCATAAATAATAGTATTATTAATATAATAATTACTATTATAGACCATCACCAGAAATTGCGTTCAGTAAATAACAATCCTTGCCTTTGATTTTTACACCTTATCACACCACCAAGACGCCACAAAGTACTTGTTTGATTTGTTTGCGTGAGGCAGAGAGAGGGGACAGAGAGAGAGAGGGAGGGAGACAAAATTCCTGCTGAGGATTGAGATGTGAAATGATCGGAGCACATTACCCTACAAATGGACTGAAAGGCAATGTCTAGTTATTTGGAAACCGGAAGGAATTCCAGTCTCATTTAGAAAACTGTCGTGGGTTAAAGTATTTGATCGGAGGGACAGCCCTCCAGACATTAGGCTGAAGTGTCAAAAGGAGCAGGAGTAGGCCATTCAGCCCCTCGAGCCTGCCCCGCCATTTAGTAAGATCACGGCTGATCTTCTAATCCAACTCCACCTGCCCCCGCCTTATCCCCATATCCCTTAATCCCTTTATCCACGAGAAATCTATCAACGCGGGGATTTACACCCAAGATTTCTGACTCAGTGATGAGAGTAGACCAGGCTGATGCCTGAACATGTTTTTTTTTAAAAAAAGGTAGTTGGTGGGGGGAGGAGGGGAGTCAACATTAAAATAGGGGTTGAAATATATTGTTAAAACGGAATAATAATAATGATAATAATCCTTGCCTTTGATATAGCGCTTTTCACGTCTTCCAGACGTCTCAAAGCGCTTGACAGAATGCACTGTAAAGTGAATTGACTGTATATTTTGTGGGTGAAACGCGGCAGCCGATTGCGCGCAGCAGCGTCCCCCACAAACAGTCGTGGAATTAAGTCACCGTTTGTTTTCCGAAGGATTATTATTAGGCGCGCGCACGCGTGTGCGTGCGTGTGCGTGCGTGTGTGGAGTAAGGAAACTTGCCCAAGGTTTCGCTCCTGACCTGCCTGGAATCGAACCCAGGTCTCTCGCCTGTAAGGCGAGCGCTCTAACCGCTGAGCCACAGGACTCCACAACCTCTTTTGCCCCCAACGTAACAAGGCCCCAGTTTGCTATAATACAAATTCTGTGGCCATTTCAGTGTAAACGTTAAACGGTTCCTTGTTTGGTGCCTCGGAACAAACACCTATTGTTTTGGTCATTCTGGTTGTCTGATTACAAATGGAAAAAAACACCCACACACTGGGCGTGTGTTACCCTCGTCTCACTTCCTCCTTCAAGGCCGGTCTCAAGACCTTCCTCTCCGACCGCGCCTTTGGCTCCCCCACTGACTCTCCCCCCTCTCCCCACTCTCCTTCCCCTTCCCTTTCCCCCA
>CM068748.1:25090479-25290551 GCA_035084275.1 Hydrolagus colliei | reverse complement strand
TGTGTGTGTGTGCGTGTGTGTGGAGTAAGGAAACTTGCCCCAGGTTTCGCCCTGACCTGCCTGGATTCGAACACTGGGTGGGGGGAGGTTGGGGCAGGGAATGGGGGATTGGTAGGGGAGAGAGGGGATTAGAGGGTGGAAGAAGGGGGGGGGGGGGGAGCAGGAGAGGGGGAGAGGAGGGAGGGGAGGAAGAGAGTGGGCAGGGCGGGAAGAGGAGAGGGAAGAGGAGGTAGAGAGAGTGGGCTGGAGGGAGAGGAGGAGAGAGGGGGGAGGGAGAGGTGGAGAGAGTAGGCAGGAGGGAGAGGGGGAGAGGGGCGGAGAGGGGGAGAGAGAGGGTGAGAGTAGGCAGGAGGGAAAGAGGGAGAGGGGCGGAGAGGGGGAGAGAGGGGGGAGAGAGTAGGCAGGAGGGAGAGAGGGAGAGCAGGAGGGAGAGAGTAGGCAGGAGGGAGAGAGGGAGAGCAGGGAGAGCAGGAGGGAGAGAGTAGGCAGGAGGGAAAGGGGGAGAGGGGCGGAGAGGGGGGGAGAGAGGGGAGAGAGTAGGCAGGAGGGAAAGAGGGAGAGGGGCGGGAGAGGGGGGAGAGAGGGGGGAGAGAGTAGGCAGGAGGGAGAGAGGGAGAGCAGGAGGGAGAGAGTAGGCAGGAGGGAAAGGGGGAGAGGGGCGGAGAGGGGGAGAGAGGGGGGAGGGAGAGGGTGAGAGAGTAGGCAGGAGGGAGAGGGGGAGCGCGGGAGGGAGAGAGTAGGAGGGAGGGAGAGGGGGAGAGAGGGGCAGGAGGGGGAGAGGGTGGGAGAGGGGAGGCTGGGGAGAGGGCAGCAGGGGGAGAGGGTGGGAGAGGGGAGGCTGGGGAGAGGGCAGGAGGGGGAGAGGGTGGGAGAGGGGAGGCTGGGGAGAGGGCAGGAGGGGGAGAGGGTGGGAGAGGGGAGGCTGGGGAGAGGGCAGGAGGGGGAGAGGGTGGGAGAGGGGAGGCTGGGGAGAGGGCAGGAGGGGGAGAGGGTGGGAGAGGGGGAGGCTGGGGAGAGAGGGGCAGGAGGGGGAGAGGGTGGGAGAGGGGAGGCGGGGGAGAGGGCAGGAGGGGGAGAGGGTGGGAGAGGGGAGGCTGGGGAGAGGGCAGGAGGGGGAGAGGGTGGGAGAGGGGAGGCTGGGGAGAGAGGGGCAGGAGGGGGAGAGGGTGGGAGAGGGGAGGCTGGGGAGAGAGGGGCAGGAGGGGGGAGAGGGTGGGAGAGGGGAGGCTGGGGAGAGAGGGGCAGGAGGGGGAGAGGGTGGGAGAGGGGAGGCTGGGGAGAGAGGGGCAGGAGGGGGAGAGGGTGGGAGAGGGGAGGCTGGGGAGAGAGGGGCAGGAGGGGGAGAGGGTGGGAGAGGGGGAGGCTGGGGAGAGGGCAGGAGGGGGAGAGGGTGGGAGAGGGGAGGCGGGGGAGAGGGCAGGAGGGGGAGAGGGTGGGAGAGGGGAGGCGGGGGAGAGGGCAGGAGGGGGAGAGGGTGGGAGAGGGGAGGCTGGGGAGAGGGCAGGAGGGGGAGAGGGTGGGAGAGGGGAGGCGGGGGAGAGGGCAGGAGGGCTGGGCACTGGCCCTTTAATAAGAAACTGTGTTGAGAGCCTTGTGCAAACATAGCAGACAGAGACAGAGAGAATGAATGAATGAATGAACAAGCTTTGCTGTGCAAAGCAACAAGAAAGACACAAGAGTTTGTGCTTTTAAAGTACTGTGTGTGTATATATATATATATATATAGTTTGGATTAGAAGGGAAGCAAAGCAAACCGTCTTTTAAAGTATATTTATTATTCCTCTAATTATTACTATCTGGAGTCAGCGCCTTGGGACGTCCTCCCAGCCAGAAATAAACGTAATTTTGTTGTTATTTTTGTAGCTCAGTGGTTAGAGCACTCGCCTTTACAAGCGAGAGACCCGGGTTCAATTCCACTCGGGTCAGGGCGAAACCTGGGGGCCAAGCTTTCTTACTCCACACACACACACACACAGACACGCGCCTGATAATAATCCCTTCAAAACCCTCCCCAATAATAATAATAAACAGGGTCATTTTTCAACCCACGACCGTGTGCGAAAAATATAGTCTTATTCAGTTTACAGCAGTCACTACATCAGTGGAGAAGCGCTTTGAGGCGTCTCGCAAGACGTGAAAAGCTCTAGATTCAAGTGTAAGGATTATTATCGTATACACACGCACACACACACACAGTGTATATAACATATAATTAAACGGTCTGGTGTGTGGGTGATGTGCAGACTTCTCCCTTTGCCCTCTCTCTCTCTCTCTCTGTGTCTCTGTGTGTCTCTCTCTCTCTCTGTTTTGCTTCTGATTTCTATATATATATATTGCAATTAGATTTTCACTATATTCTTTGCCCTTTTAAAAAAAACCTGTGTCCTTTTTTCTCTCTCTCTCTCTCTCTCTCTCTGTGTGTGTGTGTGTGTGTCTGTTTGTGGAAGAAATAAGGAGAATATTTTGCTTTTATTCTCTGCTCCTAACAGGAGGAAAGTGAGACACACACAGAGAGAGAGAGAGAGAGAGAGACAGACAGAGGAGGGAGAGAGAAAGGGGGGAGGAAAAGAGAAAGAAAAGGAGAAGGGAAGAAAGAGAGAAAAAGGAGGGAGGGGGAGAGAGAGGAGGGGGGGGGGGGGGAGAGATAAGGGAGGGGGGGAGAGAGAGGGAGAGAGGGAAGGAGGGAGAAAGAGAAGGGAGATAGAGAGAGAAAGAGGAGGAAAGGGAGAGAAATAAGGAGAGGGAGAGGGGGAGGAGAGAGGGGGAGAAGGAACAGGAGGGGGAGGGAGAGAGTGGGGAAGGAAAGAGAGAGTGGGAGAGGAGGGAGGGAGAGGAGGAAAGAGGAAAGAGAAGGGAGGAAGGGAAAGAGAGGAGGAAAGAGAGAGAGAGAGAGGGGGGGAAAGAAGGAGCGAGAGAGACGAGAAAGGAGAGAGAGAAAGGAGGGGGGGTGAGGAGGAGAGGTGGATAGAGGGAGTGAAGGAGAGAGGGGGGAGAGAGGGAGGAAGGAGAGGAGGGAGAGAGAGAGAGAGAGAGGGAGTGAAGGAGGGAGGGAGAGAGAGAGAAGAGGTGGAGAGAGAGAGGGAGGGAGGAGGAGAGAGGGAGGGAGGAGGGAGGGGAGGGAGAGAGGGAGGGAGGGAGGGGGGAGAGGGAGGGGAGGAGGGAGAGAGAGAGAGGGGAGGGAGGGAAGGAGGAGGGAGAGAGAGAGAGGAGGGAGAGAGAGGAGAGGAGGGAGGGAGAGGAGAGGAGGGGGGGAGGAGAGAGAGAGGGGAGGGAGGGGGGAGGGAGGAGTGAGAGACAGAGAGAGAGGGAGGGAGGGAGGGAGAGAGGGGAGGGAGAGAGAGGAGGGAGGGGAGGGAGAGAGAGGAGGGAGGGAAGGAGAGAGAGGGAGAGAGAGGGAGGGAGGGGAGGAGGGAGAGAGAGAGGGAGGAGGGAGGAGAGGAGGGAGGGAGGAGAGGAGGGAGGGAGGAGTGAGAGAGAGAGAGAGAGAGGGGAGGGGAGGGGGGAAGGAGGAGAGAGAGAGGGAGGGGGGAGGGAAGGAGGAGACAGAGAGAGGAGGGAGAGAGAGGAGAGGAGGGAGGGAGGAGTGAGAGAGAGAGAGAGAGAGAGAGGGAGGGGGGAGGGAGGAGAGAGAGGAGAGAGAGAGAGAGAGAGAGAGACAGAGAGGGGGGGGGGGGCAGTGTGTGTGTCAGTGTAAGATGGCTGCGGTGTGGCTGTGTGTGTGGCTGTGTGTGTGTGTGGGGGGGGGTGTGGGGGGGGCTGTGGGGAGGCAGTGTGATCCCCAGCCCTGTGTGTTTGGGAGCTGCCTGAACACCAGCTGTGTGTGTGACCCCGGCTGGGTGGGGGAGCACTGTCAGCACTGCGGGGGGAGGTTCAGGTAAGGCTGTCTGTGTCTGTCTGTGTCTGTGTCTGTGTGTCTGTGTGTGTGTCTGTGTCTGTGTCTGTCTGTGTCTGTGTCTGTCACTGTGTCTGTGTCTGTGTCTGTGTCTGTCACTGTGTGTCTGTGTCTGTCACTGTGTCTGTGTCTGTCACTGTGTGTCTGTCTGTGTCTGTGTCTGTGTCTGTGTCTGTCACTGTGTGTCTGTCTGTGTGTCTGTGTCTGTGTCTGTCACTGTGTGTCTGTGTCTGTGTCTGTGTCTGTGTCTGTCACTGTGTGTGTGTCTGTGTGTCTGTGTGTCTGTCACTGTCACTGTGTGTCTGTGTCTGTGTCTGTGTCTGTCACTGTCACTGTGTGTCTGTGTCTGTGTCTGTGTCTGTGTCTGTGTCTGTCACTGTGTGTCTGTCTGTGTCTGTCTCTGTGTGTGTGTCTGTGTGTGTGTCTGTGTCTGTCACTGTGTCTGTCTCTGTCACTGTGTGTCTGTCTGTGTCTGTGTCTGTGTCTGTCACTGTGTCTGTGTCTGTCACTGTGTGTCTGTCTGTGTCTGTGTCTGTGTGTCTGTGTCTGTCACTGTCACTGTATGTGTGTCTGTGTCTGTCACTGTCTCTGTCACTGTGTGTCTGTGTCTGTGTCTGTGTCTGTCTCTGTCACTGTGTGTGTCTGTGTGTCTGTCACTGTGTCTGTCTCTGTCACTGTGTGTGTCTGTGTGTCTCACTGTGTCTGTGTGTGTGTCTGTGTCTGTCACTGTGTGTGTCTGTGTGTGTCTGTGTCTGTGTGTGTGTGTGTGTCTGTGTCTGTCACTGTGTGTGTGTGTGTGTGTGTCTGTCACTGTGTGTGTGTGTGTGTGTGTCTGTGTCCTGTCACTGTGTGTGTGTGTGTGTGTCTGTGTCTGTCACTGTGTGTGTGTGTGTGTGTGTCTGTCACTGTGTGTGTGTGTCTGTGTCTGTCACTGTCACTGTGTCTGTGTGTGTGTGTCTGTCACTGTGTGTGTCTGTGTCTGTCTCTGTCTCTCACTGTGTCTGTCTCTGTCACTGTGTGTCTCTGTGTCTGTGTGTGTCTGTGTGTGTCTCACTGTGTGTGTGTCTCACTGTGTGTGTGTGTGTGTTGTGTCTCACTGTGTGTGTGTGTCTCACTGTGTGTGTGTGTGTGTGTGTCTCACTGTGTGTGTGTCTCACTGTGTGTGTGTGTGTGTGTCTCACTGTGTGTGTGTGTGTGTGTCTCACTGTGTGTGTGTGTGTGTGTTGTCTCACTGTGTGTGTGTGTGTCTCACTGTGTGTGTGTGTGTCTCACTGTGTGTGTGTGTGTGTGTATGTCTCACTGTGTGTGTGTGTGTCTCACTGTGTGTGTGTGTGTATGTCTCACTGTGTGTGTGTGTGTGTGTCTCACTGTGTGTGTGTGTTGTCTCACTGTGTGTGTGTGTGTGTCTCACTGTGTGTGTGTGTGTGTCTCACTGTGTGTGTGTGTGTGTCTCACTGTGTGTGTGTGTGTGTCTCACTGTGTGTGTGTGTGTCTCACTGTGTGTGTGTGTGTGTATGTCTCACTGTGTGTGTGTGTGTGTGTCTCACTGTGTGTGTGTGTGTGGCTCACTGTGTGTGTGTGTTGTCTCACTGTGTGTGTGTGTGTGTGTGTCTCACTGTGTGTGTGTGTGTCTCACTGTGTGTGTGTGTGTGGCTCACTGTGTGTGTGTGTCTCACTGTGTGTGTGTGTGTGTCTCACTGTGTGTGTGTGTATGTCTCACTGTGTGTGTGTGTGTGTGTGGCTCACTGTGTGTGTGTGTGTGGCTCACTGTGTGTGTGTGTCTCACTGTGTGTGTGTGTGTGTCTCACTGTGTGTGTGTGTGTGGCTCACTGTGTGTGTGTGTCTCACTGTGTGTGTGTGTGGCTCACTGTGTTGTGTGTGTCTCACTGTGTGTGTAGTGTGTCTCACTGTGTGTGTGTGTGTGTGTGTCTCACTGTGTGTGTGTGTGTGTCTCACTGTGTGTGTGTGTGTCTCACTGTGTGTGTATGTGTGTCTCACTGTGTGTGTGTGTGTCTCACTGTGTGTGTGTGTGTCTCACTGTGTGTGTATGTGTGTCTCACTGTGTGTGTGTGTGTCTCACTGTGTGTGTGTGTGTCTCACTGTGTGTGTGTGTGTGTCTGTCTCTGTGTGTGTGTCTCACTGTGTGTGTGTGTCTACATCTCACTGTGTGTGTATCACTCTCTCTATCTGTCTCACTGTCTGTGTCTGTGTGTGTTTCTCTGTGTGTGTGTCTCTGTGTGTGTGTGTCTGTCTCACTGTCTGTGTCTGTGTTTCTCTGTGTGTGTATCTCTGTCTCTGTGTGTGTGTCTGTCTCACTGTCTGTGTGTGTGTATGTATCACTCTGTACCTGTCTCACTGTGTCTCTCTGTCTGTCTCACTGTGTCTCTCTGTCTGTCTCACTGTGTCTCTCTGTCTGTCTCTGTGTGTGTGTGTGTGTGTCTCTGTCCTCCCCCCCCCCCCCTCGCCGATCACTCATGTAATATGTCAATGCAACACAGGTGTGATAACACGCACACATCATAGATCACGCGTGACTCGGGCCAGCAAAGTCTCTGTACGTGTGTGTGTGTGTGCGTGTGTACACAGAGCCTCGGGACGTCCTCCCGACGTGAAAGGCGCTCGGTAAATGTCATCTTGTCGTGTGTATTATATCCGTGTGTGTTTGTATATAATATGTAATGTATAGATATAATCGTTTCCATTCCTGGCTAAAACAACTGTGTCCGTGGACACACGGGCGGGTGCGTTTACGGTCGAGCGAAACTGTCCCACGTCGTTTGCAACCTGGCGGACAGTGTTTTTTGTGACGCACGCGCGTCGATCGGGCGAGGTTGCGATCTCGAGCAAAGTCCGAGGTTTTCGTTGCCTGCCGCCTCTCCGTCTCTCCTTCACCCCCCCACTGCCCACCACACACACACACACACGCACGCACACACACACACACGCACGCACGCACACACACACGCACGCACGCACACACACACAGAGCTCGGGTTGTTTTTTGAGCTGGCCGGAAAGGAAGGGGTTAAGGAGCCGAGCGTTTGGTTATGAAAGAGATTAAAACCCCGGCCCCTCCGCTGATCTCCTGTCGTCCGCGCTGATTCTCTCTGATCTCCGCTCGCCGCCCGCGACGGGGATGCGACGCATCTGGGCTCCGCTCTTTCCTGGTCGAGAAAGACACTGAACGAGTCCACATGTGTTGGCAATCGGGTGTATATGTATGTGTATGTATGTTTATATACATACATGTGTATATATGTGTGTGTGTGTATGTGTGTGTCAGAGGAGTTCGCTAGTCAGGCCTGCGAATGCGTTTATTTTAAATCTCTTGGTGGAATATTGACAAGTAGCTTCTAATAATTTTTATATATATATATATATATAGATATATATATATTTAAAACATGTTCCTTCACCCCTGCTTCATTCGACCTGTGGAAAGAGAGCGACAGAGGGAGACACAGAGAGGGAGAGAGACAGAGAGAGACACAGAGAGGGAGAGAGACAGAGAGAGACACAGAGAGGGAGAGAGACAGAGAGAGACACAGAGAGGGAGAGAGACACAGAGAGACACAGAGAGGGAGAGAGACAGAGAGAGACACAGAGAGACACAGAGAGGGAGAGAGACAGAGAGAGACACAAAGAGAGAGAGAGAGAGAGTCGTGAGTGAGAAACTCACCGTTCAGTCTTTCCCCCCCCACTTGATTTTTATCTTGCAGAGCAAAGGCAAAGTTTTTTTTTGCTTATAGATTAATATCCTCATTATACATTTTCTTGAAGAAAACCCCTCCGCGATAACAGTGATTTCCCTCCGAGCATTCATTTGATTATTGCCCATTGCCATTGTAGTTTTGAGGCTGTAGGGGGAAAAAAAAAACCCTTACATACAGCAGCTCTAGTGATCAGTCTCGTGAGCAACTCATCATCATATTTTAATTGCTGGCAAAGATTGCCTCTCCTAACCGAGCGCACTCGTACAGTATTTGTCCTGTATCTCGCGACTTCTGTCCGCAAAGTGTTTTCGGTTTTTTTATTGCCATTTGAAAACAGCGGACTGAAGTTAGGGAGGAGCGGAGAGCTGTGAGCTTCGCCCACAAAGTGTACAGTCCAATCACTTGACCGTATATTCTGTGAAGCGCTTTGAGACGTCCCAAAGACCGCGATCAGGCGCTGTATCGAGTGCAAGGACTATTATCAGTAATGATGATGTGGTCACTGACTTTTGTGGGGCTCTGCTTTACGGTATGTACCGTGGGAAGTCCTCCCAGCGTGGAAGGCCCTGTGCCAATGTCATTTTGTTGTTGTTGGGTGCCGTTGCGCAAATGGGTGCCCCTCGTTTCGCCCGCAAAATACACGGTCACTACACTCTCTACGGTGTATGCCGTGAAGCGCTTTGAGACGTCTGGAAGACGTGACGAGGCGCTGATGTCGAACGTCAAGGATTTTCTTCTTCTTACGGAGGAGAGGGACTAGCCTTGTTGTACCTGAGAAATCAACTTTGTTTTCGGACAGTCCTGTACAGCAAAACACAAGCAGCAGATCTCAGATCTCGTTTCTATCACTCGCTTTCCTTTTTGGCCCCAAAATAGCCTGATTTGGAGTGTTTCGCACAGTGCTGACAAGCGTGTACTTTGCTCACTATTTTGAAGGACGCGTTTAAAATGTTATTACCTGTGTTTAAAGAGACAGAGGTTCTGCGTGAAGAGTGCTATATAAATGCAAGTTGGTTGTTGTTGTTGTTTTGGTTGGCGAGTGTGTGGTTGTTGCGTGTGCAGTGTGTGTGGTGGATGTATGTGGTTGAGGGTGTGTGTGTGTGATTGGGGTGTATGTGTGTGGTTGAGGGGTATGTGTGTATTGTTGGGGGTGTATGGTTGGGGTGTGTGTGTGGTTGGGGTGTGTGTTTGGTTGGGTGGGGTGTATGTCTATGGTTGGGTGTGTGTGGTTGTGGGGTGTGTCTGTGTGCTTGTGGGGTGTGTGTGTGTGTGCTTGTGGGTGTGTGGGTGTGGTTGTGGGGTGTGTGTGTGTGCTTGTGGGGTGTGTGTGTGTGTGCTTGTGGGGTGTGTGTGTGTGTGCTTGTGGGTGTGTGTGCTTGTGGGGTGTGCGTGTGTGCTTGTGGGGTGTGTGTGGTTGTGGGGTGTGTGTGTGTGCTTGTGGGGTGTGTGTGTGCGTGTGTGCTTGTGGGTGTGTGTGCTTGTGGGGTATGCGTGTGTGCTTGTGGGGTGTGTGTGGTTGTGGGGTGTGTGTGTGGTTGGGGGGTATGTGTGTATGGTTGGGGTGTGTGTATGGTTGGGAGGTATGTATATATGGTTGGGTGTGTGTGGTTGGGGGGTATGTGTGTATGGTTGGGTGTGTGTGTGATTGGGGTGTATGTGTGTGGTTGAGGGGTATGTGTGTATGGTTGGGTGTGTGTGTGGTTGGGGTGTGTGTTTGGTTGGGGTGTGTGTGTGGTTGGGGTGTGTGTTTGGTTGGGTGGGGTGTATGTCTATGGTTGGGTGTGTGTGGTTGTGGGGTGTGTGTGTGTGCTTGTGGGGTGTGTGTGTGTGTGCTTGTGGGTGTGGTTGTGGGGTGTGTGTGTGGTTGGGCGATTTGTGTGGTTGGAGTGTGTGGGGGATGGGTGTGTGGTTGGTGTGGTTGGTGTATGTGTGGCGGTGTGGGGGAGGGGGCGAGAGAGTGATGTTGGGCGTTTGGGAGCTGTGTTTGTGTGGTTTGGGTGTGTGTGTGGTTGGGAGAGTGTGTGTGTGTGTGTGTGGTTGGGGGAGTGTGTGTGTGTGTGGGTGCATGTGTGTGGTTGGTGGGTGTGTCCATGATTGCGATTGGTTCGTGTGGTATATGTGCGTAGTTGGTGTGTGCGTGGGTGAGGTGTATATGTATGGTGTGTGGTGTGTGTATGGTTGTGTTATTATTATGTGTGTTGTGTGTGTGTGTGGTTGTGTGTGTTTGCGCGGTTGGTGTGCGTGTGTGGTTGGTGTGTGTGTGGTTGGTGTGTGTGTGTGGTTGGTATGTGTGTGTGTGTGTGTGGTTGGTGTGTGTGTGTGGTTGGTGGGTGGGTAGGTGTGAGCGCATGTGTATGGTAGGTGTGTGACTGGTGTGTGTGGTTGGTGTGTGTGTGGTGGGTGGGTGGGTGGATGCATGTGTGGTAGGTGCATGTGTGTGTGTGTGTGCGCGGTTGCATGTGTGGGTGGGTGGATGCGAATGTGGGTAGGTGGGTGGGTGCATGTGTTGGTAGGTGAGTGGATGCGTGTGTGAGAGTGGTGGGTGGGTTTGCGTATGTTGTTGGTGTGTGTGGGTGTACGTGCGGTTCATGTGTGGGTAATTGGTGTGTGTGTGTGTGGTGGGTGTGCGTGTGTTGTTGGTGTGTGTGGGTGCATGCGTGTGTTGTGTGTGTGTGGTGGGTGTGCGTGTGTTGTTGGTGTGTGTGTGTGCGCATGTGGTTGATGTGTGGGTGGTTGGCGTGTGTGGGTGTGTGGCAGTGACGTCTGGAACAACAGGAGTTATTAATTTTGCTTTCATCCCACACGTTAAAACGATAATAATTTGATCACGCCAAAGAAACAATAATAAAAATAGTGGTTACCTCAACCCACGGCTGTCTGTGGGACGCTGCCACGTTTCGCCCACATATATACAGGCACTTCACTTTACAGTATATACTGTGAAGCGCTTCGAGGCGTCGAGAGGATGTGACAAAACGCTGTATCAAACGCGAGGATTGTTGTGAAGTGATTGTATCAGTTTGGGGAAAGGTTTTTTTTGGTGGGGGGCAAAAAAACATTGGTGTAATCACAGACGTTTCATTATTTGAAGGGAATAATAATAGGAATCTTTGCGTTTGATACAGCGCTTTCCACGTCTTATCGCCGTCTCAAAGCGCTTCACAGAATATACCGTAGAGTGAATTGACTGTACGTTTGTAGGTATATTTGCGGGCGAAACGCGGCAGCCAAATGCGCCCAGCAGCGTCCCCACAAACAGCCGTGGGTTGAAATGACCAATTTATGGATGTTTGAGCTGCGTTTTTTTAATATTGTCCTCGGGGCAGAAATTTACGTCGATGTATCTAGTGTATTCGAATTTTTTTTAAAAAGAAAAGGCTTCCAAATTAACCTCGCGCTTAAGAGTTTGCCCAATTCTACAAGTTGTGTGAGCAATAATCGTAATAAAAATCCTTCCATTCGATACGGCGCTTTTCACGTCTTCTAGACGTCTCAAAGTGCTTCACAGAATATACCGGAAAGTGAAGTGACTGTATATCTGTGGGCCAAATGAACGCCGTACATTTTTTGGATTCAAAACAGAATGACAACGCTGGAAGCCGTAATGAATTCTCGTTCCCTTTGAGTGTTTTTATTCAAATTTTTATTCCGTGTCCCATCACCTCTCGTCAGCCAGGCAGGTTGACGGATGCTCTACTCGCGGCTTTGTGGTTGTGTGTGTGTGTTATACAGCTGGCTGGCTATCAGGAGGCAAGTTAGTAACAGTAATAACTATCATAATCCTTGCGTTGGATCTGGTGCTTTTCACGTCTTCTAGACGCCTCAAAACGCTTCACGGGATACAGCGCCAACAAAACAAGATGAAAGTTGCATGGGGCCTGTCCCACAAACAGTCGTGGATTGGAAACGACCAATTTATTCTTGTTTATCATGGAGAATTTCCCCTGAGGGGAATTAGAAAGGTATCTTGGGAGCTCCTGTAGCTCAGTGGTTAGAGCACTCGCTTTACAAGCGTGACACCTGCGTTCGAATCCAGGCAGGATTCAGGGCGAAACCTTGGGCAAGTTTCCTTACTCCACACGCACGCACGCATGCACGCACGCACGCACGCATGCACGCACGCAAGCACGCACGTGCCTGATGATGATAACTAAAAAAAAACACGACAACAAAACTGGTCATTTCAATCCACGACTGTCTGTGGGGGACGCCGCTGTGCGCAATTGGCTGCCGCGTTTCGCCCATGAAATGGACAGTCAATTCATTCACTTTCCAGTTTATTCTGTGAAGTGCTTTGTGACGTCTCGAATGAGTGATAAGGCGCTATATTTAATGCAAGGAATATTATCGTGGAGCAGGGAGCCAAGCTAATAGCCACGACACGGTGGAAACTGTGGAGGGAAGAATAGTTATGAATACACTTGAGTACTTATCATAATAATGCCGTTGGAATCAATACGTGAAACCGTGCTGGATCAATTGATTCTGAAAGCAGCATCCCAGTTTCCAGTGAGTCTGTTTGAAAGTGTAAGTAGGTATGTAAAATAAGTGTCCTCATGTTTGATCTGGCGTCTTTCAGGTTTGGGAGGACGTCCCAAAGCGCTTCACAAGGATGTAGTGACTGTGTCTTTGTCGGCCTAATTGGTCTGGTGAACGCAAGCTTCAGGATGTTGGATTTTTTTCAATACCTGCGGAAGAACGCAGAGATAAGGAGAGCTTTGAGAAGCAAACAAGAGCAACAGTTTGCGTTTAGATAGCGCCCTCCACGCCGGGCGGCGTCTCCGAGCGCCTCACGATGGCGGAGCCCGGGGCCGAGCCGGGGGGACGGGGAAGGTGACTATAAAGCGCGGTCGAAGAGAAAGGTCTCCAGGCGTGACCTGAAGAAGGGAAAGGAAGGGGTGAGGCGGAGGGGTTGAGGGAGAGAGTTTCGGGGCATAGAGTTAGGGTTAGGGTTAGGTGGAATGGAGGATTCAAGGGACAAGGAGGAGGCCAGACCCAGTAGAGCAGAGGCAGTGGGTACTGCTGTGAGGAGAGAGGAGGTTAGAGAGGTAGCAGAGGAGTGGAGGGATTTAAACGAGAGTGAGGATCTTGAAGTTGATCCGCATGTAGTCTACCACGACTTGCTTGTGTTGCTTCTCTGTTCAGTTGCTGGTACATGAGCTCGGGAGCATTTACTACTTGCTTACAAAGACAAGGCTATTCATCTTTGAGACGTCTGGAAGCCGTGAAAATATATGTTGTGGAGTCCTGTAGCTCAGTGGTTAGAGCACTCACCTTACAACTCAGAGAGCTGGGTTCATTTCCAGCCAGGGCGTAAACCTTGGGCCAGTTTCCTTCCTCCAAATGCCTAATAATAATCCCTCAAAAAAATATTGGTCGTTTCAATCCACGACTGTTTGTGGGACGCTGCCGTGCGCGATTGGCTGCCGCGTTTCGCCCACAACATATACAGTCAATTCACTTTGCAATGTATTCTGTGAAGCGCTTTGAGACGCCTAGAAGATGTGATAAGGCACTGTATCAAAATGGAAGGATTATTATGATATCGAATGCGAGGATTATTATTTTTATTATAGAACAAATTTGTTAATAATTGGCCCCCCATTGTACGGATGAGACAAGGCACTGAGTGTCCACGTATCTGTGGTTTGTTCTCGAAGACGGGTTGTGGTATCGTGTGACGGGACATTGGATTGATCTCATCTGAATGAAGTCCCAGTTGGCTGGTCTTTCTCTCTCTCTCTCTCTCTCTCTGACTGTTGAAGGTCCTGAGCGATACGAGCCGTGGCTGTGTTCAATCCCGTTCCCAGCGGACGCGAGCGCGGGGCGTGAAAGCGTCCGCATCGCAAGTTAGCGACATGAAAGTGCCTGTAATTCCATACTAATTGCCACTGATTAGATAGCTCCGTGGGGGCAGAAGTTGGCTGGTGCGAGAAATGGGAATGTCATGTTGGTGTGTACCACACACACACACACACACACACACACACACACACACAAGACCATGCTCCTAAGATAAAGTAAAGGCTTTAATACTTACACCAGAGTAGCCTCACGCAGTAGCAAAGGAAAGCTTCCTGGTTGAGCACTTGGGCTATTCTACACGTGCGTTTGGCGTCTGCATTCATAGGAATTGTGGCCGCACACTGTACTGACTTGACACTCTTGTCGGTCATTCATACAACGGGTACCGTAATACTTAAGAAAAAAAAAGTTAGTGGGTGGATAACCTGTATACGGGCTTTTTTTTTAACAACTGAAACATCTATATAGGCTGAGTGACAACGCCGCGTTTTGTGGGGTCCTGTAGCTCAGTGGTTAGAGTTGCAAGAGTGAGACCCGGAGTCGATTCCAGGCAGGTCAGGGCGAAACATTTTCCAGTTTCCTTACTCCACACGCCTGATAATAATCCCTCGAGAAAACCCCCCCATAATAAACTGGTCATTTCAATCCACGACTGTTTGTGGGGGTCGCCGCTGTGCGCAATTGGCTGCCGCGTTTCGCCCACAAATTATACAGTCAGTTCACTTTACAGTGTATTCGGTGAAGCGCTTTGAGACGTCTGTACCAAATGCAAGGATTATTATTATTGCCTGAGTAGTGAGCGTCCAATGTGTGTGTGTTAACTTTTATCTGGATCAAGTTGGAATGTGTCCTGCTCCCGAGTGTGTCCTTGTACAATATTAATCACAGTAGAATAGAGAATGGACTTCAGTGGCCTAAAGCCTTTTTTAAAAAAATATATAATTACTTACGGCTTATCTGAAAATTTGCTTTTAAACGCAAGTTATGGCACCTGAAACTCAATTGAACGTCCTATTGCTGGCATAAGGGCAAGGCATATACTGTACTGTACAATGGTCTAGAAATAGTTTGCCTCTCGTCAGGGTATAATATGTGTCAAGAAGATGAAGGAAAGTGTGCAATAACGGGACACAAACCCTGTGTGAGATTATGTCTTGATCGATATTATGGTTGTTTGAGCTGCGTTTTTTAATATTGTCCTTGGTTTCTCGGGGTAGAAATTTACGCAGATGGATCTAGTGTATTAGAATTTTTTTTAAAAGAAAAAGCTTCCAAATTAATCTTGCACTTAAAAATGTGCCCAATTCTACAGGTTTTGTGAGCAATAATAGTAAGAATAATAATCCTTGCATTTGATATAGTACTTTTCACATCTTATCGATGTCTCAAAGCGCTTCACGGAATATGCTGTAAAGTGAATTGACTGTATGTTTGTGGGTGAAATGCGGCAGCCGATTGCGCACAGCAGCGTCCCCCACAAACAGTCGTGGATTGAAATTACCAATTTTATTATTGTTTTTTTTTGAGGGATTATTATTAGGTGTGTGTGTGTGTGTGTGTGTGGAGTAAGGAAACTTGCCCAAGGTTTCGCCCTGACCTGCCGTGAATCGAACCCAGGTCTTTCGCTTGTAAGGTGAGTGCTCTAACCACTGAGCTACAGGACTCTACATGAGTGCTATGAGTAGAAGGATGCTGGACCCAGGTAGAATTTTTCCCTAAATTCCCTGAGCTCTCAAGATAAACCTAAAGATCTTTGCCACCGTCATTGCCTCCCCTTTGGTTACACTCCCAGTAATACAGTAATATAATAATCCTTGCGTTTGGTACAGTGCCTCATCTCGGCTCCGAAACGTTTCAAAGCGCTTCACAGAATGTACTCAATGTGAATTGGCCGTATATTTGGTGGGCGAAACGCGGCAGCCAAATGCACACAGCACAGCAGCGTCCCACAAACGGTCGCGGATTGAGTGACTGGTTTATTACTTTTGTGGAAGGAATTATTACCCCTTGAAATACGAGCCATTCGACCAACATGCGGGTTCCTACTTACTGCGAGGGTAAACGGGGACGTGCGGAGTAAGGAAACTTGCCCAGCATTTTGCCCCGCCCGGGAATCGAATCCACGACTCCCGCTTGTGAGGCGAGTGCTCTCACCGCTGAGCGACGGGACTCCAGATTTTGGTGCCAACCAAATTTGGCTAAATTCCGTTTCGAATTTAGCCAAATTTGGTTGGCACCAAAATCGGGTGCATCAGTGTATCGATGAACGTCCCGCGGATGAAAGGAGAGAGAGCCCAAGTCCTTTGGGTTGGATCTTGCATATCCTGGGACACAGTTGAACGACTGCAAGTCAGTTTGGTTCAGAGTTGCGGCAGATTTCATTTCATGCTGTGACTCCTCAGTACGCCTCGAGTCATTTTCTTTTACAGCTTTGCATCTGATGCCAGATGACAGTGTGATGCGATTGTGTTCATTACAGACTAGCGTCCCATCAATTGGTGATTTCTGCTTCTGCGGTACAGAAGAAGCTCTTATCTTGTGACTTTTTCTCCCCTCCACCCCCCGCCCCCCTGAACTTGGCCTTTTATGAACCCAGTCACGTCCACCTGTAAATTGGCGTTCTGTTGACTTACCTCCTTCCTGATCAACAACAACAACAACAAAATTACATTAATAGAGCGCCTTTCACTCGGGAGGACACTGAACTGTCAGGTCGGGACCCGAGCAAGGGAGAGGGGCAGGGTAGGGGGGAGGGGAGGGAGAGAATGAGGAGGGGAGGGAGAGAGTTGGGAGGGCAGCAGAAGGAACGGTCGAAGAGGAGGGTTTTGAGACCGGCCTTGAAGGAGGAGGTGAGGGAGAGAGCGAGGCCAAGGAACTGTGGGATGGAGTTTCAGAGTTTGGGGGCATCTGGATAAAATGGGAAAGAGGGATGGTACTGGACACCTATTATATAAAATATATATGAATTATATATATACACGTGTGTGTATGTGTATATATACTGTATATATATATATATATTATACTCTTGCTTAGCACCTTTCCAGAGACATCTCCATGTATTTTCTGGGATTTACCATGTACAGTAATTCCCGAATATCTAGTTTTCCCATTACCCCAGTCCTTGCCAGACTTCACTGGCTCCCTGTCCCCGAGAGGATCGACTTCAAGATCCTCACCCTTGTCTTCAAATCCCTCCGCTCCTCTGCACCCCCCCCTACCTCTCTGACCTCCTCTCTCCTCAAACCAGCTCCCGTTGCCTTCGCTCCACCGGGTCTGGCCTCCTCCATGTCCCCGAATCCTCCGCTCCACCCTCTGCGGCCTTGCCTTCAGCCACCACGCCCCGAGGCTCTGGAACTCCCTTCCTCACTCCCTTCACCTCGCCCCCCTCTCTTCCCAGTCGCAGGTCACAGTTGAAGACCTTTCTCTTCGACCGCGCCTTTGGTCACCTTTCTCCCCCTGTCCCTGGCTCGGGCCCGGGATACGCTATTGTGAAGCGCTCTGAGACGCCGTCCGTCCTGGAGGGCGCTGTGTCAATCGAAGTTGTTGTTCTTGTTGTTTCCCGCTATTGAGTTACAGTTTTAAAAGAGTCGCTCGGTGTGAATGTCATCTGAACGTAGAGCTGATGCCCCCTCCTCCCACGATCGCAGGTGTGGTCTGTGTGCAGGTTCTGCGCAGGCCAGTGAACGCCGGCTTCCAGTGTGGGAACTGACGTGGTTTGAATGCTGATGGTGTGGTTTTAATTGCCGCGGCTTTGTGCCGTAGAACTGGAATGGTAGTTGTCGGGTCCCCATTGCGGGATCCTTTGGCATTTGAATAATCCATACTCTATATTAATTTTTCATTCAGCATTAAGTATCCTTTTCTTGCCGGGTGCCCTTTCGGAATGGCCTTTTTTTGTGCTGCAGATTGTATCTGAGGTAATCCTTGCTTCCGATAATGTAGCTCCTCATTATGATATTGAGATATGTAACAGTGCCTAATAGGAGTGTAGCCCTACCATCGGCGGACAGGCTGTCAGCCTTTCTGGCCCCCCACGCTCTGGAGCGCCATCCCACAGTCGCTTCACCTCCCTCCCTCCCTCCCTCCCTCCCTCCCTCCCTCCCTCCCTCCCTCCCTCCCTCCCTCCCTCCCTCCCTCCCTCCCTCCCTCCCTCCCTCCCTCCCTCCCTCCCTCCCTCCCTCCCTCCCTCCCTCCCTCCCTCCCTCCCTCCCTCCCTCCCTCCCTCCCTCCCTCCCTCCCTCCCTCCCTCCCTCCCTCGCCTCCTTCAAGGCCGGTCTCAAGACCTTCCTCTTCGACCGTGCCTTCTGCTGCCCTCTCTCTCCCTCCCCTCCCAACTCTCTCCCTCCCCTCCTAACTCTCTCGCCCCCCTCCCAACTCTCTCCCTCCCCTCCTAACTCTCTCGCCCCCTCCCCTCCCAACTCTCTCCCTCCCCTCCCAACTCTCTCCCTCCCCTCCCAACTCTCTCCCACCCCTCCCAACTCTCTCCCTCCCCTCCCAACTCTCTCCCACCCCTCCCAACTCTCTCCCACCCCTCCCAACTCTCTCCCTCCCCTCCCAACTTTCTCCCTCCCCTCCTAACTCTCTCGCCCCCTCCCAACTCTCTCCCTCCCCCCCTAACTCTCTCCCTCCCCTCCCAACTCTCTCCCTCCCTTCCCTTCCCCGCTACCCTGCCCCCTCTCCCTTGCTCGGGTCCTGTCCTGACTGTTCGGCACCTTGTAACATCCTCCCGAGGTGAAAGGCGCTCAATTAATGTAATTTTGCTGTTGTTGTCGTGTATTTTATACATGAACGCAGCAGTCAATTTGCGCACATTGCAAAGTCCCCCGAACAGGCATGAAGAGGAATGACCAGTTTTATCTGGAGGATCGCTGGCCAGGAGACTGGGAGAAACCTTCTCCTCTTTTCGAGCAGTGCCTCGGCTGGGGGGGGGGGGGGGGTGGGGGGGAGGTCCACCTTTGACGAGCAGACTCTTGTTTAACGTTCTCCTTCGGACGGCAGGACTTTCAATGGCGGCACCTCCCGACAATCCCTAGCACAGAAACAGAGTGTCAGCCCAGGTGTTCAAGGTCCTGACAGCGGAGCTTGAAACCACTACGCTCTCTCTCCGATGTCAGAGAGCTGGCTGCCAACTGAGCCCTGACACCTATTTCACCGACACTACGTTTACAGCTCGCGTGTAATTTCGCCCACAAAAACATACGGTCCACGCACCTCACAGCGTGCTCTGTGAAGCGCTTTGAGACGTCTCGAATACGTGACGAGGAACTGTATCAATGGCAAAGATGATTATATTATACTATGCAGTCCTGTGGCTCAGTGGTTAGAGCACTCGCCTTACAAGCGCGAGTCCTCTGGTTTCGAATCCAGGCAGGTCAGGGCAAGTTTCCTTACTCCACACACCTACAAATAATCCGTCCAAACAAAAGCTATAATAGAATTGGTCATTTCAATCCATGAACATTGTGGGGACGGTGCTGTGCTCAATTGGCTGCCGCGTTTCGCCCACACGTATACACTTTACAGTATATTCTGTGAAGCGCATTGAGACGTTTAGAAGGAGTGAAATGCGCTATATCAAATGCAAATGTTCTTATTATATTATATACTGCACTTTCAACTTTGTAGAAAATCCGCGGGTTACATTTGATGCATAAACTTGTCAATGGAGATCCCTGGTGTACTCATTTTTGACAATTGTGTCATTTAATAATGTGTGCAATATAATGCAACAACGATTTACATTCAATGTTAGCACCTTTCACGTTGGAGCGTGTCTCAAGGCGATTAACAGTGAGCTTGTTACTACTGAGCTGGGCGCGGAAGCTGAGGGTGGGAGCCGGTGGGAGGTGGGGAGAGGGAGAGATGTTTGAAATCGTGGTCAGAGAGGTAGGTCTTTGAAATGCTGTATAAATCCAAGCCGTCGTCGTTGTTGAGAGGGACCTTGAATGAGATGAACGAGGGAAGGAGAGAGAGCGAGTCAGAGAGACTGTATAAAACAATTGATTTCCATATATGTCTTGGGGGTGGGGGGTGGAAAAGGAAATTGGTTACCTGTACGATCTTCCTTTGTTTTAATACTGGAGATGATTCAGGCATGTTTTCTGCTGCAGTGGAGGTGAGGAGCATAAATAGCACATAACTGGAGTAAATGCCTAGACTGGCATTAAAATATGCCTTAATCACAGGGTTTGAGCACGATAGAGGCTTGCTGAGGTGTGTGGTGTGAGTGTGTGTGTGTGTGTGTATATATATCTCTATAAATATATATATAGTATATCATTTTTGCCCAAATACAGTATATTCAATCAGTTCACCTCACAGTGTGCTTTGAGACGTCTCGAAGACGTGAAAAGTGCTATATCAAATACAAGGATTATCATATAAAATATATTGTGTGTGTATGTATGTCTACACACACACACACACATATATATAATAGATATTCACGTGTGTGCTTCCTATATAATCTTGCCCTTGGAGCGGTAGGATGATGAGTGTTCTGTGGGTTTAGAGTTTACCTTGATAAACAAAGATGGCTGGTTGCTTGCAGCAGGATTATTTCATCTGCCTCGATAAACTCCGTGTGGCCTAAACACTGAGGCCTATCTGACGCTGATCGCTGAAGAATGTTGTGTTTTCGCCCTGCAGTGACCCTGTTGTATTAGAGGACAGTTGGCGGATGTTGTCGTCGGTTAATGTGCCAGCGTGTGGAAACGTTGGATTACGTGACGGAGATTCGGTGTCGGATTCGTCGGGTTTGTCTGTTTGTCAATCGAAATGCGAGTGTGTATACATAAGAGCAAAAAGGCAGCCTGTTGAAACGTCTATTCTTTGTGAGTGGAGATCAGCCAATGCAGAAAATCGATCCGCCCGCCGAATCACTTGAAGGTGTAAACGTTGGATGTGAACGACTGTTTGTGTGACACTGTAGCTCGGTGGTTAGAGCACAAGCGAGGGACCCCGGGGTTTGGTTAATGTACTTAAGCGCTCTGAGACGCCGTCCGGCGTGGAGGGCGCTATGTAAATCAAAGTTGTCGTTGTTGTCGTTGATTCCCGGCAGGGTCAGGGGCGAAACCGTGGGCAAGTTTCCTTCCTCCACGCGTCTGATAGTAATCCCTCAAAACAACAAGAAATAAGAATAAATTGGTCGCTTCAATCCACGACCGCTGTGCGCAATTGGCTGCCGGGTTTTGCCCCCCAAATATACAGTCACTTGTGAAGGGCTTTGAGACGTCTGGAAGACATGAAAAGCGCGACATCAAAATGCAAGGGTTGATGTTGTTATTACCAGGAATGGGAACTTTTAACAGTCAGCTGTGACGCACAGGACCATGAAATAAGAAAAGGTGTTAAAACCATATCATTGTTTGCTTTGTAAAATAGACCGAGAAACCGAGGCTTATCTGTCCCTCCCTGAGGAACCCTGCTTTAATCCTCACCAGTGAGGAACCAAAGCAGTTTTTTTTAATATATAAAACGAGTTCCTAACTTGTCCGTGTGTCTCTTGTATGTGTGTCTGTTGCTGTGTGTCTCTGTGAGTCTGTCTCTGTGTGTGTGGGTGTGTGTCTCTGTATGTGTGTTTGGGCGCCTGACGTGAAAGGCGCACTATAAATGTAATTTTGTTGTTTGTTGTTGTGTGTGTGCGTGTGTGCCTCTATGTCTCTGTATGTGTGTGTCCCTGTATGTGCGCTCTGAGACGCACATACAGGGACAATATAAATCGAAGTTGTTGTTGTTGTTATTGTGTGTGTCTGTGTGTGTGTGTGTGTGTGTATCTGTGCGTGTCTCTGTCTGACCGTGTCTCTGCGTGTGTGTGTGTGTGTGTGTGTCTTATCTGCCTCTCTTCCGATTTGAACGAAGCGGTCTATTTTACCAAGTTAACTGGAATGATACTGCCTGAATTTGGGGCGAATTAATTTATTTCCATTCCTTTATCAGAGCACTGAATTGAATGTCATTTTAGATGTTTGCGACAGAGGTTGGAGAGTGAAGGTTGGGTGTGTGTGTGTGGGTTGGGGGGGGGGGACCGTAGTTAAATGGTTACGCAAACTTTGTCGAGCAGATTTATCAGCTACAGCTGTGTTTTTTTTCCAAAAAAAAGTCTTGCATTACATTGGAAGTACAATATTGTCTCGTTCCCTGCCGACTTGGCTGATTTTCCTGGGATAAAATTCAAATTGTATGAAAGCTGTGAAGTGAAATAGTTGTTAATAATCTTGATCGACATCTCAACCGAGCAATTTTTTTTTCAGTTTTTAAAAGAAAAGCTAAATCGTCGATTTGAATACTCTGGGCCTCAGAAAATCTTGTCGATCGTGCAGTCCTGGCGGAGACTTTTAAAGACATCCGCGCATTCTGTGCTGAGGCTCAGCACAAATATGTTTTCCAGGAAATTCTTCTTCACGTAAGGCGTCGCACAGCATCTTGCTCAACCGAACACATGGGACATTCTTTGCAAACGAGTTTAATTGAAAAAATATTGTGTCTGTAAGATTCCTTTCTTAACCCCAAAAACCCATCAACAACAACAACAACAACAAAATGACACTTGTATAGAGCCTTGCAGGTCAGGCCCAAGGCGCTGGACAGTTACTGCTTCAGACCAGAGCTGAGGACGGAGAGGGGGAGGAGGGGCGGGGGAGGGAAGGAGAGTGGGGTAAGGAGTTGCCGATGGGTCCATCGAAGAGGAGACTCTAGAGACGAAACTTGAAGGAGGCCAGGGAGGGGTGGGGCGAGGTGGAGGGACTGTGGGATGGAGATCCAGAGGTTGGGGGCAGAGAGGCTGAAGTATCACACTGGGAGGGACAGATCACCGATGCGATTTATTGGCTTTTTTGCAACCCCAATTGATGTCTTTGTAAAGCACTTTGCGACATTCCTGCTGCACGACTGGTGCAGCAGGAATTATTAATGCACCTTGTTATTTATTTTGTGCGGCTTTTCCCTTGTGAGAAATGTGTGTCTTAAGGAGACGTTTGAGATCAGAGTGGTTTGCCGACAAGATAAGCAGTCACTGCAATTTACAGTGAATCCTGCGAAGCGCTTTGAGATGTCCTCCTGACTTGAAAGGCACCTGTAACAGAGGCAAAGATTATTACAGTATTATAATACCTGATTGAATGTATTTATATTTAAAAAAATGTGAATTTCTGAATTCACTGAATGACCATAAAAATGTTCAGATGATTTTAGTTAGTCAACTCACTTTACAGTATATTCTGTGAAGCGCTTTGAGACGTCTAGAAGACATGAAGAGCGCTATATCAAATGCAATGATTATTATTAATAAAAACTCTTGCATTTGATACGATGCGTTTTTTTAAAAAAAGGCAAACCTTTCATCGGTAATTGACATGTGATGTATTTTGTAGGCAAAAATAACAATTTGTACACAGCAGTGTCGGGGAGAGGGGGATTGAGGGTGTGGGAGGGAGTAAAGAATGGCTGTGAACTCCTCTGGAGTATAAAGATGGAATGGTTGAGTGGAGAGTTCTGTTTCTATGCTTTGTAAATCATTGTAAAGTATCACAAACCCTAACATGAAACGTGCACAGATCTGTTCAGGGTGAACATTTTACAGGATAGCTTTGTGGCATCTATCCACTTCATCGCACAGTTTACGAATTTAAGTCACAGTAGTACTTTGACAGCTGTGATCAACATCAAAGGCATCTCTGAGAATCTCTTGGAAAATTGTATCAACTGCCACAAGCAGCAATTAATGAGAGCAAATTAGAAATTAAATGGTTGAAACTAATTTTGCTCTACTTTAACCATCTGTACAAAATGAGTCATTCCTATATATATATATATATTGAATGAATACATATATATGATGAATATTCATCAGGTACAATTGGTAAATTGCCAGAGAGTTTCCCTGTTATTAAGTATCGTGTTATCATCACTGGGAATAAAAATGACCAGTTGGTAGTAGATGCATAGTACTGTACATCTTTTTGTCAGGTGTAATAATAATATTAACAACAATAATAATAATCCTTGCATTTGTTTAAAGTGCTTTTCAAGTCTTCTAGTCGTGGAGCCCTGTGTTTCGAATCCAGGCAGGTCAGGGTGAAACCTTGGGCAAGTTTCCTTACTCCACGCGCCTAATAATAATACCTCCCCCCAAAAAATGGGTCATTGCTGAACGCAATTGGCTGCCGCGTTTCACCCACAAATATACAGTCAATTCGTTTTACAGTATATTCTGTGAAGTGCTTGGAGACATCTAGAAGACGTGAAAAGCGTTATAACAAATGCAAGGATTATTATTATTTATAGACGTCACAAAGCGCTTCACAGAATATACTGTAAAATGTATTGACTGTATTTGTGGGTGAAACGCGGAAGCCAATAATACTACTAATAATATTGGTTAGATCAAGATTTTGAGATGGAAGCTAAGGCATGAATAACAGGTATATGTCCCATGTCCTAGACCACAAATTTTGATGTTGCGAGTCTCTATCAGCGGGTATAAGAATACTATTTCATTTTGCATGGAATCCTGTAGCTTAGTGGTTAGAGCACTCACCTCGCAAATGAGAGGCTGTGGGAGATAAAAGTGGTCTCTTGAAGCCCATCCACCTCCTCCCCTTCCTGGCCCCCTTTTAAACACCAACTTAAGATTTCTTTGACCGTGCCTTTGGTTGTCTCTCCGCAAACACACACACAGACACACACACACACATAGGTAGGAACACATAGGGACACACACAGACATGAAAGAGATGAATAAATAACGTTGTAGAAACCCAGACTGTGTAGACAACCATCTTTAGCTTTCGTGCAATATCACACATTATATTATGAAAAGGCAAGAGTAGAACAGCACTCATTCACATACAGCATCACCTTTGCAACCACCAATTCTCTCGCCCTCCTCCTTCCCCGCCAGACGTTGTTTCTAAATTATAAGGGTGAGTGTAGAGTGCACATTTAGTGGTGTCGACAGAATCCCATTCATGATTCCCCCCCACCCCCCAATAAAACTATCACTTCTCCAGCAAACTGACTGGACCTGACCACTAATACACCCATTGAAAAGAGACCGCAACACACATTTTTTTCTGGGGGGGTGTCCTTTTGAACATCCACAGAAAAGTGACTTTGCCATTTGAAAGCATTAGAGATTTTAGACCATGCCATGCCATATACCGTATAGCAAGAATGTGACAGAAGTCTCCTAGTCTTAGATTGATTAGTGTTTATTTATAGCGCTTTCTAACAATGTCACCCGTCCCAGGATATGCAACAGGGATTATCTGGGAGCCAAAGTGTTGCAGGAGGAAGCTGTGGGAAGTGAATGGAGCTACATTTCGTCTTGTCATCAGTAATTTATTTTTACTCCCAACATTTAATTTGAAGTGGAGCAAAATAATAATAATATGATATAATTCACCAAGTTGTTGGGATGTCTCAAAGCGCTTCGCTTATCAATAATAATAATTAGAACAATCCTCGCATTTGACAGAGCGCTTTTTGCATCTTCTAGACGTCTCAAAGCGCTTCACCGAATACACTATAAAACGAATTAACTGTGTAATTGTGGGCAAAACATGGCAGCCACAGTCATGCATTGAAATGACCAATTTATTATTGTTTTTTGGGGGGGAATTATTATCAGGCGTGTGGAGTAAGGAAACTTCGCCCTGATCTGAAATTGAACCCCAGGCGAGCCCTCTAAACCACTGAACCACAAATATACTGTAAAGTGTAGTGACTGTTTATTTTGCGCGTATAATCCAGCAGCCAACCAACTGCACACGGCAGCGTCCCCTGCAAGCATAAATTAGACCAGGTTTATTTTTAACCCCCGAAAAAAAACTTTGCAAGTGTTTATTTTGCGTGCGACTTTTAGTGGGCCGAAGTGAAGCACTCGAGTGAGCATTACGTATATTTAAAAGGCTTGCGGTATGTGGTTCTGTGAAGGGCATTGAGGCGTCACGAAGACGTGATAAGCCGCTGTATCAAATGCAAGGTACGGCATTACTTATGGCTGATGTTGTGACTAGTTTTACGCAGCTCTTCTGCGATTCCCACCACCACAATAATATAATAATCCTTGCATTTTGATACAGCGCAAATCCTCTCAACGTCTCAAAGCGCTTCACAGAATATACTGTAAAGTGAATTGACTGTACCTTTGTGGGCGAATCGTGGCAGCCAATTGCGCACAGCAGCGTCCCCACAAACAGTTGTCGATTGAAATGACCAATTGTATTATTGTGTTTTTTTTTGGAGGGATTATTATTAGGCGCGTGTGTGTGTGTGTGTGTGGAGTAAGGAAACTTGCCCAAGGTTTCGCCCTGATCTGCCTGGATTCGAACACAGGTCTCACGCTTGTAAGGCAACTGCTCTAACCACTGAGCTACAGGAGCTCCACACACCAGCCTCGTCAAAATAGTCAGTTTTCCATACTCACTGATGGAGACATTTAATCTAATTAATCTAAATTAATCATTTAGAGGAAATGATCGCAAAAGCTGTTTGGGAAGGAACCGACTCGCAATGTGTTTCCAGCTCCGTCTCGTCGTTCTGAGCTATCCGATTTTGCTCGTTCGTTTCTCGTGCTTTTATGATTTATTTATTTGGCGAGGGACCAACCGAGACAGTGTGAAGTCACATCTCAACGACGTACTATTGTTGCAGGCTCGCACATTGAGCGTCGGTCGACCTGCCTTGTGCCATGTAGATGTGAAGAGATTCAACATCTGTTCGACATTGATGCATTTCCTGTTTTCTCTGCTCGTCTTGTTCCACTTTGGCCATTTGCTGGGTTGTGAGATTCGCACGAGCCAGAGATTTGCTGCTTCTAGGCCTCGTATTTGGTACGCGGTGACATGTGTCTTCTTTTTTTAAATTTAAAGCCGGCCCAGGTTTCTTTCGACCGAGCGTGAGCTTTAAGTTATTTGGATGGCAGTGTTTTTGTGTCCGTGTTGGGAGTTTGTTTGTTGTTAGATGAAAAAAAAAGGTATTCACTGCTTAATGATTATGAACGCAAGAACTTGATAACATTAGAATTAGGAGCAGGAGTAGCCATTCGGCCCCTTTAGCCTGCCCCGCCATTCAGTAAGATCACGGCTGATCTTCTAATCTAAATCCACCTGCCCACCTTATCCCCATATCCCTTAATCTCTTTATCCACAAGAAATCTGTCAATCCCAGTCTTGAATATGTTCAAGGACTGAGCATCTATAGCCCTTTGGGGTAGAGAATTCCATAAATTCATTACCGTCTGAGTGAAGAAGTTTTTCCTCAACTCAGTGCGAAAGGGCTGACCCCTAATTTTAAGACTGTGACCCCTGGTTATAGTTTCTCGAGCCAGGGGAAACAGTCTCCCACTGTCTACTCTGTCATGCCCCTTAATAACCTTATCGGTTTCTATAAAATCACCTCTGATTATGTAACATTCTATCACGGGAATATCTTTCTGTCTGTCTCGCTAGAATACTCGCCCTCTACCCCTCCTCCCATTGCAGTATCTCGAGCTGTGCGGGTATTTTTTGTGTGAGGATCAGGCTCTCTTCTTGGTCATGTGTCCCATTCGTTAATTAACCTGCGGTAAAAAAATACTTCCCGCTGTCTGGCCCAAATGAAAATGCCCTTTGCAACCCTAAGCCTATGTCCTCTCGTTTCACTATCAAGGTGATTCTGAAATGATTGTCTGGCTTTACTTCCAAAATTGTGGAGGACAGGATTCTGACATTGACTCTTGACAATATACCTTGATGATGGACATAGGAGTCCTGTAGCTCAGTGGTTAGAGCGCTCGCCTTACAAGCATGAGACCTATGTTCGAATCCAGGCAGGTCAGGACGAAACCTTGGGCAAGTTTCCTTACTCCACACACACGCGCGCCGAATAATAATCCGTACAAAAAAAACCCACAATAATAAAATTGGTCATTTCAATCCACGACTGTTTGTGGGGACGCTGCTGTGTGCAATTGGCTGCCACCGCTCCACTTTTGTCGGCCGCGCTCTCAGCCACGATGCCGCGAAACTTTAGAACTCCCTCCATTGACCCCTTCGTTTCGCCCCCCTCCCCCACCCCCTTTGCTTCCCCATTTTCAGGTCACACCTAAAGACCTTTCTCTTCGGCTGCGCTTATGGTCGCCTTCCCCCTCTCCCTCCGCTGGCTCGGCCTCGGGCTCCGCCACTGTGAAGCGCCCCGAGACACCGCCCGGCGTGGAGGGAGCTTTCTGAACGCAAGTTGTTGTCGCCGTCGTTGGCCGCATCAGCCAGATGACACACTGGGCAGAACTGTTCATAAGTGGAAAAGGAGGGTTGCGGAGAGTATTGATTGCATTTGAAAGTTTGCTTGTGCTCGTTGTTCGTTCCGAGCAAATTCAGCCGGTTTACACAGTGCAGCGACGAGGATTTTGGGTGGTATTTACATCAGACAAAATGTAAATCAACCAGCAAGCAAATCTGCCAAACAGCTGTATTCCTTTTTTTTTGGCAGAGACACAGATCCCTTAGGCGGTCCTGACTCACACTGATGCTGATTCAGAAAAAAAAAAATCTGTTTTGGGCCATTTACGGTGGTGAAGTCGAGGTCAAATTCCATCGATTTTTTTCCCTGAATCCAACCTCCAGTTGCCGGCCGTAAATGCGGCTCTGGAGCGAAGGTGAGTTAACTGTGTCCGACAAGCAAACAAAGGAGGAGCTCTGGGTTTAAAATATTGATATGTAATCTTGCAGCGTACATTAGAAACCTTGATCTTCTCCCACTCACTTGTCAGCTCATTTCCTGCTCCGAGCAGCAGAGCGAGTGGAGGTGAGCTGAGTCTGTTTACTCTGACTTTTGCTTCCAATTAAACCGCAGGCAATAAGTACATCACAATATCAGGTCTGTCACAGAAACACTGTGGTCAGATGGTCCTGTCTTCCTTTCGAGTGTATTTCTATCAGTGACTAGAAGGCGCTAACCTGATAAATTCTGCTTCCAGCAACCAAATGTGTCTCCACTGATGATTTATTCTGTAGTGGTGAGAGGTTAAGGAGGAGGGAAATCAGTCATTCTGCTTAGACGTTTGAGTATTGTTAGGACTTCTCAATGCGCTTCAAAGCACAATAATAAAAATAATAATAATAATCCTTGCATTTTATTTAACGCTACTCACATCTTCTAGACAACAACAACAACAACAATTTACATTTATAGAGCGCCTTTCACGTCGGGAGGACGTCCCAAGGCGCTGAACAAGAGGCGTGTGACCCGAGCTGGGAGGGGAGTGTTTGGGAAGGGGTGAAACACGAAGGGGAGGTAAAAGAGTTCGGGGTGGAACAAAAGGCACGATCGAAGAGGAAAGTCTTCAAACCGGCCTTGAAAGAGGAAAGGGAAGAGGCGAAACGGAGGGATTGAGGGATGGCATTCCATAAGGTGGGAGCGGAGAAACTGAAGGCCCGGCCTCCGATGGTGGGGCGGTTCGGGCGGGGGGCTTGGAGCAGGCCAAGTCCTGTTGAACGGAGGGTCCGGGTGGGCGTGTTGGGGGAGAGTAGATCGGTTAGGTAGGATGGGGCAAGGCCGTGTAAGGCCTTGTAGGTGAGGACGAGGATCTTAAACTCGATCCTCTGGAGGATGGGGAGCCAGTGGAGACGGGCGAGGGTGGGGTTTATATGGTCGCGGAGGCGGGTGCGGGATAGTACACGGGCTGCAGAGTTTTGGATGGCCTGCAGCCTATGAATGGAGGAACTGGGGAGGCCGACTAGGAGAGAATTTCCGTAGTCCAGCCGTGAGGTGATGTAAGCGTGCACAAGTGTTTCGGCAGCGCGGGGGGTAAGATAGTTGCGGAGCCTGGCAATGTTGCGCAGGTGGAAATAAGCGGTGCCGGTCAAGGCGCGGATGTGGGGGAGGAAGGAAAGTTTTTGATCGAACATGATGCCGAGGTTCCTGATTGGCTTTGTGAGGTGGAGAGTACAGCCTTGGATGTTGAGGCTGGCAGCGCCCGATGTGCGGAGGCGCTGGCTTGAGCCAATCAGGAGGGCCTCGGTCTTACTCACGTTCAATTGCAAAAAGTTGTCCCTCGTCCACGATTCGATGTCGGACAGACATGCTGTCAGAACATCGATGGTCTGGGGGTTGAGGGATGAGGCAGAAAGGTACAACTGGGTGTCATCCGCATACATTGGAAATTTACCCCATGTCTGCGGATGACATTGCCCAGGGGGAGCGTGTAAAGGGTGAAAAGAAGGGGACCGAGGACAGAGCCCTGAGCGACGCCGTGGGAAACTGTGCGGGGGTTTGAAGAAAAACCATTGGAAGAAACAAAATGTAAACGGTGGGTCAAATAAGAATGGAACCAGTCAAGGACTGTGCCTTGAAGGTTGAGGTGGGAGGAAAGACGTTGAAGGAGGATGGTGTGATCGACTGTGTCGAACGCAGCAGACAGGTCAAGGAGGACGAGGAGGCAGAGGGAGCCCTGGTCGCAGGCGGTTAGGATGTCATTTGTGACCTTGACCAGGGCAGTTTCTGTGCTGTGGATAGGGCGGAAACCTGATTGGAGTGGTTCAAGAAGTGAGTGATTTGAAAGGAAAGAGCGGAGCTGGGAGGCAACCACTCTTTCAAGGACCTTGGATAGAAACGGGAGGTTGGAGATAACTTGATGGTTGCGACGCATCAAGGGAGGGTTTCTTCAGGATAGGGGTGATGGTGGCTGTTTTAAGGGAGGTAGGGACGGTTCCTGAGGATAGGGAAAGGTTAATGGTGTCAGAAATGAGCGGGTCTAACAAATGGAGCTGGGTGCGGAGGAGGGGGGTGGGGATGGGGTCCAATGAGCACGTGGTGGGTTTCATGGAGGTGATTGTTTTTGTGACTGAAAGCGGGGTGGTGGGGTTGAAAGTGTGAAATGGGGGTTGAGTAGGGGTTGAGGTAACTGATGAGGGCGCGGAGGTGGAGGAGTGGTGGGGGGAGGAAACCGCAGAGCGGATTTTCTCAATTTTGGACTCGAGGAAATCCAGCATCTCCTCACAACGAACGTTTGAGGAGAGGATCTGCGAGGTGAGGCGGGGGGGGTGCGGAGGAGCTGGTTGGTGGTGGCGAAGAGGAGGCGGTGGTTGTCCTTCGCTTCCAGGATTATCCTGGAGTAGAAGGCTGATTTGGCGGTGGCTAGGGCGGAGCGGTAAAATTTGATGCGGTCCAGCCAGATTTGCCGGTGGACCGTGAGGCCAGATTTGAGCCAGGTGCGTTCAACTGCTCTCACTTGGCTTTCGACATCTCAAAGCGCCTCACAGAATATACTGTAGAGTGAATTGACTGTATATTTGTGGGCGAAACGCGGC
This sequence comes from Hydrolagus colliei, assembly GCA_035084275.1. Taxonomy (NCBI): domain Eukaryota; kingdom Metazoa; phylum Chordata; class Chondrichthyes; order Chimaeriformes; family Chimaeridae; genus Hydrolagus; species Hydrolagus colliei. Next base: position 25,259,850 of record CM068748.1, on the reverse strand, counting down.
ATCCAATTGTGCACAGCAGCGTCCCATGAACAGGGGTGGATCAAAGGGACCAATTTATTATTTGTTTTCTTGAGGGATTATTGTTAGGCATGTGGAGTAAGGAAACTTGCCCAATGTTTCGACCTGCCAGGAATCGAATCCAGGTCTCTCACTTGGGAGGCGAGTGCTCTAATCACTGAGCTACAGGGCTCCAATACTTAATTTCATAGAATCATAAGAATTATACAATACAGAAGGAAGCCATTTGGCCATCGTGTCTGTGCCGGCTCTTTGAAAAGAGCTGCCCAAATGAATACCACTCCCCCGCTCTCTCCCGTAGCTTTGCAAACCTGTCCTCCCCAAATAACTGTCTACTTTGCTTGAAAGATGTTATCGAATTGGCTTCCACCACCCTTTCACGCAATGTATTCCAGATTCGAACAACTCGCTGCGCGGAAAAGATTTCTCCTCACTTCCTGTCTGTTTCTTTTAACACCTAGCTCCTGTAGCTCAGACTAGCTCCTGTAGCTTAGAGCACTCGCCTTACAAGTGTGAGACCAGTGTTCGAATCCAGGCAGATCAGGGCAAAACCATGGGCAAATTTCCTTTCCCCACATGCCTAATAATAATCCCTCCCAAAAAAACACAATAATAAAAAAACTGGTCATTTCAATCCAGGACTGTTTGTGGGACACTTGTGGGCATTTCGCCCACAAATATACAGTCAATTCACTTTACAGTATATTCTGTGAAGCGCTTTGAGATGCAGGGGAGATGGGGTCGCTGAGCTTGAAGCTACAGAGGACATGGGCTGCAGAGTTCTGGATGATCTGCAGCCTATGGAGGGAGGAATTGGGATGGCTGCCAAGCTGGGCGTTGGCGTAGCCGAGCCTGGATGTGATGAAGGTGTGAATGAGGGTTTCAGCTGCCTGAGGGGTGAGGTAGTGGCAGAATCGGGCAATGTTGTGGAGGTGAGGGAAGGCAGAGCGGGTCATGGCTTGGATGTGGGGGAGGAAATACAGTTGAGGATTGAACAAGACACCTCGGTTCCTGACTGGCTTGGGGAGGTGGAGTGTGCAACCATGGAGGTTGATGCTGCCAGTGCCTGATGTGTGAAGGCGCTGGAAAATCATGAGGGCCTCAGACTTGTTGGTGTTCAACTGTAGAAACTTGACGTCTGACAGACAGTCTTGTCAGGGCAGCAGTGGTCCTGAAATCGAGGATAGAGGCAGAAAGATAGAGTTGGGTATCATCCGCATACATGTGGAAGTTGACCCTGTGTCTGCGGATGATGTCACCAAGGGGGAGCATGTAGATATTGAAAAGTAGGTGGTCAAAGACAGAGCCCTGGGGGAGACGCCACAGGTGACAGTGCGGGGGCTAGAGTAGAAGCCTGTTGTGGCACCAAGGTGGAGACGGTAAGAGACAAGGTTAGATCTTGGGCCAAACCACACTTGTGACAATCCAGCAGACACCCAGTTGGTGGAGGGGCAAATAGGGCCGATCACCAACTTTGAATGAGGCCTGAATTCTACTTGCCCTCAACTATTTGGTTCACCGATTGCAATGTTAGTGCAGAGTGAAGCCTCCTTCAGAAAATGTGAACTCTTATGTGATTCTATCCAATTTGGCACCTTGTATGTGGACTGAAAGTTTTTTTTCCCCCCTGGCATTGACTGAATGCTAAAAATTTCCATCTCCTTCCAATATTGCATCAGATCTTTGCCTCTTAAGCATGTCGTTTGAGCTACTTACTGCGCGTTTGAACTACCTGAGGAGCTTTAGATGCACATTATGAATCACACGAAAGCTACGCGCAGTGATGTGTTTGCTTTATTCCAGTGAATATCTTTTGGAGTCGAGCGGGAGACAATAGGCGAGAGGGCAAAGTGTTTGGAAGTGTAATTTGCCTGAGATTTAAATGTAACCACCCCCAAAACCCCACGCTGAATACTAATACTGTAATAACATTAACCTTTTGATATTGCGCCTTATCACGTTATCAAAGCATTATCAAAGCGCTTCGCAGAAGATACTGTAAAGTAAATCGCCTGTCCTTTTGTTGGAGGACGAAAACGCCGCAGCTAATTGCCACAAACAGTTGTAGATTAAACGACCAAATTTATTATTCGTTTTTTTTTTGAAGGGTTTATTGCCCCCGGAAGTGCGATCCGCCAACTGACTAACAACCAGGTTCCTACTTACTGCTAGGTAAACAGAGACGTGTGCCTAAGGTTTTGTCCTGCTGAGGAATCGAACCCAGGTCCTCTCGTTTGCGAGGCGAGTGCTCTAACCACTGAGCTGCTTGACACCACACAGCTGTTGATGCTGATTGCAGCCTTAAAATCTGTGGCAACCTGGTAGAAAAGGAGTTTCTCTCAGTGTCCCACCAACAATAATACTCTGCATCAAATAAAATAGGTCATTCACTCCACGGTTTGTGCATTAATTGGCACCTTTTTTCACTCCTTCTCCCCGATAATATAAACTGGTTGGCGTTCAAGCTGACCCCTGTTTTTTTGCTCGATCTCTCTGTAAATATGGGAACAGGAGGGGACCATTCAGCCCCTTGAGCCTGTTCCGCCATTCTATAAGATCATGGCCGTTCTGTTCCAATTCTAAATTAGCTGCCGTTCCAATTCCAATGATCTGCCCTTGCCCTATATTCCTTTATACCCTGGCCTAACAAATATCCATTCACCTCAGTCTTGAAGATGTGACTGGATTCAACATCCATAGACTTTTGTAGGGAGAGAGTTCCAGATTTCCATGAGCCTTTGGGTGAAAAACTGTCACCAAATTTCACTCCTAAATGGCCTAGCTCTAATTTTAAGACATTGCCCCATCGTGTTCTGAATTCCCCCACTAGAGGAAATAGATTATCTGTATTGAAACCCTATATTATTTTAAAAACCTCAATCAAATCACCCCACAACCTTCTAAACTCAAGGGAATAGAGACCGAGTTTATTCAACCTGAGTGGAGTGTGGGGGTCGTGCTTACTGACTCTTACCTACTCTCCCATCAATCTCATCAATTGAAGAGCATTTGCATTGTTTTGTTTTTCTATTCTGGCTTTTGTGGACTAATGTGCAGGTTGAATCGTTGTTTTCACAGAGCAAGCGCACAAAATCTTCAGCACCCTACACACGGCTGGAAGCTGAAGGTTGCAAGGCTCAATTTTTGTTCTGGATACTTAATTAATACATGTTACATGTGGCTAGTTGTCAGATTACCATAAGCACTTACTGTACAACGATATATCTATGTCTTGGCCCATTTTAATTGCCGCAGAGCTCTTAATATTGTACAATCCTAAACCCATTGTGCACATTGCTGTAAGTGTGATTTCCAGGTAGTCCGTTTTTGTGGCCTTTGTAGATACCGAAAGGACAAAACAATTGCTTCTTCCTGAGATGAGAAATGACCCTGCCTTGGGTATACTTTTTAGGCTAAGTGGGGGGTGGGGGAATGGAGGGTGCTACCTCAGTTTGTGCAGTGATAGTATTACCAGCATTATTCCCATCCAGAATTCTCCATCTGCCGTCTGTACTCAGTTACTGACGCAATTGGAATCCTCGTCCATGCCTTCATCACTTCCCGGCTGGACTATTCCAATGGCCTCCTCCCCAGCTCCACCATTCACCTCCCTATCTCTCTAACCTGCTGACCCTCCCACTCCGCCGCCTCTGCTCAGCTGCTCCGGCCTCCTGTTTAGTCCCTCGTGTCTTCAGCCACTAGGCCTTGAAACTCTGGAACTTTGTCCCTCAATCGCTCCGCCTTGCCCTCTCCCTCCCCACCTTCAAATCCCACCTAAAGACCTTCCTTTTTGATCACCTCCTCCCCTCCCTCTCCCCCTAGCTCGGTGTCAGACTCTGCCACTGTGAAGTGCTCTGGGACGCTACCTCGCGTGAAGGGCGCTCTATAAATGCAAGTTGGACAGCAGCGTCCCACAAACAAATTTGGATTGAATGACCAAATTATTATGGGTTTTTGGAGGGATTATTATTAGGCGTGTGTGTGGAGTAAGGAAACTTGCCCTACGATTTGCCCTGATCTGCCTGGATTCGAAACACGAAAAACTCAGGCTTGTAAGGCGAGTGCTCTAACCACTGAGCTACAGGACAATGTGTTCTCTCTCATCTTTGCTCCACCCATAGTATCTTTTCAGAAAAATAGAACAATATTGATGAGAATTGAATTGTTTTCATGTATACTATCTATACACATATCTATATCAGAATATTTCTGATGTGTGTATATATATATATAGATAAATATAAATAAAGCAAAATCAAATTAGATCTGAGCACTATGATGCAAATACGAGTACTATCTGGTAGACTAATGTGAATTAGCCAAAGCATGCAGAAGGAAAAACTGGTTTCCAAGAGGTTGCATTAAAAAGCAGGAGAGAGACATTTGCAGAGCTAAAAATAGATTCCTGAAAGCTGTAGTTAATGCACAAACTTTGCATCCGAGTGGAATTTTTTGGAACACACGTCCATAGCAGTACTGTCGTATAAATCTCGAATCCAGTGAAGAGATTTATTTGATGTAAAATTATCTTTATTTATCCCTATTATCCGATAATCCAAATTGTCATTGCAGAGTCCTGTAGCTCAGTAGTTAGAGCACTCGCCTTACAAGCGAAGCCAGGCAGGGCGAAACCTTAGGCAAGTTTCCTTACCCCACGCACCTGACAATAAACCCTCAAAAAAAAATTGGTTCTTTCGGTCCGCGACTGTTTGTGGGACACTGCCGTGCGCAATTGGCTGCCGTGTTTCGCCCACAAATATACAGTCAATTCACTTGACAGTATATTCTGTGAGGAGCTTTAAAAGCGCTATATCAAATGCAAGGATTATCATTACTATTATTTCATCTCACTTTTAACTCTTTTCCATTTTAGACATTTATGACAGTGACGATGGGTATTAATGATCCTTTTCACCGCTCGGAAGGATGGAAGTTTTTTTTAAATTCCGACAGCTTCTTGTTTGGCCTTAGAGCACTCTGAAACTGGACGAGTGAGATAGCAAAAGGTGGCATTGAAAGGCCTAACTATTCATATAAGTTATACGTCTATTTAAGTGAAAGGTAAGGAAAACAACGGCCACCATCATGGAAACTCACAGAGCACGGGGCGGGCATTCACCTCATTGTGTCTCTGAGCACTTTCTGGCCCGATCCCCATAACCCTTCAAGGCTAATTTATCATCAGATCCCCACGAACGATGTGAGCTAAATCTGAGCTGGACTGCAATGGATTACTATGCATTTGACTGTTACCGCACGGTTGATGAGCTTCATTTGACTGCTATTTCTGCAGCTGTAACTGTCCTACACATGAATGACTGCACGTGGAGGGGATGGGGTGGGGAGGGGGGGGAAAAAAGGTTTTAAAAGACATTTGTGGAAGCACTTAACTGCAGGGCGTTTTAGGCCCTGTGATTTCATTTCCCCAAATGCCCCTGCTTGAGGTCAGTGTTCAGTGAGTGCTTCGTACACATATTTGGCATTTGGAGCCCTAGCTAGCTATCAAAACCTGACAGCACCAGAAAAATGAACCTCATTTCAACGCTCGAACGTTCATTTTAGATTAATTCGTCAGTGAACTTCTGAAACATGCTTTAGGACTGAAATAAATAGACCGGTCCGTTCATAATAATTCCTGCTCTTGGTACAGCAGTTCATTGCAATGATCCTTGCACTCGATGTAGCGCTCTTCACGTCTTCTAGACACGTCAAAGCGCTTCACAGAACCTACTGTAATGTGAATGGACTGTATATTTTGTGGGTGAAATGCGGCAGTGAAGCACGCACAGCAGTGTCCCACAAACAGTCGTGGATTGAAATGACCAATTTATTGTTGGTTTTTTTTCTTGAGGGATTATTTATCAGGCGTGTGGCGTAAGGAAACTTGCCCAAGGTTTCACCCTGCTGGGAATTGAACCCAGGTCTCTTGCTTGCGAGGCAAGTGCTCTAACCACTGAGCAAAGTGCGTCTGTAAAGCTGCACAAGCAATGTTTCTCAAATAAGGTATCCGTTCCCCCAGCAGCCAAAATGTTGGACCCCCCCCCACCCCCGCTGTAAAGTCTACAGATTGTGTATTTTGTCAGCTAATGTGGCAGCCTAATTTGCATAAAACTAGAATCCCACAAGCAGCCATGAAACAGTTAATTTTATTTCGGGGGTGGTGGGGAGGAATTGTTAGCCAGTGACATTGTGTGGGGGAGGTGGGGGGGGGGGGGGGTGGGGGGTTGGGGGGAAGGTAGGGAAAAGCCCCCTTGTTGTATCGAGCTTTTAAACAAAAAACAAACGATGATTGATTGGTCCACCGCGATTAACTTTAATGGTAACGGAGATTGGGGCAACGACCCTCTTTTGTGCAACGACAGCAAAAATGTTGACGACTAAAAAAGAAATGAAAAAAAATAGGTGCCTGTAGGTTGATGACTATCACAGCCGTTGAAATTCCAAACGGTCACACAAGCGGTTTAAACCACGCCTAGAATAATCCAAGGAAACGCACAATAAGATGTGTACAGGCACGGTCATAGAGAATGCTGCTTGGAACAGTGCCTGGCGTTTCCAGGCAGCAGCAGAGGGTCTGCTTTCCCCTTGGCTCGACACTCTCCATTGTGCTTCTCAGTCAACTCTCTTGTGTAATCGCTAAATGCTACCACAAACAGTCATGGATTAGAACGACCAGTTTATTATTGTTTTTTTGGGGGGGGAAGGATTATTATCAGGCGTGCGGAGTAAGGAAATTTGGCAAAGGTTTCGCCCCGGCCAGGAATTGAACCCGGGTCTCTCGCTTGTAAACCACTGAGCTACAGGACTCCACTCCGATGGTGCACACTGGATGCTACCTTTACCTATGGAACTGCACATTATTGCCGTAACTAGTAGCATAGACGACCAATAAAACACAGTGAAGGGAATTTAGAAACAAAATCCTGACTTTCTTAATAGATTTTAACAGCAGGTAGAATCTTGTAGCTCAGTGGTTAAAACACTCGTCTTGCAACAACAATCCCAAGATTACACTTGTATAGCGCCTTTCACGTCAGGAGGACATCCCAAAGTGCTGAAACCTCCAAGCGAGAGACCCGGGTTCGATTCCCAGGCAGGAATGTTGGGCAAGTTTCCTTATTCCACATGCCTCTATTTACCCAGGGGTGAGTTGTTAGTCGATTGGCAGATCGCTTTTCTAGGTGTAATAATTCCTTTTTTTTAAAATGGTAAATTGGTCACTTGAATCCACGGCGGTTTGTGGGACGCTGCTGTGCTCCACAAGACATACAGTCAAAGTTCACTTTGACTAACAACCGGGTTCCTATTGACTGCTAGGTATACAAGAGACGTGTGGAGTAAAGAAACTTGCCCAACATTCTGCCTGGCCGGCCTAGGATTCGAACCTCTCTTGCGAGGTGAGCGCTCTAACCACTGAGCTACACGGTTCCGTTTGTTCTGTCCCAGCCATTTCATCCATTCCCTGCTCCTCCCTCCCCACACAAGTGCTGGGACTAGTTTAAGCGCAGACTGAGAGGTTTGGAACGGGCACCTTTTGGGTCTTAAGCTCTGTGATTGTTTGAGCGCTGGTGGGGAAGGGGGAAGGAGCTGAGAATCTTTGGTCTTAAGATGTTTCACTGCGTGAATAGCAACCATTGCTGTTTTCTACAAGATTACACAGTGCGCTTAACCAATTAGACACCACCCCAGCCTTTTCTAATCACCAACAAAACACTTTGGTGTTTGCCGTTTCATACATTAGAGACTGACACACTGCCCCACTTCATATGCTGCAGCATCAATACTTAAAATTCTCCAGAGCTCAGTCCAGCTTTGAATCTATCTTCCCTTCAAGGCTTATCTGGCTGTTTCATAATGCATTGAAAAATAATTTGCATCTGAAGTAAATGCGTGTGAATACTTCACAGGGGTGGTGGTGGAGGTGGGTTTGGGGGACGGAGGAGGGGAGTAGAGAGAGAAATAGACGCTTTGTGACACACTTAATGCAGGCTTTAAAGCTCTCAACAAATGTAATTTTGTTGTTGTTTCAATAACTCAGCTCACACAGTAATTTTGCACGAGAAAACATTTTATCACGTTTTTGTCCTCAAAAGCAAGGTGATGGCAGACATCTGGTCACGAGTCGGTTTAAATACAATTTAACGCATGTGTGTGTACTTTACAGGCTGCACACGAGATCTTGATTATGCCAAAGCATTCTGTCACAAAAGACACACAGCGTGTGGCTTGCTTTCAAGACACCACCTCAAACTGATCTGCTCGGGTCACGTTCTCGACGAGCGAGCGTTTTATAACATCTACAATGCTCGCGAGATCCCAAGATCGGTTCGGATGAACAAACAAATGCATCTGAGCTCATCCATCCAGAATCCCCTCTCGACATTTTTCGTTCCCATTTAAATTTTTGATACACCTTCGAGGTTCAGAGAGCTTCAGAGCAATTGCTGTCAAACGTAGTGCTTTTTAGTTGGGGAGGAAATGTGGCGGCCGCATTCGTGCACATTAGTGCCCTACAGAAAGCTGTAAGGAGAATAGTGGGAGGATTGACAAGACAGGACAATGGAAAAATCTTCCTTCTCTGTTCCTCCACAGGCTGCAGACGATCCAGAACTCTGCAGCCCGTGTCCTCTACAGTTCCAAACTCCGTGAACCCATCTTCCCTCATCCTCGCCCGACTCCATTGGCCCTCCCATCATCCAGAGGATCCAATTCAAGGTCGTGGACCTCACATTTAAAGCCTTCCACAGCCTCACCCCACCCTACATCTGTGACCTCCTTACCAACTTGCCCACCCTCTCCACTCAGCAGGCTCTGGCCTGCTCCATGTTCCCCAACCTATCCGCCCCACAGTTGGCGGGCAAGCCTTTAGGCACCCTGCCCACAACCTCTGGCACCTCCCAACAACCCAGCACTGCCCCAGCCCTGCACTGCGTCGACCTGGAACTTGGACACAAATCATTGGACTTGGAACATTTCTCCATCAATAGCTGCTGTTGGTGGTTCCTCACGGATACTTTGAAATCGTCTCTTTTTCTTTTCTCCCGGCCCCCTCACTCGCGTTCCTGGTTCTAATTGGACTGCAGTGGTGTTTTGCTGCGGGCACATTCATTCATTTTTTTTTTTTAGAAATTCATAAAAGATCACGGGTCAACTTCAATCTTTCTCTCCCATTGCAGATCATGGTTGAGGGGGTGGGGGCAGGTTGGGGGGGGGGGCGGTGGGGAGGACGGTGGGGGGGCTCGAGTTTGTTTGTAAAGCGTGACGCTATGACGTGACCTGAATCAAGTTAGCTAGGGATTTATATTTGCTGTCAACTTAGATTCAGCACTCGCCTGACAAGCGGGAGACATGTGTTTCGAATCCAGGCAGGTCAGGGCAAAATCTTACTCCACACCCCTAATAATAATCTGCCCGCAAAAAAACCTATAATAAATTGGTCACTTCAATCCACGACTGTTTGCGAGGACGCTGCTGTGCGCAATTGGCTGTTGCGTTTCGCCCACAAATATCCAGTCAATTCACTTTACATATATTCTGTGAAGTGCTTTGAGATGTCTAGAAGATGTGAATATATCAAATTTGATATATATATCAAATGCAAGGATTATTATTATTATTATTCTGGAATCCGCTGCTTCTTCTTCAACACATTGGACCATAGTTGCAATGATTGGTGGCCTGAAAGATATTATTGTGATGTTTTGGGGTTTTGTGGAGGTGAGTATTTTCACACATAAGCCTTGATTGAGAGCCTCACACTTGTACCCTGATCCAATGTTGGAGCTACATCAGTGAGCCTTCTCTCCGATCTGGCAGGAAGGGACACAATACAAAGAATATTCCTTGCATTTAGTAGAGCACCGTATCACGTCTTCTAGACGTCTCAAAGCGCCTCACAGAATTTACTGTGAAGTGAATTGACTGTATAATTTGTGGGCGAAATGCGGCAGCCAATTGCGCACAGCAGTGGACTGCAAACAGTCATGGATTGAATGACCCAATAATTTTTTTATTCTTGGAAGAACTTTTAACCCTGAAAAAGCGATCCGAAAATCGACTAGCAACCAGATTCCTATTTACTGCTGGGTAAACAGAGGCGTGTGGAATAAGGAAACTTGCCCAATGTTTTGCCCTTCTGGGAATTGAACCCGGGTGCTCTCGTCGATCACCAAAAATCGGACAGATTTACACACAACCTCTTCCTTCTCTCTCACTCTCTTCTCTCTCACTCTCCCCACTCCCCTCATCCCGATCCAGCCTGAACATCGGGAACGACATTTAAGTTTGAATTCCTTTTGGACAGGCTTGAATGATTGTCGAACGCATTTCCACCAGAAGACCTCTTGCTCTTGGCACATCTAGAGTGTGAGCAGTGTTGTCAAGAGAATTGGAAGGTTCAAATTTTTGACTCTTAAAAATCTCTGGGCGAATTCATTTGAGCAGCGAAGCGAGGCTTTCTAAATTTAGATAAGGGACTGTACGCAAAGTGTCTTCTTTTCTCCCCAACCATCATCGTACCCGGTATAATAATGGCTTGTGAGGATTATCTCGCGTATTTTGTCGATGCTTTGCAGAACTGCTGGTGCTTGACCTATGCGCAACGTGAAGCTAACCTTATTTGCTGGCAATTTTGTTTGAGTTCACTTTTGCGGAGAGAGGGAGAGAGAGATAGCGAGATAGAAAGAGGGGGAGAGAGAGGCAGAGAGAGAGAGAGGCAGGTAGAGAGGTAGCTAGCTCTTTTAACAACAACAAGAACTTCAATTTATATAGCGCCCTCCACGCCGGACGGCGTCTCAGAGCGCTTCACAATAACGGATCCCGGGGGCGAGCCAGGGACAGGGGGACAAAGGTGACCAAAGGAAGGCGCAGTCGAAAAGAAAGGTCTTCAGCTGAGACCTGAAACTAGGAAGAGGCGAAGGTTGTGAGGAAGGGAGTTCTCTCTCTGCCTCTCTCCCTCTCTCTCTAGCTAACTTGTGGAGTCATGCAGTTCAGTGGTTAGAGCACTCGCCTCGCAAGCGAGCGGACCCGGGTTCAATCCCTGGAAGGGCAAAACATTGGGCAGGTTTCCTTACTCCGCACGGCTCTGTTTACCCAGCAGTAAGTAGGAACCTGGTTGTTAGTCTGTTGGCGGATTGCTTTTTCGAGGTTAGAATTTCTGCCAAGAATAAAAAAAAATGAAAAGATTATTTGCTAGACAGACAGACAGACAGAGAGAGAGATAATGTTGTCTAAACTGTAGGCTGTGGGTGTAATAATACCTGCACTAGAAACAACCTGGTCCATTGAATCCACATGTACATAATGGACTTCAACGAACCACCAATTAAGTTGAATATCCTTGAATTTCAAATAGCTGTTTGCGTTTATTGTTGAGAGAGAGAGAGAGAGAGAGAGCGTTTGTACAACGGACACTTGACCTGCTATATCGAGGAGATAATAGAAATTTCTTTTTAAAAGTTTGTTCACACTCAATAGAATTGTTCCCTGATGTATCTTCATGCATTTCCATCAATATTTAATGACTTCCCTGACCTTTTATGTACTGTGCAATTTTCAGAGATGAACTGACTTCCAATGACGATCGCTACTGGAGTCAAAGATCACGGGTTTGAGCCCCGTGCAGGTTCTCTGAGCTCATGTTCTCAGCTGTTTAAGGCTTCACTGCAGGGTTGGGTCGTTCGCAGGTGTCATCGATATTGTGGTCTGCCAGTTCAGGCGGATGTTAAAAAATACCACGGCCCTATTCAAATAGACGAAGGGGTTTCTCTGTGTTCGTCCGAAACCTCCAGAGAAACAGTGGTCGTGAACTTCATGGCTGTTTCTGGCAGTCCTGTAGCTCAGTGGTTAGAGCGCTCGCCTTACAAGCGAGAGACCTGGGTTCGATTCCCGGCAGAGTGAAACCGTGGGCAAGTTTCCTTACTCCGCACGCCTGATAATAATCCCTTAAAACCAATAATAACTTGGTCATTTCAATCCACAACTGTTTATGGGGACACTGCTGTGCGCAATTGGCTGCCGTGTTTCGCGTGCAGTCAATTCACTTCACAGTATATTCTGTGAAGCGCTTTGAGACTTCCAGAAGATGTGAAAAGCGCTATATCAAATGCAAGGATTATTACTGTTATCGTTACGTTGCCTTGTGCAAATTAGCTACAGTTTTTGATATTACACTTTTTAAAAAAAAATCCCGTGAAACACTCTTTAAGATGTTTTGACGTTGAAGAGTTGTATCAAATGTACGGATGATTCTCACCGCGCAGCCCGATGGCTGGTGAATGTTATTCCGAGATAACTGGATGGAATTAATTTTAATTAGGTTTTCATTTCTGTTTGAGATGTCATGCTGTCGACTGTGAACTTTCTGTCTTCCACAACAGACGGTTAACTTTGAAATGCAGATAATTAATCTCCCCGGTGGTGTTTACACTGTCCGGTGGGGGGTGCGGGTGGGGGTGGAGGGGGTGGGGGGTGGGGGTTGGGGAGGTGGTTAGTGTGACCAGTCGCTAATAGGAGATGTACTTCAGTCGTTTATTATAGTGTCCAGTTTAAGGTGCAGTCAGCACGTCTTGGAATAATATAACTTCATCAGTGTCATTTATCGGGGGTGGTGGGTGGGCACTTTGATAGTCTGCTCCCCTCACGATGACAATGATCACACACTTGGTGAGGGCTGCTTTCTGCGTTCACAGTCTTGGGTTAAATCGCAGGTTTGGCGTTTGCATTTGCCAAGCCTCTCGCAATTGCAAAGTTGGAACGCGGCTCCTGTCATTTTCTTGAACCGGTGAAACGCGACTCAGTTCCGCACGTCTCTCTCTGCGGACGACACCGGGCGCATCGATGTTGTTTTGAAGTCCTAACTGTCCTAAATCGAACCTCACAGTGATCTCTGCTTCCCTCCTGGAAGATACTATCTCATGTTGGTGTACGTATGGTATTAATAATAAATTGGTCACTTAAGTCCACAAACTGTTTGTGGGGACGCTGCTGTGCGCAATTGGCTGCCGGTGTTTCGCCCACAAAAGGGTAAATAATAATAATCCTTGCATTTGATAATCCGTTCACGTCTTCTAGACGTCTTATGGCGCTTCGCGGAATATACTGTAAAGTGAATTGACTGGATATCTGTAAACTACTACAGATGCTGGAAATCTGGCAAGAAGACTGAAGTTGCTGGGAACACACAGCGGGTGTACACACGTGTGTGGCCTGCTCCAAGCGACTTCTGCGTCTGTACCTCAATTAATGTGTGGAGTTTTTCCACGAGTGTCAGAAGACTTTCAAACCGTGGGGAAATATCCCACCTGTGCTGATATTCTTCCACCCTCGGGGGGGAAAAAAAGACGTCATAATCGTTTGGTCACTCAATCGTAACGGCCGTTTGTGGGGACGCTGCGCTGTGCGCCATTGGCTGCCCCGTTTCGCCCACAAAGGATACAGTCAATTCGCTTTACGGTATATCCTGTGAAGCGCTTTGAAACGTCTAGAAGATGCGATCGGGCCCTGTATCAAACATAATTATTATTATTATAATATATACATGGTCTGTGTACATGTATTCACCCACAAGTAAACAGGTAATTCCCTTTACAGTGTAGCGTGTGAAGCGCTTTGAGACGTCGATAAGATGTGAAAAGCACTGTATCAAAATGCAAGGATTGTTATTATTATTCTTATGTGTACCCAGCCACCAGCCATCCCACTTTTCCATCATTACTCGGTGCTTTTATAAGAGAATGTGTGCTACCGTTTGACCTGCGGCATGTACCATTTCAGCCCCCCCCCCGCTCTCCCCCCCCCTCCCCACCCCTCTCCCTCCCCCCACCCCCCCCCCGCTCTTCCCCCCTCTCACCCCCCTCCCCACCCCTCTCCCCCCCCCCCCACCCCTCTCCCCCCCCACCCCCGCTCTTCCCCCCTCTCAGCCCCTCCCCACCCCTCTCCCCTCTCCCGCCCCCCCGCTCTTCCCCCCCCTCTCACCCCCCTCCCCACCCCTCTCCCCCCCCCCGCTCTTCCCCCCTCTCCCCCCCTCTCCCCCCCCCGCCCCCCCGCTCTTCCCCCCTCTCACCCCCCTCCCCACCCCTCTCCCCCCCCCCGCTCTTCCCTCCTCTCACCCCCCTCCCCACCCCTCCCCCCCCCCCCCGCTCTTCCCCCCTCTCCCCCCCCTCCCCCCCCTCCCCCCCCCCCCGCTCTTCCCCCCTCTCACCCCCCTCCCCACCCCTCTCCCCCCCCTCCCCCCCCCCCGCTCTTCCCCCCTCTCACCCCCCTCCCCACCCCTCTCCCCCCCCACCCCCCCCCGCTCTTCCCCCCTCTCACCCCCCTCCCCACCCCTCTCCCCCCCCCCCCCGCTCTTCCCCCCTCTCACCCCCCTCCCCACCCCTCTCCCCCCCCCACCCCCCCCACTCTTCCCCCCTCTCACCCCCCTCCCCCCCCCTCCCGCCCTTCACCCTTCCGTTGTAACTACTTGTCGCCAGTGGATGCTTTGTCATTGCCATGAAATCTGTAGCACACCCCTCTCTGTATTCTTGTCGCTTGTTGCTCAAGGGGCTGAGAGCATTCGTATGTAATTTCCCGGACCCGGGGGGGGGGGGAGGATTTAGAGTCTGTTTCCCTCTGTTTCTGTTGTGTGTTTTTTTTGAAAAAAAAATCAACCGAGGGGAAGGAAAATAGGCGCGATCGTGGCACCAGTCTGTAAATAGGCTTTCATTAAAATCCTGGCCTTTTCTCTTCATTCTAATTTTATTCACTGCAACAGAAAGCCGTGAAGTTGAAGGTCTCGTCGCAAGCTGTGGCATTCCCGCCTACATCTGTTGTGCGATGAAAGTGGTGATTCATCGTCTGTGGAACATCTCTCTCTCTCTCTCTCTCTCTCTCGCTTTCTCTCTCTCTCTCTCTCTTTGGGTGTTATAAATGCCAGCTGTTTTAATTCACATTTCAAGTGTGCGGAGCAAGGGAACTTGCCCAAGGCTTCGCCCTGACCTGACGGGAATTGAACCCAGGTCTCTCGCTTGCCAGTCGAGTGGTCAGCGCTGCCGATCTATAAACATTAGCTGTTGTGTTTCCGTTTCCTCAAAATGCTCCCATTTATTATTTGGAATTTGCCCGGCGAGTTTGTGTGCTTGACTTTGCCTAGGGACGCGGGGAAAAAAAATCGGCTGAATTTCAAACTGCTTGGCATACTATTCATGTACAGGAAATGGGAGAAGCCATCTGTTTTTGTGTATCTATTGACATGAATCCGGGATCTTAGCCTTCGGTTTTACGATGGATTTTCAACGCAGACAGTTTGAGTTTCCAGCGTGGTGTGTCTGAGTCATTCTGGGAAGTTGCACAAACAGACCGAGGGAGAATGTGCCCCAGCCGTGTCCCGAGCCACGCAAATCACACATGCAAAGACACACTGTGATTTGTGAATCTTTGCCAAAGGCCAGTAAGCTATAAAACGTCTCAGTAGCTGCGTTTCCAACAAAGGCCTTTTCATCTCACACACACACACACACACACACACACACAGAGAGAGAGAAAAAAAACAGGTTATGTAATGACCCGCAGAGTTCAGTGTGCAGTGGTTACAGTTCTGTGTGCAATCTGGGGAGGAATCCTGCGAAAGAACTTGCACTTCAAAAAACACAACCGACTGTTGCCTTTCACCAAACCCACCATTGTCTGAAGCAAACCACAACTGTTTATCTCACTGGGAGACGTCTCCAAAGTGCATAAAACGCTGCATAAAAGTTCCGTTAATTAGTTTGTTCAGATGCGTGCGTCGGTTGGTTGGTTGCCTGGCTCGGTTGGTACAGCGCCTTTCATGTCAGGGGGACGTGCCAAGGTGCTGGATAACGAGTGGCCGGGAGTGATAAATTAGCAGGAATTTCATGCGCTTATGCTTTTTTCCGCCTCTTACTGCCGTTGTTGTTGCAATTAGAGCTTGGGCCAGTGCACTGGGGGCAGCAGGATGTTGAGTTACTGTGCGATTCAATTGTAGAGATTTGGTTCAGAGCAAAGCAGTCTTGCTTATATATACTGAAAATGTGCAGGTGTAAGGGAAAAGAGTGGGGGACGGGGTGGGGTGGGGGGGGGTGGGGGGGAATGGGACTGTTTGGGTAGCTCTTCCAAAGAGCCGGTAAAGGCACGATGGACTGAATGGCCTCATTCTGTGCTGTAATATTCTGTGAAGTGAAAAGATTGAAATGTTCAGTCGTGAGATCGCTTGCGGCAGTTCAATTGTCGGATTGGAATTGATTTCGTTTTGTATAAATCGTTCAATCCACTGATGTAACCGTGATTAATTCTGTCACCTATTGCTGCACGCATAGCTAGACTGGAGGTGCCAACCACAACAAAATGATATTTGTAGAGAGCGCCTTTCATGTCAAGAGGACGTCCCGAGGCGCTGAACAGTTAGGGGTCAGAACCCGAAGTTGAGGGAGGGGCTGAGCAGGGTTGGGATGAGGGAGAGGCAGAGAGGTAGGAGGGCGGTTGAAGGCACGGTCGAAAAGGAGGGTCTTGAGTCGGGCCTTGAAGGAGGCAACGGAGGGAACAAGGCGAAGGGATTGAGTTCCAATGTATAGGGGCAGAGAGGCTGAAGGCTCGGCCACCGATGGTAGGGCAGGTCGGGCGGGAAATGGAGCCTGCTGAGTGGAGCGAGCGGACAGGTTGATAGGGGGTCAGCAGGTCAGAGAGATAGGAGGGGGCAAGGCCGTGGAGGTACTTGAAAGTGAGGACAAGGATCTTGAATTGTATTCTCTGAGGGATTGGGAGCCAGTGAAGCCGGGCGAGGTCGGGGGTGGGTGGTAGAGTCACGGAGCCTGACGAGAGAGGACACGAGCTGCAGAATTTTTGGATGATCTCATTCCTTGGTTCAAGATAATGAAAGTTTCAAATCAGACTCGTTTATTTTCTGTATTTTTTTAAAGGAAAAAGATTGGTTTTAAAAGATGCAAACTAATTCAGTTTTAACTTTTTTAGGGAGGGTTTTGTTTCACATTTCATATTCCATGTAAATATGTGGAATATTTTCAACTAAACTTTAATCATGGCTCGCATTGAGACCCACCAGTCTTCAGAGCATCGTGATGTGATTTTGTTTCTGTCCAATTTTCCCTCGTCTGTGTCTGGCCTCCGTTGTTCTGTAATGATAATAATGATAGTAATAATCTGGGCATTTGATAAAGCTCCTTATCGTGTGCTTGAGACACCTCAAAGTGTTTCACAGAATATACTGTAAAGTGAAGTGACTGTATATTTTGTGGGGGAAATGCGGCGGCCAATTGTGTACAGCAGTGTCCCACAAACAGTTTTCGCACTCCACACGCCTCTGTTTACCCGGCTGTAATTGGGATCGAGTGACCAAATTATTATTATTTATTGATAGAAGGAATTATTACCTCCAGGAAAGCGCTCTGTCAGTCGACTAACAACCGGGTTCCTAGTTACTGCTCGGGAAACAGAAGCATGTGGAGTAATGAAACTTGTCTATTCCGCCCTGCCGGGAATCGACCCCAGGTCCTCTCTTGCCAGGCGAGTGCTCTAGCCACTGAGCTATGGGATTCCACTGTATTCGCCTTTGACTTGTGATAATACAGTGATATTGACCTACGACTGGCAAGCAAGCACTATATAGAATACCGTACTAACATTGCAAAGTAATGAATGGTTCAACTATGGTTCAAAATCCAATCCAGGTGCAAAATAATCTTTCCAAATAGTAAAAAAAAGACTTAAACACACATGGATACATAAACCCAATTAAAATGATTGTTTAAAGTCCCTTTTTTGGGGTCAATTTCACAGCCCCACTCTACACATACACACACACACAACACACACACAAACACACATCCCTTGCATTTGAATACTAACGAGTAGACCAAGATTGCTTTGTGGTTGGTTTAATGTGGGATTCTGATAGCAAGCAAAACTTGAGTTATAGTGCTTTCAATTGTAGAGATTTGGTTCAGTGCAACGCAAATGTGCTTCAGGGAATCGAATACTGAAATATGTTGTGTATATTTTACAAGGATGCTGCAAATGCCCTGCATATTAAAAAGTATAAATGACTCTAGAAATCTCCACATCGGGCTCGTTTGGCAAGCTGTCTTAGGCGGCTTGTGGCTATCATGCCATGAATACAATTCAGGTGGAAAATAACTCATTCTTAATAGTCCTCCTTACATGCCAACGGCTTCCAGCATTTGTCTGAAGGATAGTGAAAAGTCCAGCTGTAACGGTGTGAAAATGAGGGGGAAGCTGTCTTGTCTTGAGCCAACAGGGCTATTTATTTCCAGGTCGTTATGTGTGAGAGTTGGGCTTGGAGCTAAGGTGTGCCCCTCATTATTCTCGCCTCCCCTGCGAGTCAGACCTACATGTTTGAAACACTGCCTTTGGAAGTGTTTAAAAAAGAACGCATCTGTCTGATGGCCACAGTGCCTCGCCACCTCATTACCTTACAACAGTGTCACCGAGGTCTGTGTTCACCGTGACAGAGGCAGCAGCAGCCAACGCACAAACTAACCGTCTGGGGTCCTGTAGCTCGGTTGTTAGAGCACCCGCCTCGCAAGTGAGAGACCTGGCTTCGAATCCCACCAGAGAGAAACCTTGGGAAGGTTTTCTCACTCCACACGCCTCTGTTTACCCGGCTGTAATTGGGTTCCTGCTTGTTAGTCGATTGGCGGATCGCTTTTCCAATGGTAATAAACCATTTAAAAAAAAATGTGGCCACTCAACCCACAACTGTTTGCGTGGACACTGCTGTGCGCAATTAGCTGCAGCGTTTCACCCAGAAAATATTGTCAATTAACTTTACAGCAGAGCTCCTGTAGCTCAGTGGTTAGAGCATTCGCCTTACAAGCGTGTTCGATTCCAGGTAGGTCAGGGCAAAGCCTTGGGCAAGTCTCCTTTCTCCACACGCCTAATAATAATAATCTGTCCAAAAACACCCACAATAATAAACATTGGTCGTTTTCAACCCACGGCTGTTTGTGGGGACGCTGCTGTGCGCAATTGGCTGCCGCGTTTCGCCCACAAATGTACAGTCAATTCACTTTACAGTATATTCTGTGAAGCGCTTTGAGGCGTCTCAAAGGTGCGATAATGGTAATCATAATAATGATCCTTGCATTTGTTATCGCGGCTTATCGCGTCTTTGAGACGTTTTGAAGCGTAAAATGAATTGACTGGGAATATATCAAATGTAAGGTTTATCAGTATTATTATTATTATTATCATCATCCACAATTTATTGTTTTTATTTTCACTGGAGCCGGGGGATAAATGGTAAAGTGACCGTGAATTTTGTCCGGTGGACCCTCGTCCTGACGAGAGCAGGTGCAATGTGCCGCCCCGTGTTTGGCAAGCTGAGTAGCCCTCTCCCGAGCTAGACAGTTGTGTTTCAGTGGTGGTTTATCCGTTCATTCCGTTTGAATACAGAGCTCTCATCGTCTGCCATTGCACTTGCAAGGGCTCTGCAATAATATCTGTGCCAAGGCATTGGCAATCGTCCAGTTGTCTCTGTTTAAAAGCAGCGTTCACCATTAACTGGAGGAGTTAAGAGCTCGCTCTGAGTGTATATTGTACAACATTCTGACAGCAACAGCTGTGATCAGAGACAGCAGATTATATAATCTTACTCATGGGGTTTATAATAGCACTATATTGTGCCCAGTAATAATAATAATCATTCTTTGGAGCTCCTGCGGCTCAGTGGTTAGAGCGCTCGCCTTAAGCGTGATACCCGTGTTCGAATCCAGGCAGGTCAGGGCGAAACCTTGGGCAAGTTTCCTTACTCCACACACTTGCCTATTAATAATCCGTCCAAAAAACCCCACAATAATAAAAATTGGTCATTTTCAATCCACGACCGTTTGTGGGGGACGCTTTGCGCAATTGGCCGCTGCGTTTCGCAAAAAAAGTACACTCAATTCACTTTACAGTATATTCTGTGAC
Organism: Hydrolagus colliei; assembly: GCA_035084275.1. Classification (NCBI taxonomy): domain Eukaryota; kingdom Metazoa; phylum Chordata; class Chondrichthyes; order Chimaeriformes; family Chimaeridae; genus Hydrolagus; species Hydrolagus colliei. Next base: position 25,239,894 of record CM068748.1, on the reverse strand, counting down.
GCGCTTTGAGACGTTGAAATGATGTGAAAAGCCCTGTAACAAATGCGAGGATTATTATGATTTAATTTGATAAATTGCCATATCTCATTGAAAGATGTCAAAGCACTTCGCAGATAGCTGCTGTTAAAGATGGGGACTGATCTATATATATATGCGCATACATTCGTTATATGTGTGTGTGTGTAGATGAGAGCAGCAGCCAATTTATGCAGAACAATGTCCCATAAACAACCGCAAAGTCGATTTTATAGCTGAACAAAACCTGAAGGATTGTTTACCAGGGCGCTGGGACGAAACTCTCTCTTTTTTCAAAGAATGCAACGCTTCCATTGTGAAGCTTCTCGATTCATGCCGTGCATCTAAAAATATTCAATCAAAATCAAAATGAAAATCAAACCATTACGGATTGAACACGGATTATTGTTGTGGATTGAACATGGATTTACCATGACTCGAACGAATGTTGGGAGGTGGGGTGAGGAGAGGGGGTGGGGGTGGCTGCTTCCTATAGGGTGGCTAACACTGGTCAAAACCTGGAGTCCTGTAGCTCAGTTGGGTAGAGCGCTCGCCTTACAAGCGAGAGACCTGGGTTTCGATTCCAGGCAGGGTGATACCTTGGGCAAGTTTCCTTACTCCACACGCCTGATAATAATCCCTCAAAAAATACCGTTTGTGGGACACTGCTGTGCGCAATTGGCTGGCGCGTTTCACCATTCACTTTACAGTATATTCTGTGAAGCGCTTTGAGACGTCTAGAAGACGTGAAAAGTGCTATATCAAACGCAAGGATTCTTATTGTTAGACCGTGAGCTCAAAGTCTCAACCTTTTGACTCGGACAAGAATGCTACCAACCGACTGAGGCAGTTTGTGAACTTGTAGCAAAAGGAAGACTTAGTTCATAAAAAAAAGTTGAATATATCTGACCACATCAGCTACATTTACAAGTGTTGCATGTAGTATTTAAATCTTCTGCCAACGCTGGGGGATTTTTAAAAATTCAATCAACACAAACATATTCATAGTCATTAAATCCCCGTTTGTTCTTTGGACTGTTTAATAATGATTTGACCTCTTTTTGCTTTTCAGATTAACCGAACCATCGGGATATTTAACAGATGGACCAATAAATTATAAATATAAAACGAAATGCACATGGTTGATTGAAGGATAGTAAGTATGCCTTATTTTGTCTCCCTCTCCCCCCTCTCCCCTCCCCCACCAAGTTTTTTTTAAAAAAACAACGAAGATCTCCACCCATTCTGCTGAGTTATGTTTTGTGGGGATGTAATTGTTTAAATTACTATTTGGAACGCTGTAATTGCAGTTTAGTCTTCAGTTTGTTTAAAATTAAGTTTCCCTTTTTTCTAAAAAAAAGTGTAGTTTTAGGATTTAAAAAATGCATGACTACAAGTTCGCAATCTGTTTTAAGAAGATCAATTCTGTAATGTGTCTACATTTAATCCTTAAATTTGGTTCGTTCATTTCTGTGTTGCATACACAGTTTTATATCATTTACAGCTATTTGAACGTTGCGTTTTCAATGAATTGACAACTTTAGTAAGTTTGCGTTAATTAATGGCAATTAACATATGGCCAACAGATTCTGGCTGTTTTTTGCAAGTACTTCCATGCCTCTTTAACACATTCATTGACTACGATGGCATCTGAGTGACTATTGAGTGGCGAAACTATTAAGATTTATATTTATACAGTACTTTGAAGACCTCATGAAAACGTGTTAAGGCGTCACATCAAATGTAAGGATTATTATTATTAGTAGTAATGAGAGAGCTAAATATACCAAAGCGAAAATTGTTCAGTGATGTTTTGGATGGAAACAACTGGTTGCAAATGGTGAAACTCGTGCTTCTAGTTTTGTTTTTTAACGTTTGATTTCTCTTGCAGTCCAAATGCAGTGTTAAGGTTAAGGTTTAACCACTTTGCTACGGAATGTAGCTGGGACCATATGTATGTGTACGATGGAGATTCGATATATGCACCTTTGATAGCTGTATTCAGGTGAGTGAGAACCATCTTGTACAAAGACTATACCCTTGAGCCTCCCGTGAAGCTTGTGTAGATTGCTTCTGCTTTTTCAATTGGGGCAACAGTAAGACCAAAATGTACGGCTGTGATTTGATTGAAAGATTTTAAGAGAGCCAAGTGATACATGTTGATGGTTTCATTGCTAAATGTTATTTTTTTGGCGTATGAGGACGCATGAAATGGACTGTTTGCGATCTTGGCTTGCCACGCAAAAGCGTAGCCAACCGCACAGCTAAGTGGGACGCAATGGTAATTAGCAGCCCATTCACTGAACACCAATACCCTTGTCACTTTGAAAGCATACGTGCATTTTATTTTGCTGTTTCTTCTGTGCCCTGATGGTAACTCGCTGAACACAGTAGAGGTGTGTAACAACAACAATGACTTAGATTTACACAGCGCCCTCCACGCCGGATGGCGTCTCAGAGCGCTTCACAATAGTGGAACCCGGGACCGAGCCAGGGACAGGGGGAGAAAGGTGACCAAAGGCGCGGTCGAAGAGAAAGGTCTTTAGCTGTGATCTGAAACTGGGAAGAGAGGGGGGCGAGGCGAAGGGAGTGGGAGCTGGTTTGGGGGAGAGAGGAGATCAGAGAGGTAGGAGGTGGTGCAGAGGAGTGGAGGGATTTGGTGAGGATCTTGAAGTCGATCCTCTCAGGGACAGGGAACCAGTGGTACACTCAGTGTGTACCAGCTCACTGTGTGTACAGGTGTATAGCAAGGCTCCAGCTCACTGGGTATATAGGTGTCTAGCAATCGGAGTGTGTGGGAGGGGGTGTGTTGGTAGCCAGTGTGCAGTGGGTTCCGCAGGTTTCTCTCTCTTGGGTCTCTCGTTGGAGGCCAGGGAAGGGTGGCCGCGACACGTGTGTCTGGATGAGAAAGGCAACGCACGTTTACTCGTAAAAAAAAAAAGGTTTGTGAATAATCCTGGAAAGCCGATAGACTGCACCGCACAGCCGCAGTGTTCAAACGCGATGTGTTCTTTTGTTTTAAAATATCAGACACAGTTTTGGGGGCGGATGACAGGGAGAAGGGGAGGTGGGGGCCATTGGGATTGGACGTGAACAGGTTAAGCACTTAAAAAAATCTGACTTTTCCCATGGGCGATCGTTCCTTTCAAAGCAGACGGCAAGTCGTTTTTTTTCCTTCTCGCTCCTGAGAAGTCGGTTAGGCGGCTCCTTCAAAGTGCCCATTAAGTGACGGCTTGCGAGGCAGATTATTTAAATGAACTTAAAAGATGCATATATTCCGTCTGGAAGAAGGAAATCCACTTCACACTGACTGAGGGCAGAGACGGCTGAATACCAAAGGACAGGCACACGGCTGAGAATATTTCCATCTGAAAGGAAATTGCATCTTAAGGGCACCGCACTGAACTGCCGTTAAGTAACCAGTTGGCAGGTGTGAGAGTTAATCAGCGATGTGGCTTCTGTCAACCCAAGCAATTCCCTTGGTGTGCATCTGCTTTCCAGATCGCTCTGTATAAACGGCCCTTTACAATGTCGGCAGGGAACGCGGAGTCGTTTGATTGGGGAGGGGAGGAGGTAGCTCATTGAAGGGCAAGCCGAATAATAGTTTATTGAGCCGCAAGAAAGAGCTCAATTGTGCTGATGGTGAAACAGCCGAACGAGGGTTTTTGCAGAGTGATAACACTGATGGAAATTTTTTCTGAGACTTAAGCACGGGAACAAAACAAGACTTGACGGAGGCGGATGTTAATTTGCTCCTGAGCCTCGCCGCCGAGTAATATTTATAGCTGAGATTTTCCAGATATTTATAAACTTTGCTGCAATTTCCAACCTTCCCCCGGTTTGTTTTGAAAGGCTGGTTTACAGAATGTAGTGGAAGGTACACAAAATCTCGACGTGTTTGGCTTAAATCCTGCGCAGAAATGAGACTGTTTAAAATGCCGCACTCTTCATTTTATCTTGAACGCACCGGCTGAGTGGGATTTCAAGCGCCTGTGAATGTTTCCGAAGTGTTTATTCGGAACGTCAGATGACGTGTGTTGGAAGCAGTCCTCTGCAATCCTGAATTTCAATCAACTATTTTTGACCTTGTGGCTTGTTCATGGCAAATAGTTTTACAAATCCAGAATGTGGAGGTGCCATCATTGGGCAAAATTTGGAAAATATGTCAAAAGAAAGCACCGATGGGTTTAAAAAACTAGATGAAGTGACCAAATCGAACTGTTTTCTATATGCGAGAAAATATACATATACCGATTGGGACCGTCTTGAGGCGGGTCTTGAAGGAGGCCGGGGAGGGGTCAAGGCGGAGGGACTGGGGGATAGAGTTCCAGAGGCTGAGGTAGAGTGACTGAAGGCTCGCCCGCCGAAAGCGGGGGCACATGGAGCAGGCCAGAGCCTGCTGAGTGGAGTGGGTGGGTGGGCGGGTTGGTAGGGGGTTAGGAGGTCACAGATGTAGGGTCGGGCAAAGCAGTAGATGACATGGGCCGCAGAGTTCTGGATTATCTGAAAACTGTTGGAAGGAGACATTGGGAAGGCCGACAAGCAGGGCATTTGCGAGGTCACGCCCGGCTGTAATGAAGGCGTGATTGAGGGTTTCAGCGGGCAACAACGTTAATGGCTCACGTTTATTTTGTGCCCTTCAGACAGGATAGCGTCCCAGAGCACTTGGATGTTTCCCAAGTAGATTTGTTGAGCTCGGTTGTCTTTTGCCGATTAAAGGTCTCACGAGAATATTGCTTGTGTCATGGTATTGATACCACAAATATACAGTCAATTCTCCGACTCTTCCTTCATCCTGCCCCTTCCCCTCCCCTACCTGACTGTACAGCGCCTTGAGACATCCTCTAGACGTGAAAGGCGCTATATAAATGTAAGTTTTGATTTTGATTGATTGTGGAACAAGAGGAATCTATGAATCAGGCCCATAATAATAATAATCCTTGCATTTGATATCTCGCTTTTCACATCTTGTAGATGTCTCAAAGCGCTTCACAGAATACACAGTGAAGTGAATCGACTGTATATTTGTGGGCGAAGAACTGACAAAGCAGGGACGAAGAAAAGTAACGACAGTATCATGAAAGGAAGGAAAGGGACCGTTAGTTGCGAGAAGCTGATGTCGGAGGAGAGCTTATATAACATCAGGAGACTATGTAATAATTGAAGGAAAAAGCTGTAGGAAGACCAAGGTATGGATCACTCCCAGGTCCAGCAAGACGGTAAAACAAGAGGATGTGGGTTTAGAGTTGTAGTAATTGAGGGCAGATACCAGGGCATATTTCTTTACCCTGAGGATAGCTAACAACTGAAACTTGTTTCCAGAAAATGTGATGAGGCCAACACACTGGACCCATTTTGAAAACAAATGGTTTGATGCTGTGTGACGGGATCGATGTTGATTTTGGAAGTTTGAGATCAAATTGACCAAAATTGACACTGTGGCTCAGTGGTCAGAGCACTCGCCTTACAAGCGTGAGACCTGTGTTTCGAATCCAGCCAGGTCAGGGCGAAACCTTGGGAAAGTTTCCTTACTCCACACACCTGATAATAATCCCTCCCCCCAAAAATAAATAAATTGGTCAGTTCAGTCCACGGCTGTTTGTGGGGGACGCTGCTGTGCGCAATTGGCTGCCGCATTTCTCCCACAAATGTACAGTCAATTCGCTTTACGGTATATTCTGTGACGCCCTTTGAGACGTCTAGAAGACGTGAAAAGCGCGACATCAAATGCAAGGATTATTATTATTAATATTATTAGAATCTGAAACTATCTTCTGACGGAAGGAGAAAACTACAGATGTGAAGTACAAAGGATCTGGTAAATTTTTAATGAATATCTCGGGCCTTGTACTTGACCATCCTTTGAAGTCTTATCTGCTCGTTAGCAAAAACATGTTCGTTCCTACCAGTCGTTGCATAGTTAATAAACCAATATTTTATTTTGTCCTTTGAAAAAAAAATCATGTTTCACTGCTTTGGGGAAAATGTCCAATGGGGAAGTGGAGCCATTTTACATTGGTAAATTAATTTGAGGTTGGCATTCGTGCTTGGATTACCGCAGCCCAAAAGTATGCATTGGTCATTGTAATATTCTCATCTTATTTAAAGCCGAATACTGTTAAACTTTAATGGCTGTGGTAGGATGTCTCTTTCAGTGAATTCGTGGTTCAGGCAATTATGTAACCTGAATGTTTGATTTCCTCCCACGTTTCCACTCCCCCTCACACCCCCACACCCTCCCCCGTGGTGTGTTTGTACAGTAGTTCAAATGTAAATGTGCAAATGTACACTCTACATTTCAAGGGTGAAAGCTGAGCTGCTTTGAAAAAGGCAAAGAAATGAATTACTCAGAAAGTTAAATAGATATTCTCTTCCGTGTAATTCAAGACTATTCTTGTTGGACATTTGCTTGTTTGACCCAACAGCAAACAGCAACAACAACAAAATTACATTTATAGAGCGCCTTTCACGTCAGGAGGACGTCCCAAGGCGCTGAAACAGTATGACTGAGGATTTATCTAATGTTTTTTGCTCCCTGAATGCCTTCCTTTCTCTATTGTTAACAACAACAACAAAATTACACTTGTATAGTGCCTTTCACGTCACGTCAGTGAAGTCACTCATAAATGTGAGGGTAATGGCTAAAATTGTCACTTTTCTGCTGTTTAATTCCCTTATCCCTTTAATTGGATGAATGTTGCGTGGAGGTCCAGCAATTCATTATAATAAGAAGATAAGTATTTTCTGGTGAAAGCAGATCTCGTTTGCTTTCCACCATCGTGACAGTTGCTTGACATGCTGTGTCCCAAACTGTGTACCAAATCCCAGGATATTATTTGTAGTCCTAAGCGGTTAGAGCGCTCGCCTCACAAGCGAGACACCTGGGTTTGATTCCCAGCAGGGCGAAAACCTTGGGCAACAACAATAAAATTACATTTGTAGACTGCCTTTCAGATCTGGAGGACGCCCCGAGGGCAAGTTTCCTTACTCTACCTACACGCCTGATAATAATCCCTCAAGTAAAAAAACAACAATGATAAAAAACGTTCACTTCAATCCACGGACTGTTTGTGGGATGCTGCTGTGCGCAATCGGCTGCTGCGTTTCGCCCACAAACATACCGTCAGTTCGCCATATATTACAGTAATATGCTGTGAAGTGCTTTTGAGACGTGAAAAGCGCTATATCAAATGCAAGAATTATTATTATTATCATTATTGTTAATGTTAATTTCTCGCAGGAATTTTATCCAATTTGTTCTCAAAACGAACAAGACTTTCTGCTTCCATCGTCTCCCTAGGGAGCCTGTTCCACAAGTTTGCTATATTACGGACGTGTGTTGTTTCCAACTGGCTGTGTCCGTGCGTTCAAGTTGATCTGAAATGTTGATCGCGACGCACGTTCTATAACTTGATTTCTTTTTGCCCTTTTCCACAGTGGCCTCATAGTTCCAGAGGTACGAGGAAATGAAACCGTACCTGAAGTAGTCACCACCTCTGGCTATGCCTTGCTGCACTTTTTCAGTGATGCTGCTTATAACTTAACTGGATTCAACATTTTCTACTCGTAAGTACGTTAACACGGTAGGCTGACGCGTACAGCATCATTGGGTGCTGATGCAAGTGTTTTAAGGTTCTGAAATGAAAGGAGTTGATGCGATCAGTAAGCTTTTTTCCACTTGTTGGACTTGTTGGACTTAATTAGACACTGTAACTGTATCACAACTTTTTAGTCGCCCTGTCTGTATAAGGCAGCAGCCGATTTCAATGGGAGTTTCTTTACAGAGCTGACGATGATTACGATGATGTCCTGTAGCTCAGTGGTTAGAGCAACAGCCTTACAAGTGAGAGACCTGGGTTAAATTCCAGGCAAGTCAGGGTGTAAAACCGTGGGCAAGTTTCCTTACTCCACAAAATAATCCCTCAAAAAACAATAAGAATTTGGAATCCATGACCTTTGTGGGGACGCTGCTGTGCGCAATTGGCTGCCGCTTTTCGCCCACATACATACATATAGTCAATTCACTTTACAGTGTATCCTGTGAAACGCTTTGAGATGTCTAGAAGATGTCTATATCAAATGCAAGGATTATTATTATGAGAATGTGGTCCTCACAGCTGGAGGTTGAAGGGGAAAGCCTCATCATATTTAATAATCCTTGCATTTCATACAGTGTCTGTCTTATCTCAAAGCGCTTTAATAGAATATACCGTAAACTGAATTGACTATGGATATCGTGGGCAAAACGCAGCAGCCGATTGTGCGCAGCGGTGTCCCACAGACAGTGGTGGATTGAGTGACCAAATTATTAGTACTATTTTCATTGAATAGAGAACTCGATGCATGCATTGGGATGAAGGAAAGAAAGGGCTTTAAGAGAAGCGATTAGGAAGGGTGGAGACGCAGATAAGGTAACCTCACAGATTAGTTGGGCTGAATGGCCTGTTTTTTGTGCTTAAACACGTGATTCTAGGTAATACCGTTGTTCCCGGTTGCGCGAAACACTTTGCTGAAAAATTTTCACCCACATCTAATGTTGGAGATCTCAAAACCTCAAACCCAGGCGAACTCCGAAATGCAGTCGATAATCACGTTGCGGAGAAGAGCATTGTTTTACACTTGTGTGATTTAGTGGCGAATGCAGAAATCATAACTGCTGATGTCGGTGAATAATTGACAATTTTCCATACCATCAGAAGCGCCAAGGTGCAGATTATTATTGTTTGCTAATCAACGACTTCTGTTCGTATTCGAGCTTCCGGCAGTGGAATGAGTCACATTTTGCTGGCGAAGGCGCATTAATCAACAAAAACAGTTGGCTCCGCGAGGTGTTACGTTCTGTCACGATAATTAAACATTCAAACCGTGGCCAAAAGAAACAAATAGCTGTGCAGTTTGCTTTGCGCTGGAGGCTGGCTGACTCAGCCACACAGAAAAGACAGTCCCTTTCGCATACCGACTTCATACGGATGAAATGCCATGCGAATCAGTGCTGGGCTCTGTTCAGAATTGCTCTCCTGAAAATGATTCGAGGAGTCCGATGGTCAGGAGGTTTGATTGGACAACATTTTGCGCCGTTAAAGATTCAGTCGTCGCGTTTGCTCTGGAATGATATTGAGATGCTGTTGGTTTCGAGCAGTTCAGAATGTGCTTTGCTGCTCCCGTTTCTCTGATCTCCTCGGCGCCAGCCAATGCAAAAGGCATAAATTTGGCTTCACAATCCTAATCGCCGTGGCACTCTGCCTCCAGCTATCCAAGATGACTTACAAGCGAGTGACCCGTGTTTGAATCCAGGCAGGTCAGGGCGAAACCTTGGGCAAGTTTCCTTACTCCACACACACACACACACGCACACGCACACGCACACGCACACACACACACACGCCTAATAATAAACCGTCCAAAAAGAAACACAATAATAAAATCGGTCATTTCAATCCACGACTGTTTGTGGGGACGTCGCTGTGCGCAATTGGCTGCCGCCTTCGTCCGGAAACCTACAGTCGATTCACTTTACAGTACATTCTGTGAAGCGCTTTGAGACGTCTGGAAGACGTGAAAAGCGCTATAACAAATGCAAGGATTAGTATTATTATGATGAGCAGAAGAGGTTGCTAGCATTGCCCAAGAGGAGGAAATTGTTTCAGTGTCTTTGAGCACTGTTTGGGGCACCGGTTAAAATTTTGCTTGATCAGCAAGCTATCGATGCTTGCTCCTTAACACACCAATAGGATTGATTGAAAAGGAATCCTGTGCCTTCTGATTGACATTGGTTGAGTGATATGAGCTGTCAGCAGAGCAGCGGAATGTCTGCAGGTGTCTAAAATTAATTTCAAAGCTTTTTTTTGAAAGAAAATCTGTGGTCGTGCATTATTTTCACCAGAGATAACGGGGTGGATTGTAACCATGCTTACAATGCTCAAAAGAGTCCTGTGGCTCGGTGATTAGAGCGCTCGCCTTACAAGCGAGAGTCCCCGGTTCAGTTCCAGGCAGGGTGAAACCTTGGGCCAGCTTCCTTTGTTCCACACGCCTGGTAATAATTCCTTGAAAAAAAATTGGTCTTTTCAATCCACGGCTGTTGGTGCTGTGCGCAAATGGCTGCCGCGTTTCGCCCACATACATCAAGTCAATTCACTTTACAGTATATTCCGCTTTTGAGACATGAAAAGCGCCATATCAAATGCAAGGATTATTCTTATTATCATTCGATTGCTTTGATCTGAAGCTGGTCGGCACTGATTTTATTGCTGACGCTCTCAACAGCGGCCACCAATGGAACGGAAATCTGTTCTTGCAATAACTGAAGCAGTGGGCTGTGTCTGGCAGGAAGTAAACCAGGAACTTTTTTGGGGGAGTTGCTTGGTTTCATTGCCTGTCATGTGTGAAGTCAAATGATTTTTTACAAATGTTTCCAGTTAACTGGAAATTAAAGTTAACTAGAGACCGTCGCAGAAATGACATTTCTTATAACCATTACTCGTGCTGTGGAAACTTGTGTTTCTTTTTAAAATTCTGCCCAGATTATTTTTGCGTGGGCTGTTTTGGAGGATGTACTGATAATAATAATGAATAATAAACAATAATCCTTGTAGTTGATATAATAATAACAATCCTTGCATTTGATATAGCGCTTTTCATGTCTTCCAGACGTCTCAAAGCGCTTTACAGAATATACGGTAAAGTGAATTGACTGCATATAAGAACATAAGAACTTAAGAATTAGGAGCAGAAGTAGGCCATTCGGCCCTTCGAGCCTGCTCCGCCATTCAGCAAGATCATGACTGATCTTCTCACCTAACTCTAATTACCTTCCCTGTCCCCATATCCCCTAATCCCTCTATTTTTCAAAAATCTATCAGTCTCAGCCTTGAAAATGTTCAAGGACTGAGCATCTACAGCCTTCTGGGGTAGTGAATTCCATAAATTCACTACCCTCTGAGTGAAGAAATGTTTCCTCAACTCCGTTCTAAAAGGCTGACCCTTAATTTTAAGATTGTGACCCCTGGTTATAGATTCTCCTACCAGGGGAAACAGTCCCTCAGTGTCTACTTTATCTAGCCCTTTAAGAATCTTATATGTTTCAATAAGATCTCCATTAATTCTTCTGTACTCTAGAGAATACAGCCCTAGTTTATTCAACCTATCCTCATAGATCAGTCCCTTCATCCCAGAAACTAACCTAGTGGATCTACGCTGCACCCCCTCTAAGGCAAGTATGTCCTTTTTTAAATAAGGAGACCAAAACTGGTATATCTGGGAGAAATGAGGCAGCCAATTGCGCACAGCAAGTGTCCCCACAAACAGTCATGGATTGAAATACCCAATTTATTATTGTGTTTTTTTTCTTGAGGGATTATTATCAGGCTTGCGGAGTAAGGAAACTTGCACAAGATGTGCAAGTCACTAACAAGATTGTGTTAGTGACTCGTTGAAGGTGGCAGGACAGGTAGACAAGGCTGTTAAGAAGGCATATGGGATACTAGGCTTTATAAATAGGGGTATAGAGTACAAAAGTCAGGAAGTGCTGACTAACCTCTATAAGACTTTGGTGAGGCCTCAGCTGGAATACTGTGTTCAATTCTGGTCACCACACTAAAGAAAGGATGTGAAGGCATTGGAAAGGGTACAAAGAAGATTTACTAGGATGGTGCCAGGATTGAGGGACTTCAGCTATGAGGAGAGGCTAGATAGGCTAGGGTTATTCTCTCTGGAGCAGAGAAGATTGAGGGGAGACCTAATAGAGGTTTATAAGATCATGAGGGGTTTCGACAGGGCAAATAGAGAAAAACTATTTCCACTCGTGGGCGAATCTGTGACTCGTGGTCACAGATTTAAAATAGTTTCAAGGCGAAGTAGAGGGGAGCTGAGCAGAAATTTTTACACTCAGCGAGTTGTTCGAATCTGGAATGCATTGCCTGAAAAGGTGGTGGAGGCTGATTCGATAACAACTTTTAAAAGGGAATTAGATCTTTATTTAGGGAGAACAGGTCTATTAGGCTATGGGGAGCGGGCAGGGCAGTGGGATTGAATCGCTCTTTTCAAAGAGCCGGCACAGACTAGATGGGCCGAATGGCCTCCTTTTGTGCCGTAAAATTCTATGAATCTATGATTCTATGTTGCCCTGAACGCAGGACTGTCGGTTGTAAGGCAAGTGCTCTAACCACTGAGCTACAGGACTCCGATGTAGTGCCTTATCACGCCTTCGAGACGTCTCAAACCGCTTCACAGACTGCGCTGTAAAGTGAATCGAACATGTATTTTGCGGGCAGAAGGCAGGATGTCAAGTCAACTAGAGGAATAATCTCACCTCGAGTTCTCGCCTGCGACCTGCAAACTATTTGCACTTTCGAACAAGTGTTACTGAAAAGCAATCAGCAGTGGCTTTTTTTTGAGTGTCATGGGGATACGGAAGCAAATCCCTCACTTGCCCTGTCTGATCAGCTCTTGCAGAAAGATGATTGAATCTGGCACCTTCGCAGTTTGCTTCACTTAGTGCCACATAACTTGCAACTGAACCGTCAGCGAAGATCTTAGTGTTAGTTTTGAAGAGTATCTCAACTGTGGATCTGTGTTTATAAATGTATATCTTTATACTGTATATCTATATATAAAAAATCAGGAGTTCAGGAGAATGAGGAGAAATGTCTCAAGTGTTTTATCTTTCGCCCACAATTACACAGTTGATTCACTTTACAGTATATTCCGTGAAGCGCTTTGAGATGCCTTGAAGACGTGAAACGCGCTATAATAATAATAATAATAATAATAATAATCCTTGCATTTGATATAGCGCTTTTCACATTTTATCGACGTCTCAAAGCGCTTCACAGAAAATACTGTAAAGTGAATTGACTGTATATTTGTGGGCGAATCATGGCAGCCAATTGCGCACAGCAGCGTCCCCACAAACAGCCGTGGATTGAAATGACCAATTGTATTATTGTGGTTTTTTTTGAATGGATTATTGTTAGACGTGTGGAGTAAGGAAACTACTCCACAAGGTTTGGCCCTGACCTGCCTGGATTCGAACATAGGTCTCCCCAGCTTGGTCTCCCCAGCTTGCAAGACAAGTGCTCTAACCACTGAGCCACAGGAGCTCCACAAGCTATATCAAATACAAGGATTATTATTATTTTATTATCTTGTTTGTGGTGCATGATCAATCAATCAAATCAAATCAATCAATCAATCAATCAGTCAGTCAGTCAGTCAGTCAGTCAGTCAGTCAATCAATCCTTACATTTACAGAATGCCTTTCATGTCAGTAGGACGTCCGAAGGCGCTGTACAGTCAGTGAGGGACCAGAGCACAGGAGGTCTTCCATGAGAAGACATCCTTCAGCCACGTTTGACCCACGAGTATCTAGTTATTGCCCCTCCGCCCCCCCCTATTGGCACTTTACGGCTGAAACACAAAGTCCTAACACCAGTGACCTGGAAACCTCTAAAGAACACATTTGCACTCGTTGTAGAAGCTTTATTTTAATGTGAAGAGTCCCTTGGGATTTTGATACGTTCCTTGAAATGCAGATTCAGACGGAATGCAATGGAATACACATTCGTAGCCTACAGTGCTTTGAACCACAGCAAGAGGATTTTGGTGCTTGAAGTATTCAATGTGGAGACTCGGTTTGAGTCCCTGGGAAGACCAGATCTTTATCCCATCAATTGCTGGCAGAGCTCAGACAGACACACGATTGTTCCCAACTGCGCTGTTGTTTGAGCAATTAAATTGCTTACTTACGCCACGGCGTTTTAATCAGAATTGTGTTGTTATCACCGAGGAGATTCACAGTTGAATCAGCCCCCAAAAGTCCCGTGTCACTGTGTCCTGGGGAATCAGTATTGAAAAACCTCAAAACGAGTCAATCCACAAATCAGCTCAGCCGCGGAGGAGGACTGGGGACAGTGATTTTAGAAATGTGTGTACCATTGGAAGCTTTTTTTTATTATGGCACTGATAGGATACCCAGGCACCCACTGTCTTCGCTCTACCTGGTCTGGCCTCCTCCATGTCCCCCCGAATCCTCCGCTCCACCGTTGGCGGCCGGGCCTTCAGCCACTACGCCCCGAGGCTCTATAACGCCCTTCCTCACTCCCTTCGCCTCGCTCCCTCTCTTCCCACTTTCAGGTCTCGGCTGAAGACCTTTCTTTTCGAGGTCACCTTTCTCCCCCCTCCCCCGGCTCGGCCCCGGGATCCGTTATTGGGAAGCGCTCTGAGACGCCGTCCACAATGGAAGGCGCTGTAAAAATCCAAGTTGTTGTTTGTTGTTGTTGTATGAGTGTCTGAAATGTGTGTAGTAATATTCTGTAAGCTTTGGTAGATATTGCGTAGGTTATATTCTCTCCTGGGTGGTACGTTTACCAGGCTTTATCGTAACGCCCACTTACATGGCGTCTTTCATGTCGGGACGACACCCGGAACTACTTCACATCATGGTTTGGGAGCTGAAGCTGTGGGGGGAGCTGGGAAGAAGATCACCAAACGCACAGTCAAAAAGATGGGATTTGTTGCATCTTAACTCTTAACAAGATAAGTGGCAATTAAGTATAGGACAGGTTCATAAGAATTCTGGGGGATGATGACTTGAGGGAGAGTTGGGTAGAGAGAGAGAGTGTATTGGAAAGGAGCTGGATTGTAAAGTTGCGATAAAGATTAGATTGAATCAACATTGTGTATTGTAGTTTAAAGAACATTACAGGACTTAAGTTACGCTTTTAAGGCGAGTGCTCCAACCACTGAGCTGCAGGGGCTCCACTAATCAGGCGGGTAAGATGGGGGAGTGAAGTAGGCCGGAGCCCGCTGAGCGGAGGGAGCGGGCTGATAGGTAGGTTGTTTAGGAGGTCAAAGAGATAGGGATAAGTCAGTGCATGACTGGAAAAAAAACATTTGGGTCCATTTGGCTGGTCCCAAATAGATGCAAGTAGAAAGTACAGGATATCTGATACACAAAAACCTTGAATTATGATTTGGGGCTTTTCACGGTGGTCTAGGCCTATTTGATTCCTGTTCTATGACTAAATAACTCAATTGGATTAAGGTGAAGGAAATAATTTGGCTCATAACCAATGCACATTATTACAGATGACTGATGGTATCACACTGCAGGTGAGATCCTCTGCGAGGAGGAGATGCGTATATTTTTAACGAGGACTATAAAATTCAAGTCGTCACAGCACTGCACTTGGCTGTCTTCGCGATCTAAAATGTTTGTGGTGAGCATTGTAAAATTCAGACAGCTACCTGTGGATTTACATGCCAGCTAATGCACTTAATAGCCTTCCATGTAATAGATAAATGTATTTGGCATGCCTATGAGGATCCGAGACCACTGGGTCATTGATCTGAACAGTGAATAGATTGAGGTTTGTTTGCCCCGCAGATTAGGGTTCAGAAACATATTAATTGTTGGCTGGGGCCGCTGTCCATTGTTTCCTTAAGAATCTATTTTTATTTCCATAATCCATCGATATTGTGGCATCGCCGTGCTAACAGTTTCTACGACTGAATTAATCTGAATGATCCAGGGAGCTTTTACAAGGTGATGAGCAATAAGATTGTTAGTCCTGAATTTGGGCGAAGTTTTCCTGAAGCGAGTCTTTCAAATTTCGAATGTTGTTTTTGATCACTCATGGTGTTGTATCTGTAATACAAGGGTTTGGTGCAGATTTCTGTAGGAATCTTGGTTGGCAACCTTCACTTGTTAGTTTTGAGTGGCTGAGTTAAGATTATTCTAATGACTGGATAGTCTCACAGTTTGTATTTTAATTGTGCTGGGAGTTCTGTGGTTGAAGAAATAGTTATTTATTGACTAGATTTGTCAAGCAAAGCCATACAGACACAAAGTAAAACAGTCTGCTTGAGAGTAAACTGATCTCAGCTGCTGCACTACATTGCCATCACCTTGCAATTGTGAGACCTGGGTTCAATTCCAGGCAGGGCAAAACCTTGGACAAGTTTCCTTACTCCACACTACTATTAATAATCCTTCGGGGAAAAAAAAATTGGCCATTTTCAATCCATGGCTGTTTGTGGGACGCTGCTGTGCGCCATTGACTGCCGAGTTTTGCCCACAAATATGCAGCCAATTTACTTTACAGTATATTCTGCGACGCACATTGAGACGTGAAAAGTGCCACATCAAATGTAAGGATTGTTCTTATTGTAGTGGCTTATTACATCTTCTAGCCGTCTCAAAGCGCTTCACAGGATATACTGTAAAGTGAACTGAATATATTCTGTGTGCGAAATGCAGCAGCCAATAGACAGTGCACCACAAACAGTTGTGGATTGAGTGACCAATTTACTATTTTTGGAATGAATTATTACTCCTGGAAAAGCGAACCACCAATCGGCTTAACAACCGGGATCCTACTTATTGCTCGGTAAACAGGGGCATGTGGAGTAAGGAAACTTGCCCATCATTGCACCCTGCCTGGAATTGAACCCAGGTCTCTTGCTTGCGAGTGCTCTAACCGCTGAGCTCCAGGACTCCCAGTAGTTGTGTACCTTGTTTGCACTTATGTTTGCTATGATGTGGATGCTGTGGATCGGATGCTTGAGGTGAAACTCTGTAGGAAAGGAGATCAAAATTACTGTCTGGTGTCGACGATTTGTCTCACTTGTACAAGATGCAGCTGAAGCAGATTTAAAGTGTTAAATGTAATTTTGTTGCTCTCAAATTGATTGCATTGTGGTCAAATGGGGGGGGCTGGGGTGTGGGGGGGGGGGGATGGGGTGGCAGACGGAAAGCTGCAATATTCAAGTCGTGTACATTCTCGCAATGCGTTTGTTTTTTGTGCCATCGAATCTTTTGTTTAAAAAAGCAAATCATTTTTTTATTCATTCAATGCAGGATCAATTCCTGCCCAAACAATTGCTCGAGCCATGGGAAGTGTGTTACTGGAAGTACAATGGGCAGAGTGTTTTGTGAATGCGACAATTATTGGAAGGGCGAAGCCTGTGATATACCTTACTGTAAGGACAACTGCGGGAGCCCCGATCATGGCTACTGTGACTTAACTGGAGAGAAACTCTGCGTCTGCAATGACAGCTGGCAAGGTGAGTCCATTGAGTGTTACCTCTTTGAACGTGCCTTTGGCCCCCTCGCCTCTTCCGTGTCCCTGTGAAGCTCTTAGAGACCGACCGACATAAAAAGCGCTATGTGTCGCTCCCCTACACAGCTCGGATCCTAATCCCTCAAAGCTCAGCGCCTCGGGACCTCCTCCCCGGCGTGAAAATGTGCTTTGCAAATGTAATTTTGCATTGTGCGGTACATGATACTGCAAGTTGTTACTACGGCCATAAAGTAAGCGGCTGGAAATTATTCAGGAACCCTGGAGGCGTTTACTTTGTGGGTAGGAGATTGGCAGCCTTGGCCTAACTCTGTGCGCATTTCAGTACTAAAAATGGCTGGAAAAAAAAAAGGATCTGATAGGATTTGTGTGAGAAGGTGCCGTTGTGACGTGCTCACAGACGCCGCCCTGGCGTGGAGGGCACTGTACAAATGTAAGTTGTTGTTGTTGTAGCCGCACTGTACCGCGAACGGCCGAATGGCTTTAATGAATGGTCTTGTTGAAATCCCTGGCGGATCCGATAACCGATTAAAAGGTTCCTCTTCGATAATAAAATTGGGTCATTTCAATCCATCAATAGTAAAATTGTTCATTTCGATCCACGACTGTTTGTGGGGGACGCTGCTGTGCGCAATCGGCCACCGCGTTTCGCTCACAAATATACAGCCAATTCAATTTACAGTATATTCTGTGAAGCGCTTTGAGACGTCGATAAGATGTGAAAAGCGCTATATCAAATGCAAAAATTATTATTATCATCAAAAGGAGAAGTAAAAAGTCTCTTAGTGATGAGCCACTCATTTCTCAACATTTCCTCACTAAAGCAGAGTTGATAGTGCTCCAGGATGATGCTATCAATGTCTTGCGTAATTTCCTCTTCCAGCTCAACTTCTACTATTGCGGAGTCTTGCGGCTAGGTGGTTAGAGCACTCGCTTTGCAAGCGAGAGACCTGGGTTTGATTCCAGCCAAATCAGGGCGAAACCTTGGGCAAGTTTCCCTCCTCCACACGCCTGATAATAATCCCTCAAAAGAACAATAATATATTGGTCATTTCAATCCACGGCTGTTTGTGGGGACACTGCTGTGCGCATTTTGGCCACAAATATACAGTCAATTCATTTTTCAGTGTATTGCGTCAAGCGTTTTGAGACGTCTAGAAGATGTGAGAAGCGCTGTATCAAAGGCAAGGATTATTAGTATTATTGACATGAGATAGATAGACTGTTGAAAATGTGTTGGCGTACAGTCACTTTCCAAACCCGAATCGTGAGTTTTTTTTAAAAAAAGAACAACATAATTCTCGAAAGAAACAAGAACGACCGTTCTGACGAAGGGTTCACTCGCTTTCCTTTCTCCATGGATGCTGCCTGACCTGCTGAGCGTCTCCTGCCATTTCTGTTTCTGTGGCATAATTCTCGCATTTGATGTGCTCTGTAACTATTTCCATTGAATCAACTTGTGCAACGAAGGAAGAATGTGGTGGCTGATTTATTGAATTTGTGCCAATTCGCAAAATGTTTAACCTACTGATTGTTGGCAATCAATTAGCGCCTGCTCTTTGATGGAGGTCAGTGTAGAGAAAGAGATGTCATCCAGTCGTGTCCCACAAACATTCACGGACTGAGTGATCAAATTGTTATTTTTTTTTCTTAAGTGATTATTATCAGGCGATTGGAATCAGGAAACTTGCCCAACTTCCTGTCGGGAATCGAACCCAGGTCTCTCGCTGGCGAGGCGAGTGCTCTAACCACTGAGCTACAGGACTCCACTGTGTAATGATCTATTGTATAAATGGGATGCAACTTTCCATCTGGTTTAATTCAGGTTGAACTGTCAGGCCACTGGAAATGCCAGTTGGGATCTTTGTGATTTGAAACATTATTGAGATCCTCTTTGCAAACGATCCACGTGTTTAAATGAGTTGTTTTTCGACAGCAAGTCTGGCCTGTTAGCTTGTGGTGCTGGACCTCTGCTGGTGTTTTCCATGCAAAACAGGCTTGAATTCTACAGAATGTGAAGTCCTGTAGCTCAGAGGTTAGAGCACTCGCTTTATAAGTGTCAGATGTGTGATGGAATCCAGGCAGATCAGAGCGAAACCTTGGGTAAGTTTCCTTACTCCACACGCCTAATAATAATCCCATCAAAAACAAAACTATAAAAAATTGGCCATTTCAACCCATGACTGTTTGTGGGGACACTGCTGTGCGCAATTGGCTGCCACGTTTTGCCCACAACTGTACAGTAAATTCACTTTACAGTGTAATCTGTGAAGCGCTTTGAGACGCCTAGAAGACGTGATAAGCTCTATATCAAATGCAAGGTTTATTATTATTATTCTGTTGCGTTGGTCAGCACATTGGCGCCTCTTAATTTTCCTCTCAGAAGGATTTGACCGTTTTAAAGGTTAAGTGTTGATATCTCACCGAAGCTGCCGCGTTTCTCGCACATGAGCTCAGCTAGTGAGTAGCAGCAGGTGTCTGACGTCTTCTGGAACTCCAGCCTTCAATTGTGAGACGAGAGCGAAAATAAGTGGCTCAACTCACCAGGTCAGTGAGCAGCCGAAGCACGTGGAGCAGGAAGAAACCAGGTCCAATGCTCCCTTTTTGTGGATTCGCCAAGGTCAGCTATGATGTACATTTGATACACACGTCTTCGGGACGTCTCGAAGCGCTTCACAGAATATACTGTAAAGCAGTGGTTCCCAACCTTTTTTTTGCTACGACCCAAATTAGCCTCCAAGAGGTCCTCCCACCACTAGGGGGCGATATGGCCACTGGAAGCAAAGCTCAGCCGAACGTTATATCGGTCTCCTTTGTGGACTCAGCGCGACTCGTAAGTATGCTCTTCATACAAATTGGTCGGCGGTATTGCCTCGGGCGCTTTTTTTTAGTGTTAAAAAAAGCATTTTGAACGTTAAACAAAGCAACAACAAAAAAAATTCTGATGCCCCTTCACGACCCTACTGAGGACCCCTGCGACCCTGATTTCGGTGGAGACCCGAGGTTCGGAACCACTCCTGCAGAGTGAATTGACTGTACATTTTGTGGGCGAATGGCAGCAGCCAATTGCGCACAGCAGTGTCCCACAAACAGTCATGGATTGAAATGACCAATTTATTATTGTATTTTTTCGAGGGAATTATTATTATTAAGGGAGCGTGTGGAGTAAGGAAACTTGCCCAAGGTTTCGCCCTGACCTGCCTGGAATTAAACCCAGGTCTCTCGCTTGTAAGGCGAGTGCTTTAACCACTGAGCTACAGGACTCCCATTTACTGTGTTGTTCTTGCTTGCGCTTGTGTTATTTTGGTTTGCAGCCAAAAGTATCAGCACAATGTTTGACTTTAATGAGTGTCTGCTTTGCTGTTGGCCCATTTTCGACTGTGTGTTGTTTTGGACAAAGAAACAAATGTGTATTTCTTTTAATCCGATAGCATTTTGCACACCCTTAATATTGTTATATTGTTGATGTTGACCGATCTGTGGAGCTCTGCCGATGATTGATGTTGTTGATCTGAGAACACTTGCTTCTGTCACCGGCCCCAGCGCCTTGGGACCTCCTCCTGATATGAAAGGCTCTCTATACCAATGTCATTTTGTTGTTGGTGTTGGTGTCTTGGGATAGGTTGCCTGAATGCTCAACCATTGTCACTGCTCCTGCAGATTGCTATATTGCACATAGTTGTTGGATGAGCTCCATCTTTTCTCTTCTTCTCTATTTCCCCCCATCCATCTCGTTTCCCTCATCTCTTTCCCCCCCCACATCTCGTTCCCTCCCATCTCTGGTTCACCACATGTATTTTTCAAATGTCTCTTTTTTCCCCCTCCCCCCCCATCCCATTTTTTCCCCAATCCCTTCTCCCCCACAATCACTTACCACCAATCTCTTACTCCCAATCTCCCATCTCTTTTCCCTCCCCATCTGTTTCCTGCCCAATCCCTTTCTCCCCAATCTTCTTTCCCCACAATCTCTTTCCACCCAATCTCTTTTCCCTCCATTTCTTCCTCCCCCCAAGTCTTTCCCCATCTCTTTCTCCCCCATCTCTTTCTCCCCATCTCTTTCTCCCCCATGTTTTTACTCCCCCATCTCTCCCCTAGCCATCTCGCGTCCCCCCGACTCATTTACCCCCATCTCAGTTCCCCAGCTCTTTTCCCCCCATCTCTTCATCCCCCCACTTCTGACATCAAAAAATAACCTTCGGATCACCTGGGACTCACAAGTACATGCAGAAAGAACTGTAACAAACCAGATATTATCATAAAGAACAAAGTAGATTGTACATATAATATATTCTTGATGTCCCAAGTGATCACAAGGCAAGAAGTCAAGAACTTGAGAAGATCAGGAAATATATTGATCTACACATTGAAGGCGGACGTTTGTGGTAGTATAAAACCAACGTAGTTATATTAATAATTCTTACATCTGCTAGAGTGTTTTGCCATATCGTTGAGATGTTTCAAAATGCTTCACAGGGTATACTGTGGAGTCCTATAGCTTAGTGCTTAGAGCAAATGCCTTTCGAGTGTGAGACCTGTGTTCGAAACCAGGCAGCTCAGGGCGAAACTTCGACAAGATGTGAAAAGCGCTATATCAAATTCAAGGATTATTATTATTACTGTGAACTAACTATACATTTTTGGGGTGAAATGCAGCAGCCAATTGCGCACAGCAGTGTCCCACAAACAGTTGTGGAATGAGTGACCAATAATTACTATTATCATTTTAAAAATAAAATCTTTTTTTTAATGGTATTATTGCCCCCGAGAAAGAGATCCGCCAATCAACTCGCAACCGAGATACTATTACTGGTTGGTAAACAGAGGCATGTGGAGAAAGCAAACCTGCCTAACATTTCACCCTGACGGGAAATGAACCCAGGTCTTCTTGCTTGCAAGGCGAGTGCTCTTAACAACTAAGCTAGAGGAGTCAACTTCCTATAATCATTGGTGTTCTTAGGACTGTTAATAAGACTGTTCAGAAATGGAGCGACAAAATACCAGGGTGAACCGTATACGGTATCAAGCTCCTGTGAAAAGTAGCTATTTCAGAAAGTTCGAACATTCCCATGACTTGACAGTGTTATTGATCTGTCTGACCCATCACTTCAGACCACTTAGAAACTGGCTATACAGAGTGATGTTTAAACCGTAATAGCATAATTAATAATTAATAACAAGTAATCCATCTATTGGATAGAATCCAATAATGACAACAATTCATGTTCCTTGTCACCTGCCCAATCCCCCTCACTGTTGGTGAGCGAGCTTTCAGTCGATCTGCCCCCTGCTGTGGAACTCCCAATTCCCAGTTCTTCTGCTTCCTTTAATAATGATAATAATCCTTGCATTTGATATAGTGCTTTTCTAGACATCTCAAAGCGCTTCACAGAATAGACTGTAAAGTGAATTGACTGTATACTTGTGGGTGAAACGCGGCAGCCAATTGCGCACAGCAGCGTCCCCACAAACAGTCGTGGATTGAAACGACCAATTTTTATTATTGTGTTTTTTTTTGTGGACAGATTATTATCAGGCGTGTGGAGTAAGGAAACTTGCCCAGGGTTTCGCCCTGACCTGCCTGCGTTCGAACACAGGTCCCACACTTGCAAGGCGAGTGCTCTAAGCACTGAGCTACAGGAGCTCCACAGATGATTACATACCCAGTTGCTTTTGAAGCCACTTTGAAAACTATTTCTTCGACTCCACTTTGAGTCACCTTCAAATCCCCCCCCCTCCATCGCCACCTCCCCCCCCCCCCCCCACCACTTCTCCCGCCTCCCACAGCGCTTTGAGACCACCTCCTGATGTGACAGACTCTATAACGATGTAAATTGCATGTACAATTGCTCCCAGCCCCTCGCAGGCAAGATTGCTGTTGAGTGAATCGACTGTGGATTCGGTGGCGAGGTTCATCCCGGGGTTCGAGTGATTAACTGTATATCGGCAGTCACGGCGCTAAATTGGCGTGTGTTTTCGGTTGGTTTGATTGAGTCTCAAGTAACCTGCTGGTTCAATTATTGTGGATCTGGAGTGCGAAAGAGGGTTTGTGCCTTGGTGAGTGGCGTTCAGCTGTGAGGAAGGCAGTGTAAGAGCTGACACGGAATGGGGAGCGGAATCCATCACCTCTCGACGCTGTTCGAACGCAAATGTTCTTGCTGCAATTTCGCGTCTGGCAGGGGAAATGGTCGTTGCATTAAGTTGCATCTCAGCAGCATAATAACGATCCAAAACGCAGGAAGAATTGATGGCGTTTCCACTCCCAACTGGACGACTTGACAATCATTCCTGCATAAGATTTAATTCTGTTTAGATTTTAGTTTAGGTTCTCGCAAGGAGCATTAGTGGGCACCTTTTGAAATGCACCCTTTTCACTATGACCCCCCCCACCCCCCGAAATATTATTATTTTTTAAACAGTTATTACTTACTGTTGGCCCCTTGATTTGTTTCGTTTACTGATGAAATTCTGCACTCAATTGGTTTCTAACTGAATGACTGTCCAGGACGTCCTCCTGACATGAAAGGTGCTATACAAATTTAAATATAAATTTTGTGGTTGTTGTCCTTCAGTAAACTAAAATGTTGCTTTTAGACAGGGATATGCAATGCAGATTCTTTAACAATCTAAGCCCGAGCTATCATTGCGATGCTTATGTATGAGATATAAAGATTCTGACTTCTGAAAAGAGGCTGAAGGCCGAAGAAGGCACACTAATAATAATAATCCTTGCATTTGATATAGCTCTTTTTACATCGTATCGATGCCTCAAAGCGCTTCACAGAATATACTGTAAAGTGAATTGACTGTACATTTATGGGCGAAACGCGGCAGCCAATTGTCGTGGATTGAAATGACCAATTTAATTATTGAGGTTTTTTTGGGATGGATTAATTTAGTTCACGAAACTCTGGGTCAGCTGAGGGTGGTAATATTGGGACCTTGTTGAAATGAAACGTATGTCCACCTATTGCTCCGAGACGCCATGGCATTGTGATCCATCTTTGGAAAGCGCCTTACCATTGCCATCGTCACTGTCTTGAAGCGCGTCACGGAGTTTACTGTAAAGTGCAGTCACTTGAGCGTTTGTGGGCAAACGGGGCGGGCGATTTTCGCGCAGCAATGTCCCACAAACGGACATGGAATGCGTGACCAGTTTTACCCGGGGTATGGTTGGCTGGGACATTGGTTGGCACTTCCTTCGCTTCTCAAATAAAGCCATGGGATCTTTAACATCCACCTGTACAGGCAGAGGGGACTTGGGTTTAATGTTTGAGTCAAGGGACGGTGCATTTGACAATGCAATGTAACAACAATAACAAACAACAAAATGACATGCATAGAGCGCCTTTCACATCGGGAGGACGTCCCAAGGCACTGAACAGTCAGGACGGGACCCGAGCAAAGGAGAGGATAGAGGGGAGGGGAGGGGAGAGTTAGGAGGGGAGGGAGAGAGTTGGGAGGGCAGCAGAAGGCACGGTCGAAGAGGAGGGTCTTGAGACCGGCCTTGAAGGAGGCGAGGGAGGGAGCGAGGCAAAGGCATCTGACATGTGGTTGGAACTTCTGTCTCTGAGGGAAGAGCTTCACCAACTGAGCCCTGCTAATTGTATTTTAAAGTTAAATTATTAATTAACTTTTATTGGAGCTCATCGTTGTAGTAAATTCTTAAAATTCACTGTAACCCCAAGCTTTTCTTTTTGCAATAGTTATTACTAAAGCTTTAGAAGCAGCAACTGACTGACTTGTTTTAATCTGCTGTGCTGCTGTGTTCATTGGCTCTAGTTTATTGTATGATTTAACTGTGTGGTTTGGTTGCACCATCATGTGGATGCGGATGTCAACAGCAGGATATGTAACTCATAAAGATTGATTTTTATATTCCTTCCTTCAAAACCATATTATCCCAGAAGGTTTTGATTCCCCAGGGCTGTTTCTTTCCTGTGTGTCTGTGTTTCTGTATTTCTGTGCATCTGTGTTTCTGTGTTCCTCTTTGTGTGTGTGTGTGTGTTCCCCGTGAATGAGCATGTGTGTATGTAGTGTGGTGTTGGCGCATTGTGTTCCTGCGCCTGTGCGTGTGTGAACACGTGTGTGTGATTGCAAAGCTCGGGTGCACTCTTTCAAGATCACACATCGCAATGTGTTTTATGTTTGCTTATCCTTCACTAATTAAGTGTTTTAAAAAATCTAGTCGTGGCAGCATGTCTGAATTTTTTTAAAAAGTAAATATTAATGTTGGCAATAGCCTGGGTGGATGAAACTTTCCGAGTGGGAAAATATTCTAATAATAATAATAATCCTTGCATTTGATATAACACTTTTCACGTCTTCTATACGTCTCAAAGCGCTTCACAGAATATACTGTGAAGAGAATTGACTGTATATTTGTGGGCGAAACGCAGCAGCCAATTGCGCACAGCAGCGTCCCCACAAACAGTCGTGCATTGAAATGACCAAATTTTTTTTTGAGGGATTATTATTAGGCTTGTGTGTGTGTGTGTGTGGAGTAAGGAAACTTGCCCAAGGTTTCACCCTGACCTGCCTGGATTCGAACACAGGTCTCTCGCTTGTAAGGCGAGCGCTCTAACCACTGAGGTACAGTAGCTCCATGTTGAGATAGCTCCTTATCAGGTCATCAAAACGCTTGAAAGTGCTTCTTAGAATATACTGTAAAGTGAATTCACTGCATGTTTTGTGGGCGAAAGGCAGCAGCCAATATATTATTATTATTATTTGTGTAACGTGAATCGGCTGGGTATTTTTGTGGGCGAAACATCAGGAGTGTCTCCGTGGGAGGCGTTTCAGCAGAAAGGCAGATAAGATCATTCCAATGGAGTATCTTTCAAGGTGTCTGAAGGGTGTTCTGTAAAGATCTGCTTCTCAGGCTCGCTGTCTTGCAAATGATGTCTTTTAATTAGAGTCCAGCGCCATATGCTGAATCCTGCTTCCCTTTGTACAAGCTGTTTGAAAAGGGGGACAGATGATTCCTTGTTCAATACTATAATAGTAATGGTAATCCTTGCGTTTGATAGAAAATCCACTCCCATGCCTAATAATAATCCCTCCAAAAAAAGCACAATACTAAAAATTGGTCTCAAAGGGCGTCACAGAATATACTGTAAAGTGAATTGACTGTATATTTTGTGGGCGAAATGTGGCAGCCAATTGCGCACAGCGGCGTCCCCACAAACAGCCGTGGATTGTCTATAACGACGCCTTGCATTTACACGACACCCTTTGTGTGGTGTATGTATGGACCGCTCTTGAGGACGTTGGAACAGACGCATTGGGTCAAATGGCCTCCTTCAGTGCTATGGATTTCTATGGTTTTCCAGCTGTCGTTCGCAGTCACTGGAGAGCAATGCAAAGGATTGAAACCCGATGTCTATGACCACAGTGAGCTTAGCCCCAATGAAGTGAAATGGTCTGGACACACTTAGCTGGAGGTGGGGGCCGGGAGCGGACACTGAAATGTGTTTCATGTCTCTCTTTTTAAAAAAGAAAAGTGTGAAATCTGTTTCTCAAGACAACAGCTGGGAAACGGTGTGAGTTTTTCACTGAGTTTTGGTTATTGCGAAGATATATTGAAACGCATCGGAACGTGTGTGAGATTTATTTCGTGAACCCAAGATGAATGTGAGCCTTTTGATGTTTTTTTTAATTAATATTAGAGTTTGAAATCTTCAACACTCGTTTTGCTTACAAATACAACGCCTTGTCGTGTCTTCAAGAAGTCTCAAACGCTCACAAAATACACTGCAAAGTGAATTGACTGTCCATTTGTGGCCGAAACGCAACAAACAGCCAACTGCACACAGCAGTGTCCCAGAAAGAGTTGTGGTTTGAGTGATCGAATTATTATTATTATTTTGTTTGAAGGAATTATTACCCCCAGGAAATCGATTTGCCAATTGACTAACGACCGGGTTCCTACTTACTGCTAGCTAAACAGAGGTGTGTGGAGCAAGGAAACCTGACCAACAATTTTTCTCGTTGGGAATCGAACCCAGGTCTCTTGTTTGCGAGGCGAGTGCTCTGATAGCCAAGCCGCGTGACTCCACTACCCGATGTGAACCTGTCAGACTTTAGTTAGTTAGCTTTGGATCCAATCTGCTGGGTTCCTTTTTTCCCCCAAATGGATCTCTGGCGAGCTGGAAGAGCAAAGAGAAGATGGACAGAAATGTTTTAAATGTTAAAATCAGGTTCAGTTTGATTTAAAATTTAAACCAGTGTCAATTTTTATCGGGCAGGAAGTGTTGTGGTCGGTTTCAAAATATTTAATATCGTTTTCGACGCCCTGCTTTTCACAGCTTACTTCAAAAACATGCTTAATCTGTGGCCCATGTCCTCTGCCGTTCCAAACTCCGTGACCCCATCTCCCCCACCCTCGCCCGGCTCCACTGGCTCCCCATCATCCAGAGGATCCAATTCAAGATCCTGGTCCTCACATTTAAAGCCCTCCACAGCCTCGCCCCCCCCACTCCATCAGTGACCTCCTATCCCCCTACCAACCTGCCCACCTCCTCACTCTGCTCACCAGGCTCTGGCCTGCTCCACGTCCCCCGCCCCACCCCATCCCACCATTGGCGGGCGAGCCTTTAGCCTCTCTGCCCCCAACCTCTGGAACTCCATCCCGCAGTCCCTCCGCCTCACCTCCCCCCCTCCCTGGCCTCCTTCAAGTCTCGCCTCAAGACTCTCCTCTTCGACTGACCCATTGGAAACTCCTAATCCCCCTCCTTCCCTTCCCTCCTCCCCACCCCCCCCATCCCCCATCCTCACCTCGGCTCTGAAGCAGTGACTGTCCAGCGCCTCGGGACGTCCTCCTGACGTGAAAGGCGCTATATGAGTGTAATTTTGTTGTTGTTGATAATCTTTTTTGGTCATCATTTGGAACCCATTAAATCTGTGGCGGGTGTAAGTAAGTGTAGTTGGAAATGTAGATTTTTTTGTTGTTGTAAGTAAAAGTAATTGCAGGTCAGAATTAAAACCATTGAAATAACCTTTTTTTTGCTGGGTCTCCAGGTCCTGACTGTTCTCTGACGGTTCCATCCACCGAATCGTACTGGATTCTGCCTAATATTAAATCCGTGAGCCCGAGTGTGAGCCGGGCTTCCCACAAGGCTGTTGTACATGGGAAGTTCATGTGGGTGATCGGTGGATACACGTTCAATTACACTTCATCACAGACCGTCCTTCAGTAAGTACTTGGTTTGAACGCAGTCTTCCTTGTCTTGCCTCGATGCATATTTCGCTCACAATACACAGTCAAGTTCACTTTACAGTATATTCTGTGAAGCGCTTTGAGACGTCGATAAGATGTGAAAAGCTCTATATCAAATGCAAGGATTATTATTAAAAGATTGTCGTCGGGATAAAGATGGTACAACAAGTTTCCTTACTCCACACGCCTAATAATAATCCCTCCAAAAAAAAACCCCACAATAATAAAATGGATCATTTCAATCTACGACTGTTTGCGGGACACTGTTGTGCGCAATTGGCTGCCATGATTCGCCCACATATATATACTATCGATTCACTTTACAGTATATTGTGTAGCGCTTTGAGACGTCTAAAAGACGCGAAAAGAGCTATGTCAAATGCAAGGATTATTATTATTAAGTTTTAAAAAAAGTGAACAGAATATAGGACAACTGTTTGTAGGGTATCAGAAGGGATAATTTTATTATAATAATAACACCAAAAATCCTTGCTTTTAACATAGAGCTTTTACGTCTTCTAGACGTCTCAAAGCGCTTCACCAAATATCCTGTGAGATGAATTAACTGTGTATTTGTGGGCGAAACGCTGAGGCCTATTGTGCACAGCAGTGTCCCACAAACAGTCGTGGATTGAAATGACCAATTTATTATTGGGGTTGTTTCTTTTGGTGCGATTATTATTAGGCGTGTGAAGTAAGGAAACTTGCCCAAGGTTTCGCCCCAACCGGGAATTGTATCCAGGTCTCCCGCTTATAAGGCGAGTGGTCTAACCACTGAGCTACAGGACTCCACAGAGAGTTTCGGAGCTCAATGTTAGCAAAGGCAAAATCAATGGCAATGGCATGACTGTGTGTTGCTTAAACATGTCAATCTGGAGTGTTTGTGGATTCTTATTTACCAAAAAGGCCGACGACTGGAATGTTCTGACATTACATTTGTGAATGCGCATTGGAAAGCTGAGGGATGGAAGGCTTTGCTTTGTGTCACTCATGTACACGTGTCGTACTAATTAATGTACAACATTGATGGTTTGTGTGTTTGCTGCAGGTATGACTTGGAAAGCAATCGGTGGACTGGTGTACTTGTCACCAGTTTTGTGAGACCACTTGCTAGATATGGACACTCTCTAGCTTTGTATCAGGTAAGCACAGAGCATTTATTTTTAACTAAAGCAAAATTGCTAATGAACTTGCTGAACAAAATAATAATAATAATCCTTGCATTTGATAAAGAGCTTTTCTATATCTTATATATTTTCACATCTTCTTCTTACTCCACACGGCTGATAATAAACCCTCAAGAGAAAAAAGCAGTAATAATTTGGTCACTCAATCCACGACTGTTTGTGGGGGACGCTGCTGTGCGCAATTGGCTGCCGCGTGGCGTCCACAAATATACAGTCAATTCACTTTACAGTATATTCTGTGAAGCGCTTTGGGACATCCAGAAGACGTGAAAAACGCTGTATCAAATGCAAGGATTGTTGTCATTACTTCGCAACGCATTCAACTCATAACTTCTGATTTCTAAGATACCAGTAAATCGATGTTAGGATACACAGTGCCACTAGGCGGCAGTAATGCATCACAAATATACACAGTCTTGAATTGAGAGATTTTGGCAATGAATGCGGTGAGAATCCATAGCTAATTCAAGAGATTATCATGTCTTCTAGACGTCTCAAAGCGCCTCACAGAATATACTGTAATGTGAATTACAGTGGAGTCCTGTAGCTCAGTGGTTAGAGCACTTGCCTTACAAGCGAGACACCTGGGTTCAATTCCAGGACGGGTAAAACCGTGGACAAGTCTCCTTATTCCACACGCCCAATAATAATCCCTCAAATTTTTTTTATAAATTGGTCATTTTTCAATCCATGACTGTTTGTGAGGACGCTGCTGTGCGCAATTGGCGGCTGTGTTTTGCCTACAAATATACAGTCAATTCACTTTTCAGTATATTCTGTGAAGCGCTTTGAGACGTCTAGAAGACGCGAAAAGCCGCTATATCAAATGCAAGGATTATTATTACTAATTGATTGTATATTTGTGGGTGAAAATATCTCATTTAAAAACAAGTTCTTTTTAAATGCACACTATTCATTGGAGAAAATGTTTTGATTTTAATAACAATATCTTTTTTAATGCATTTTGCAGCCAAGCAATTCTTGCTGTTAAATAAAATTCCTTTGGAGTATTTCTAATTTGCAAGTTGCTCCGAATCGCATTTGGTTTGAACTGCGCATAACAATGCACTAGAGCGTTAATATTTTTACAGACAAATTGAGACGTATTTGCCGAATGCCGTGTGGATAAATTATCTATTGAAACGAGAGGATGTGTCATGTCATATTGTTGTTTTTTGTTTGGAGTGTTTGGCAGAAAATCATTGCAATTTTTTGGCAGCAGATTTCTGCACTGAATTTACAGTATAAACCAGGATTAAGGCTGTGTGGATCCTGGAGGAGGTGTGTTTTACGAGCAGTCCCATTAGCTGCATAGTACATTATAAATCTGGTGGGAACAAATTTCACAGGGCTCACTCCTCCATGTTCTATTAAATCTCAGCTGTCTGTTGGACGAACTGCTTATGAATGTTATCAAAGAGCGTTTGAACAATGAGATTTTCACCAGGAATAACGTGTGATTTCCGTGGCCTCGGGTGCACGGACTGTTGCACATGTGAGGTCGGAGGAACGCAAACTTTATTCCAAAGTAGTTTGAAGGACTTTTGGTTTGAAGGAAGGAAAATGGTGACCTGTTGTCGATATTTTATTGTTGTCGGAACAGGATGACAAACTGATCTGTCAGCCCTTTCGATTATGTGCTGAACTTTCAAAGAGTTTTTCTTAATGATTAAACTTGAAGCGCTTGCTATGCGGGATATGTACAGCGGGGAGCTTGAAATAGGCAACTTTATTTTTGGCTTGGAACTGGATTGCAAGGAATCACAGCAACAACATCAACTTGCGTTTAACACAGCGCCCCTCACAGAGAGATATGTCTCATTCAGAGCGCACAAAATCCACTGCTCGTTCTCTGCTAATATTATATCACTGCGTGTTCTGTTGTGTGCAAGTGGGGCACTTGTTTTGACAGCAGGAGAAATGGCAGGTTTGGTAATATGTCTTTTTTGAACTGGGTGTCTTGGAACATTCGAAACTGAGCCACGTCAGTGATTTGCAGCTGGAGTTTTGCAAAACGCAGCAAACACACGCTCACGGGACACGACGGAAGAATGCGATATTTTAACACTTCCTGTGAAAAGGTTAATTTCATGATTTTTTTAAAAAAAGGGGGAGAAAAAAAACTTAATATTTTTGACCCGTTTTTCAAAGTGGAGCTCGTTACTCTGAAGAATTCAAGCGACTTTTTCGGTCGTGGGCTTTTTCTTTGGGGTTAATTCCCTGGGAGAATTCAAGCAGCTGAATGTGCAATGAATGACCTGACGCGTCGAAACTGCCTAAAGTTCTGCTTCTAGTTTTTTGTTAAAGTTATTTAAATGAAACTGAAAACTGGAAGCAAATGGCAACCACCATCCATGCGAGAGCGAGAGAGTAATCATGTAATCATTTGTGGAGCTCCTGTAGAGCACTCGCTTTACAAGCGTGAGACCTGTGTTCGAATCGAGGCAGGTCAGGGTGAAACCTTGGGCAGGTTTTGTTACTCCACACACACCTAACAATAATCCGTCCAAAAAAAACACACAATAAAAAAATTGGTCATTTCAATCCACGACTGTTTGTGGGAGACTGCTGTGCGCAATTGGCTGTCACGTTTCACCCACGAATATACTGTAAAGTTAATTGACTATATATACAGTATATACAGTCGATTCACTTTACAGTATATTCAAAGTGAAGCACTTTGAGACGTCTAGAAGATGTGAAAAACTCTATGTCAAATTCAAGGATTATTATTATTATCATTATCATGAACCTGACCTTCCTATCACTGGGACTCCCCAGGCTAAGTGACCTTTCTATCTCAGGCCTTCTTTGGCTGCTGTAACCAAGCTAAACGCAGATCTCCGGGGCCATGTCTTACTTTCCTCATGTGCACTCTTCAGCCTCTTAGCAAATGGTTTCAAATGCCAGCTGTCTCTTTCGTTTTCTCACCAATCGAGACCTCCCAATTTAATTTACTACTAATTAATTCATTGCTAATGACTGGTCTGAATTTCCTGCCCATGTTTTACTTACCCACTCATGCCAAATCACTGTCTTTGACAGGATTTCACCCATATTTGTGACACTTTGAGGTGTGCCCAATTTACTTAGTCCCTATTCCTAGTGAGGACTATAATAATAATGATACTTGCATTTGATATAGCGCTTTTTACATCTTATCAACGTCTCAAAGCGCTTCACAGAATATACTGTAAAGTGAATTGACTATATATTTGTGGGCGAAATGCGGCAGCCAATTGCGCACGGCAGTGTCCCACAAACAGTTGGATTGAAATGACCAATTTTATTATTGTGGCTATTTTGGGATGGATTATTATTAGGCGTGTGGAATAACCTTAGCCAAGATTTCAGCTTGATCTGCCTGGATTCTGACACAGGTCTCACGCTTGTCAGCCGAGTGCTCTAACCACTGAGCTACAGGAGCTATGATGAGCGGCTACGTAAATTGGGCAAGTTCACACTCGAAAAGACAAGATTGAGAGGCGACATGATTAGTGTCTTTACGATTCTAAAGGGGCAAGGCAATACAGATCATGACGGGCTGTTTAAACTTGTCCAGAATAGTAAAACCAGAGGACACGGCTTGCGATTGAAGAAGGGGAAGTTCAGAACGAGTCTATGTAAACACTTATTTCAGTGAGCGAATAGTGAACCTGTGGAGCAGGCTCCCTAGGGAGACGGTTGAAGCAGGAAATGTGGATTCCTTCAAACACAGATTTGATTTCTTTTGGTTTCCTTTTGGGGAAATAACATTATGGGATACAGAACATGGGTAGTTTGGGGGCATTTGTGCCTACGGCTGCCAGGAAGGTGGAAGGCGAAAGAGATGGACTTTGGTCGTTTTTTTTGTCTAGCAATTTCTTATGTTCCTATGTATTTTAACACTCCCTTCAGCCTGTTCCAGCATTTCATAATTTATTTGTGGACATCTGTTTGTGGATGAGTTAGCTGGTTTCAATCAATTTCATTCGTGATTTAATTTTTGGGTTCTTCCAACCCCCGTATTCTCCTTTTACAATGAGTTTGCCTCAAAAGGCAAGGCCGACTACCCAGCATAAGGAGAAAGGTCCCAACCATCAACACAGTGGAGTCCTGTAGCTCAGTGATTAGAGCACTCACCATGAGAATGAGAGACCTGGGTTCGATTCCTGGCAGGGCGAAACCGTGGGCAAGCTTCCTCACACTGCATGCCTCTGCTTACCCAGCAGGATAGATGTAGGAATCTGGTTGTTAGTCAATCGACGGATCACTTTTCCGTGGATAATAATCCTTTTCTTAAAAAAAACTTGGTGACTCAATCAATGAGTGTTTTTGGACACTGCTGTGCACAATTGGCTGTTGAGTTTCGCCCACAAACTATACAGTCAATTCGCCTTGCAGTATATTCTGTTCAGTGCTTTGAGTCGTCTAATCCCCTACCACAATAATAATCTTGCCATGTGGAGTCCTGTAGCTCAGTGGTTAGAGCACTCGCCTTACAAACGTGAGACCTGTGTTCGAATCCTTACTCCACCCACACACACGCCTAATCATAATCTCTCCAAAAAAAACAACACAATAGTAAAAATTGGTCATTTCAATCCATGACTTGTTTGTGGGACATTGGCTTTGCGCAATTGGCTGCCGTGTTTCGCCCACAAATATACAGTCAATTCATTTTAATGTACGTTCTGTGAAGCACATTGAGATGTCGATAAGATGTGAAAAAAGCGCCATTTGAAATGCAAGTACTATTATTACTATTATTGCCAAATGCCAATAATTAATGCCTTCCTCACTTTCTTTAGGTGCTACAACTTTTTTAAAAAAAAATTCTAATTAAAAAAACTTGAGGAAACTTTATGGTTGCCAAACGCCTTTGTACAACATGGTAGTATCAGAGCCTCTCTGTGCTTCACAGGAGATTATGAATTACATTATGTTACATTTCAGTGCCTATTATTTCTTCAGAGTCAAACTGAAAGTAAAGCAGTCAGTATAATTCACTGTAGTGCCAAGCCACAGCGCAGCTGAAAGTCTAATTTCACCCCCCAAAAAATGATTTGCTGAAACATTAAATAAATCTGATGTTGGAACATTGCAAAGGTACATCAAATTTGCGGTCATAGCTCTTTTAGAAAATGAAATATTTCTTACTAACCGTCTTTTAATATTGGTTTATGACGTGAACTTGTGGGATACCATCTGTGGGAGAGATTATAAATGAGATAGTGGGGTGGTACATCACTGGCTTCGCGGCAACGCCATAGGTTTTTTAAACCCAGAGTTGACTTATCGCACAGTCTCACAGTTCCAATGAATGTCATTATTTCTCTTGCCTGGCAATATTGATATGAGGTCCAGTGAGGCATTCCACCCTGGGCAGGAAGTGGGAGGTGGAGGTGGATTGGAATGTTTGCTGTTGTCTTGTAAAGTGTCCTGACTTGGTCGAACACACTTTTGTCATGGAAGGAAGTGCACAAATGAGGTCCTTGAGCCCGGTTGATGGGTGATGGGTGCAGAACAGAGCAAGAATCCAAATGTTCTTTACTGTTCATCTGATTTATTGTCATGATAACCATCAAAATAATAATTCTTGCATTTGATATAGTGCTTTGTGTGTGTGTGCGTTGGTGGGGGGGTGGGTGGGCAGTGGGTGGAGAAGGAGGATAGTGTGAGAGAGTGGAAGAGAGGGAAGGTAGCAAGTTGTTTGAATCTGGAATGCATTGCCTGAAAGGGTGGTGGAGGCCAATTCAATAACAACTTTTAAACAAGAAGTGGATGATTATTTGGGGAGGACGGGTTTGCGGGGTTATGGGGAAAGAGAGAGCCGAGGAGTGGGATTGAATTTAAATAGCTCTTTTCAAAGAGCCATCACAGACTCGATGGGCCGAATGGCCTCCATTTGTGCTGAAACATTCTATGATTCTCAAAGGAATTTTTTGTTGGCAAACCTAGTAGCTAGTCAAGAAGTGACTATCTCTAACCTGCCCTTCCTTTCCAAAGTACTGGAACGCATTGTTGCCAACCACCCCTCCTCCCACTCCCTCTTCGAACCCCTCCAGTCCGGTTTCCGCCCTGCCCACAGTACAGAGACTGCGCTTGTGAAAGTCACAAACGACGTCCTCTCTGTCTGTGACCAGGGCTCCCTCTGCCTCCTTATCCTCCTGGACCTGTCCACTGCGTTCAACACAGTCGACCACGCCATCCTCCTCCACCGCCTGTCCTCTGTCATCCACCTTAATTGTACCATGATATTGTCGTTCAGGATAAGCGTATTGATTAGAGCACCCGCCTCGCAAGCGAGAGGACCTGGGTTCGATTCCCGGGCAGGGTGAAACGTTGGGCAAGTTTCCTTACTCCACACGCCTCCGTTCACCTCGCAGTAAGTAGGAACCCTGTTGTTAGTCGATTGGTTCGCCTTTCAGGGGGGGTAATAAATCCCTGGAAAATATATAAATAAAAGTAATTTGATCACCCAATCCACGTTTGTGGGACACTGCTGTGTGCAATTTCGCCCACAAAATACACAGTCAAGTGCTTTGAGACGTGATAAGGTGCAAAGATTATATTATTACGCGTACCCAAGATGTATTTTAGGGCAATCCTGCTGCCAATGTCAGCGCAGGATTGCTGCCAGTGCCACTTCACTGTGGAATCCTGTACTGTCCTGTCGCAGAAATTTATCTTGCAACAGTGTGTTGGTTCACGTTAGATTTGTTGGCCATGTATTGTGGGCATAAATCCTGAACTGCACCTTTATGTGATTGACTCTCACATGAACAGATTCAGTAAGAATAATTGTACTTAGAAACAGCCTGTCAAAAAAAAACTATGTTAGGCAGTCAGCCGTAAAGGCAAGACATTCATATGGCGAGATAGATACGGAAGGTAAATAGACCCAAATCAATATGGATCTCAAGAGAATTGCCAACTAGTATATGTTTCATTTTTTTAACCCATGATGAATAGTGACAACTCCCTAACGTTTTTATATTGGCAGGCATCGTTCATTACATCTATGTTGGCCTTGTTTGCAGTCTCGGTTGGAGTTACCTTGAACTGAGGATGATTTTTCACTTTTCAGAAAGTTTTGTGTTTCGGTTTTTGTTCTGAATGTTCCCTAAGCCATCTCCGTGCAGCCCACTTCACAGTACATACTGCATTCTTCTTCATAAAGGTTTCTATCTGGTATATTTCTGTGCCATCAAGTATGCTCTCATTGTCTTTACTATTTAGGAAGAAGATACTTTTTTTCTTTATTAATTTAGTGGTCCTATAAGCTATCCTGATCAGCTTACTCAGTCATTATTGACCTACCAACCCCACATTTTCTTTTCTGTCTGTCTGTTGTTTGAATTCAAGGTCCTCGTCCTCACTTTCAAGGCCCTCCATGGCCTTGCCCCCTCCTACCTCTCTGATCTGCTGACCCCCTATCAACCCGTCCGCTCCCTCCGTTAATTAGGCTCCAGCTTTCTCCATGTCTCCCACCTGACCTACCGTACCATCGGCGGCCGGCTATCAGCCTCTCTGACCCACATACTTTCAACTCCATCCCACAATCCCTTCATCTTCCTCCCTCTCTTGCCTCCTTCAAGACCAGTCTCAGGACCCCTATTTTCTACTGTGCCTTCAGCTGACCCCCCCCCCCCCCCAACCTCTCTGCCCTCACTCCTTCCAACCCATTTCATGCCTGTTTCATGTGCAGAAATTGCATGTTGTGTTTGTCTGCAGATATGCTGTACTTGACAGCTGTTACCTGTGAAATCCTTTGAGACACTATTGATATTGGCAGTGCTACATCCAATGCAATAATTATTGATCATTTATTAAGTGTCTGTAGATTTGCCTACGCTATGGGATTTGCTGCATGCATCTCCGTCTGGTCAACTGACTGGCTATCAATGGCATTTGCTCTTTTTATCGCTCTGACCATTAATTTCCTATATTGCGCAGGCTGCCCCCAATTGCTTTCGTTTCTGTTGTTTCAGCAATTTTATCAGCTGCCATTATCATCCGTCACCACAGCTGCTTAATGGATCAATCCACATGAAACATTGGCCAAGTTTCCTGACTTCACACGCCTAATAACAATCACTCAATTAAAAAAAAAATTGGTCATTTCAATCCAAGACTGTTTGCGGGGGACACTGCTGTGCACAATTGTCTGCCACGGTTCGCCCACAAATATAGTCAATTCACTTTACAGTATATTCTGTGAATCGCTTTGAGACGGCTAGAAGACGTGAAAAGCGCGACATCAAATGCAAGGATTATAATTATTATTATTATTAGTGTTGCCTTTCATGCGGCCACCAGAGTGCAGTGTTGTTTTGCTTTCGTTAGCGATCTTGACTGCAGTGTTCTTTTGCTGTGAGCTGCCAATCAGATATTCCCTTTGCGGCCGGGCGCAGAAAATGCTCTGGTTTGGAATATACCTGCCCTGAGCCGAGCGTGTCGCCGAGATAATGAGAGTGACGTGTGATTGGTAAGACTGACCCAGAATGCAAACCCATTTAAACCCGTGGAGCTGTATTTTAATTCTGATGTTTGCGTCGCCTCCAAGACATCTTTTTGATCCAAAATGAATCGATTGTCAGGTCCAGTGAGTGACACAGGCCTGACCTGTGTGGACTTTGCTAGTATTTAAGATGTTTTCTGGAATAATCATCATGATGATAATAATTCTTGCATTTACTATAGCGCCTTATGTGGAGCTCCTGTAGCTCAGTGGTTAGAGCGCTCGCATTACAAGCGTGAGACCTGTGTTCGAATCCAGGCAGGTCAGGGCGAAACCTTGGGCAAGTTTCCTTACTCCACACACGCGCCTAATAATAATCTGTCGAAAACCCCCCACAATAATAAATTGGTCATTTCAATCCACGACTGTTTGTGGGGACGCTACTGTGGGCAATTGGCTGCCGCGTTTCGCCCACAAATATATACAGTTAATTCACTTTACAGTATATTCTGGGAAGTGCTTTGAGACGTCGATAAGATGTGAAAAGCGCGATATCAAATGCAAGGATTATTATTGCCACGTCTTCGAGACGTCTCAAAGCACTTCACGGACTATCCTGTAAAATGAACTGACTGTGTATTTTGTGGACTGGGTGTACACTATCTGTGTCATTGGCAACTAAGCAATTGCCCATTCTTTATTCTTGTGCACTGTTAACACCAAACCTTTGGACTTTGAGGTTACGATGAATAACACCTCTTTAAGAAACCATTTTTTAAAACCATGTTTCCTCCAATGATTTAGATTTTGTCTGTACGTTCGCATTCATCTACAACATACATAGTTACTAACATCAAAGTGTATCCTGTGAAGTGCTCTGTGATGTCTTTCCATCATGCTATCCGAGTGTAATTTTGTTGTTGTTGTTGTTGTTGGTATGCTCGGCGGACTCCGGCCTGCTTCACATCCCCCCGCCTCACCCACCCCACCATTGGCAGTTGGGCGTTCAGCCTCTCTGCCCCCACTCTCTGGAACTCCATCCCACAGTCCTTCTACCTCGTCCCCTCCCTTGCCTCCTTCGAGTCCCTCCTACCCCTACCCTCCCACCCTCCGCTCCTCCTGATCTCAAACATCAGCTTGGGTGCGGATCGCTGACTGTCCAGCGCCTTGGGACGTCCCCCTGACATGAAAGGCACGATACAAGTAAAATTTTCTGTTGTATTTACTGTGCATTATACTATGTGTGTCAGGATAGATTTTAAAGGATCAGTCTTGCCTGCAGTGACCAGTGTGGAATTATTTACGGTTAGGCGTTCGCTGTCTTTTTCCAGATTTGTTGGGCCTGCTTTCCACCAGTACATCTTACTCTCGGTTGCTTTGGGTTACAAAATGGATATTATTATTGGAATTAAAGCTCTAAATGTAATTGGTGCGATGTAAAAATAGAAAATGTGGAGAGAAAGACGGGTCAAATGTTCACGACGCGTAAACCCCCCACCCCTCCCCACTCCGCAAATCTGTTAATGCCCCAGGATGACACAGAGAGAGAGAGAGAGAAAAATAGGTCAATATTTTGTGCACCATCTTCAGAACACAGCATTCATAATATCTAATTGGCCCTGTGCGTATGGAGTCAATATAAAGGAGATTTAAGGACTACAATTACGGTCGAGTGGTTTACACAGGAGTCTGCTTTCCCCAAATCAGCTCGAGTCAGCATTTGGTTAAGATTAGGGAGGGTATTTGCTGAGCTGTAGATGCGGGCAGCGCAAATAAGTTATGGCCTTTGGTCAAAAAATCATCCGTTAAAGGTCCTTTGGCTTGACTGGCCGAGCTCATCAACATTAAAAACGCGTTGATTTTATTTTGTGGAAGAAGTAATCCCTCAACCGACAACCGTTCTCCTACTTACTGCGGGGTAAACAGGGGCGTGTGGAGCAAGGAACACTTGCCTGAGCTTCACCCCGCCCGGGACTCGAGCCTGGATCCTCTCGCCTGCGAGGCGAGCGCTCCAACCTCGACACTCGGGGATCCAGGTTTCTTCTGCGCGATGTACAGTCAATTCACTTCACGGAATATTCTGCGTAGCGCCTTCGAGACGTCTCGAAGACGTGATAAGGCGCCTGTATGAAAAGCGAGAATTATTATAGTATTATAGAAACTGTCGGATATCCAGCACCATTTGGACACTTGCAGAGTTCCCCTCCGTCGCTAGGCAATCCACTTTGGAGCGGGAAATCTAAATGAAACGTCCAGCTCCCCCATTGCATCAAGCAACCGCAGCACGTGGTCTAAATTGAGCGTAAAACAGAGGGACTAAATCTGTCGTGCAGGCTGCTCAGCGAGATGTTTTGAGTGGCGTGGACGGAAGTTTCAGCATCAGGTTGCTCGACCCCTAAATGTTTGTTTTTTGGCTGGCTTGCAAAATTCACCGTCCAAATGTTTCCACGAATAATATCTTGCCCGTGACGTTCCGGAGCGGTTACGATGAGCGCGGGCGCTGGAACAACTCCTGACCTCTTAGCGGGCCAGAAGTGGATTTATAATATGACTGAATACTATTGATTTCATTTTCCTCAAGCTAACAACTTCTGTCTGTGGAGTAAGATCTATTCTTTGAACTGCGCTGTTTAATTTGGTTTAGTGTTTTAACCTCTCCGAAATTGATCGGGCGTTCCAAGTCGAAGGCTGAGGCAGTGATTAAACAGGAGGCTTTGATCATCCACTTACCAAATGGAACCCGATGCGTGTAAACAAAAGCCACTCGTGTGCTTGTCGTTTGATATTTTTTTTCTTCTTCTTTCTCCTTTCGAACAGGGTGACATCTACATGTATGGGGGCAAGGTCGACACCGGTTATGGAAACGTCACCAAGGAGCTATGGATCTTCCACATCCCCAGCCTATCGTGGACCACAAAGACGCCCACGCTTTTGGCTCACGGGCCCCAATATGACGTGGAAGGACATTCCGCGCACGTCGTCGAAATGGATGGCGGAGATGTCATCATGATCATCATATTTGGATATTCTGCCCTCTACGGCTACATCAATGGCGTTCAGGAGTACAATATCAGTAAGTGGTTTGCACTTGTTCAGACTTGGGTGGCTTTTGAAACAGCAACTTAGCATTTACAGTCACGTCCTTCATGAGGCGGAGAGCGCTGAACAGTGAGGCCGAGACCAGGGTGGGGGAGAGGGTGGGGAGGAGGGAGGGAGGAGGTGTCCTTAAGAGAAAGATCGAAGAGAAATGTTTTCAGGTGTGATCTAAAAAAGGAATTGGGCAAGGCAGAGGGATTGAGGGAGAGCGTTCCAAAGCTTCGGGAAAAACCTGATGGAATTTTTTTGGGGGAAAAAAAGATGGTTTTAAACGTCCACTTAATACTCTAGAATGAACACAACAACAACCTGCATTTCCTCCCCGTCTTGTGAAAAGACGGGGAGGAAATGCAAGTTGTTGTTGTGGAATTAGTGTTCCTGTTGTTGCCTTCCATTAAGCTAATTTCAGACGGTCTTCAAATCTAACCCACGTTTAAAAACAAAAGAGGAAAAAAGGGTTTGGTGGGGCAACAACAACATTACATTTATAAAGCCCCTTTCGCGTCGGGAGAACATCCTTTTAAGGCACGGTATCTCTCCTTTTTCCGTTCAGGTTTGTTGGTTTATAGGGAACTCCTTTTCGTTTCAGTTGGCAGAGCTCTTCCATGAAGCCCTGAAGTAATGCCTTGCCATCTCTCCTAAGAAGTGAAACAAATGTATTTTGTTGGAAGTTTGTCGATGGAGGGCCCTTGTTTGCATTGATTTCATCCCCCAGTTTAGGCTTTTTACAGACTAATTGAGTGCCATCTTTTTTTGAGAGGGGGAAATCCAATTGATGTTTTGAGACGTACAGTATTTATATTGTTCAATAAGTTTGCATCAGTATTGTGTGTATTTTTTACACAAAGCGTAATAACAGGGAAATCAGCAGCGCACAAGAGAGTGTCGCGGTAGATCCTAATATTGAATAAAGTAGGAAAATCTCTGTTTTTCGCTGTTCTGGACACTCTGCAGAGGAGCCCTTCGAGGAAAGGTTATTGAAGAACGAAAACAGCTGTTTCAGACTAATGATGTGGGAAAAACAATAAACTTGAGGCTTTCATAGTCGTAACCCAAAGGGGCCTTGCTTTTCAAGATCCGCGCTTGTGCTTGCTCTGTTGGCTTGAAAATTTGTATTTTCACTGATTTGTGAAGGTGTGTACATGCGCAGTTAATTAGGTGCAGTTCCTAATATCTCCAGGGAAGGTTAGAAATTCACGGGCTGCAGATTTAAGTCAAAGAATAATGGGATACTAGTTGGAAGTGAATGTAGAGGATCGCGTGCTACTTT
Source organism: Hydrolagus colliei (assembly GCA_035084275.1). NCBI lineage: Eukaryota > Metazoa > Chordata > Chondrichthyes > Chimaeriformes > Chimaeridae > Hydrolagus > Hydrolagus colliei. The sequence goes on along the minus strand of CM068748.1, from coordinate 25,197,593 downwards.
TACTGATCACACGGTGAAAATATCCAGGTCATTCAGCTCCTCATCCTCACCTTCAAGGCCATTCGTGGCCTTGCCCTCCCCTACCTCTCCGACCTGCTGTCCCTCTACGAAGGTCCCCGCCCCCTCCGTTCGGCGAGCTCCGGCCTGCTCCATGTCCCCCGCCCGACCCGCCCTACCATCGGCGGACGGGATTCAGCCTCTCTGCCCCATCCATACTCTGGAACTCCATCCCACGGTCCCTTCGACTCTCTTCATCCCTCGCCTCCTTCAAGGCTGGTCTCAAGACTCTCCTCTTCGACCGTGCCTTCTGCTGCCCTCCCAACTCTCTCCCTCCCCTCCTAACTCTCTCCCTCCCCTCCCCACTACCCTGCCCCTCTCTCTTGCTCGGGTCCCGACCTGACTGTTCAGCTCCTTGCAAAATTACATTTCTCGAGCACCTTTCACCCTGACGTGAAAGGTGCTCTAGAAATGTAATTTTGTTGTTGTTGTTCCGCTGGTTTATTTTGCCTAATCTTTCAATTCCAATGTCCTAACCTTTTACCATGTCCCGTTGTAACCCTAAACATCCAAGTATCTGGATATCGCTTTGTATAAAAAAATGTCCACCACACACTCTGAAGTCTCCAAGCCTTAGCTCTTGCCTAATACTATCTGGAATTAGGAAAGCAGGAATTGTCACTGCAGCGAGAGAGAGAGAGAGAGCATTCCACTCCACCAATCTGTCTCTGGGATTTCAATCAATCAAAACTTACACATCGAGAGGACGTCCCAAGATTTCCATGTGTAGATGGAATGTAGGGACATTTCAGTTTGGTTTGGAGACTCTTGAGCACACTGATGGGTTTCTGCATGTGTCAGACACCCGGCTGAGCCAAAAACATAAATATCTATATGCATTTTGTCACAGTGGCTTATCCGTTTGTTCTCTAAGTCATCAGAAAGGTTATATAACTAGCAATAGAACATAGAACATAAGAATTAGGAGCAGGAGTAGGCCATTCGGCCCCTCTAGCCCGCCATTCAATAAAATCATGGCTGATCTTCTAATCTAACTCCACCTACCCGCCTTATCCCCGTATCCCTTAATCCTTTGGTCCAGAAGAAATAGTGCTGACAATCACACAAGCCAAGGTGCTCTATCCTCTTAGAACATAGGTTGGCTACTGTCCAGCCAGCTGGTGACTCCAAATGATGTATTGGGGTGCCACTGGAAATGAACCAGCTAATCGCAAGGCACTGGGAAGCTTTCCACTGCTTCACCAGCTTGGATTTCTGTTCTTGTACTGTGGAGTCCTGTAGCTCAGTGGTTAGAGCACTCGCCCCGCAAGCAAGTGACCTGGGTTCGATTCCCGTCAGGTCAGGGGCAAGTTTCCTTGCTCCACACACCTGATAATAATCCCTCAAGAAAATAAAACAATAATAAATTGGTCACTCCAATCCCCAACTGTTGTGGGACACTGCTGTGCGCAATTGGCTGCCGCATCTTGCTTATCAATACAGTCAGTTCACTTATTACAGCATATTCTGTGAAGCGCTTTTCAATGTCTCGAAGACATTGACAAGCACTTTGTCAAATGCAAGGATTATTACCATTATCATTTTCACTGGCTGTTAACTCACAGCGTTACTCTGAGTGGAGTGGGAGGAAATCCCGGAGGAATATATTCGCGGGAAACACACAATCACGACACGTCGTAGTATTTCTTGATGTGAAAGGCACAATTCCAAACAAAAGGATTATTGTTCATTTTAATGCCATTTCTTTCTCCAGTCTCCAAGACAAACAAATTGGTCAGAGTCTGAGCTGCAGTGATGCATTGCCTTTATTTCAGTGGACTTTACGGGCAGTCCCTCAACGGCTCGGTGGATGAAGTGAGGTGCCCTGTGTGAAACAAAACCCAATAGACCTAGAAGGCGAGAAGATTTCTAGTCATTAACGTCAGCTGATGCTGCTGTAAGGTCATTGCAATTAGCCTGGGTGTCGTGGTGAGCAAAATCAGCCACAATTCCTTCCCCTGATTGTGGAGCCCTGCGGGCTCGGTGGTTGGAACACTCACCTTGCAATTGAGAGACCGAGGTTTGATTCCCAGCAGAGGGCGACCTCGGGCACGTTTCCTTCCTCCACACGCCTGACAACAACAACAACAACAGAATTACACTTGCATAGCGCCTTTCACGTCAGGAGGACATCCCATGGCACTCGACAGTCATTGTTTCAGACCCGAGCTGGGGGGACTTGAAAGAGGCCGGGGGGTGGAGGGGGGGGGTGGGTGGGGGGGGGGGGGAGCGAGGCGGAGGGACTGCGGGATGGAGTTCCAGAGGTTGGGGGCAGAGTGGGCTGAAGGCTCGCCCGCCAATGGTGGGTCTGGGGGCGTGGAGCAGGCCAGAGCCTGCTGATCGGAGGGGCCGGGCAGGTTGGTCTGGGGTTAAGGGATCACAGAGTAGGGTGGGGTTTTGGAGTTTTAAACTCAAAATGAGTTATGCTTTCATTAAAGGCCCGTTGAGGTCGTATTCATAAACTGATAGAACAAATGTAGCACTTTGCTGGGTGTGGGAAGAGCGAGTAATCCTGTACAAATTGGACTAATCCTCGAGAGCACAGGGAGTATCTGTTGGAAACAAAGACTTATTTTCTGTAATATTAACTGAAGAACAGTAAAATTGTTAATCAGGGCTGAAAAGAAGGAACTTTTTTGTGTTCACTTAATCTCACTGGAGAAATGCCTTGGATCAGAGAGTACAACCTTCCAGGGAAATGTAATGACAACCAAACCTCACCATCATAAAATAATTAAATTTGTTGAACGTTTATGATTGCTAAATTGAAATGTGTCCTCAGACATAGTCAAATATTTATCTTGAATTGAATGTACACACTTGGGAGCTCTGTGGTGTAGAATTTATTGAAAAACCAAGCTAATTTAATAATCCAATTAATAAGCAAGTTTTTTGAGCAGAATGTGGGTTGAGTTTGTGTTCCTCTTAGTCAATCGGATGGATTAGCAAGGTCTCAGTTTGCAATCTGTTTTAAAATCTGTTTTGACTTTGAGCTTGTTATTTTCTCTCTTCCTTCTTTTGACGTGATCATCTCATCATGCGCCACTTGTCTTGAGTTCATCGTGGAGTCCTGTAGCTCACAAACGAGAGACCTTGGGTTCGATTCCCAGCAGGTCAAGGCAAAACCTTGGGCAAGTCTCCTTACTCCACACACCCGATAATAATCCCTTCAAAAAAATACTGAATTGGTCACTTAAATCTACGGCTGTTTGTGGGGGACGCTGCTGTGGGCAATTGGCTGCCGCGTTTCGCCCACAAAGTATACAGTCAATTCACTTTACAATATATTCTGTGAAGTGCTTTGTCTATGTGGGAGAGAGAGAGAGGGAATAGAGTGATTGTAAGCCTGATGCATCACATTATAGCTTGGCATTTGTTGCAGGAAGGGAGGAAGAAAGTGGGGGGGGGGGGGGGGGCAGGGGTTGTTGGGGGAGAGGAGAGAGATGCTTCATTATCAATGAAGGAGTTTAGAAAAATACTGCTGAACCAATGGCTGGGAATTACTTCTTCCCGTTCAGTGACACCATGACACTGTTTGAAATTGACAGAGGTTTTACCTGATGTCCTGCTTGACAATCTTTCAAGTGAACTCTCAATTTTGTTCTGGTATCGCGTGTCATTGCAATTTATCGTCATTTAGACCGTTGCAATGTATGGTATTTTCACAGAAGGCGCTCGTAGAACGGGTGGTTCATTTCTATATGAACGCGTTGAATTGCACACCGAGCGAGTGCCAGATTTAATTTTATACGACATGATTTTCGACCTCCTGTCAGCTTTCAACCATTTTATTTAGAAGATTTAGGATCTAGGATATTAAAGCAGCTAAAAAGTGAATAGTTTGATAATAATAATAATACCTGCATTTGGTATAGCACTTTTCACCTCTTCTAGATGTCTCAAAGCACTATACAGAATATATAGTGTCCCACAAACAGCTGAGGATTGAAATGACGATTTTTTTGGGGGGGAGGGATTATTGTTTGGAGTGTGTGGAGTAAGCAAACTTGCCCAAAGTTTTGCCCTGACCTGCCTGGATTCGAACACAGGTCTCACGCTTGTAAGGCGTGATAGCTTCACGCGGGATAGCATCGCGGAGATCATATCCCATTGGAGTGCAGTTTAAAAGATTCCCTGTACTCTGCGGTTCATCACCTCTCAGACAAATGGGGTTGTTTGCGGTTAAAAATTAGAATTCTTATTAAGATTAACATGGATAATGATCTGCCATCCTCAAACAATGAATAATCAGAAGCTTTACTTCAGTTCCTTTATTTATCCCCAGAGAAATTGAAGGTTAGGTAATGGTTAGGTAATGGCCCTGAAGCTCTGGAACTCGTTCCCTTCGCCTTTTTCCCCCTCCCCCTGACTCAGGCCCGGGATCCATTATTGTGAAGCGCTCTGAGACGCCATCCGACGTGGGGGTGCGCTATATAAATCCAAGTTGTCGTTGTTGTTGGTTAAGGCTGCGTCCCAACAGAAGACAAATGGAACACTTACTATTATTGTTGAAAATAATAATAATAATCCTCCCATTTGATATAGCGCTTTTCGCGTCTTTTAGACGTCTCAAAGCGCTTCACGGAATATACTGTAAAGTGAATTGATACTGAGATGGAATTGGTCATTTTCAATCCACAACTGTTTGTGGGGGACGCTGCTGTGCGCAATTGGCTGCCGCGTTTCGCCCACAAACATACAGTCAATTCACTTTACAGTATATTCTGTGAAGCGCTTTGGGACGTTGATAAGATGTGAAAAGCTCCGTATCAAATGCAAGGATTATTATTATTATTATCGAAGTTTCCGGATGCGCCCCACAGTAATTGTGTGCATTTCCAACTTGAAGGGTGTTATCTAAATGCAACTTACTGTCGCTATTGTTTGATTTCCACATCTAATCATGGCTGCCATTCAGCAACGTGTTCCCATGCGTGAAAGGATGCGAATCGGCGGCAAAAGTTCACCATTATCTTAAGACTCTTTCCTGAACATCTGCGGACGTACGTTTGTCTCCTGAGATCTCTTGAGTGACCACTGCTTGCATTAGGCCTATTGGTTTACAGCTGACCCAGGTAAACCCTGATAGGACTTGAGGAACTAAGTTAGAGGAACTGTATTTCAAGCCTGACGTTTTATTTCCTCGGTGGTCTCATGCGCTCAATCTGACTGAAACTGCTGACCTAGTAGTCATGGAGCTTGTGAAAGCATCTCAATGGTGTTTCAAAGGGGGAAAATGAGCTCAATATAATATAATTTGCAAAAGCTGTTCCATTTCCCCTACTTGGGACTTTTTTTTCGCATATAGGCTTTCGGAGAATTCTTGGTAGTTTCATTGCATAATTAATTCTTACGGGTTTTCAAAGCGTATTTTTTTTCTCTGCAGATAATTATTTAAGTTTGATGGCTTTGAGCTGCATTGGAATTCTTTGACTGAGATGTTTAATTCTATGATTGTGATTTAAGCGTTAAACTCGCATTTTAGACTTGATATCGGACAACAGTTGGTATCGAACTACAAATGCACACAGTCGAATTTCAAATTTAAGATGACCGAAACTGCATTCCGTATTAAAAATAATTGTTTTAACACCCCCCCCGCCCCCCCCAATTTTTTAAAAAAAACGCAATAAGATTTTTTTGGGGTTAAGATTATGGAAGTGAAATGGATTAAGTTGTAAGAATTATCTGCACAAAGCACTTTGTCTGCAGCATTTCAAATGATCTTGGACAGCTTTTTATTTGTAAAATAATTGGAGGATTCAAGACAATTATTATTTAGTAATGTAAAGAACAGCATTTGCACTGCTCAGAAAACTGATAAACAATGCTATATATTTAGTGGAAGTAATAGAGTAGACATGTCTATCTAGTTTGTGAATAAACACCGTGAAGCATACCAGGCATTTGATATCAATATTGCACTTAAAAACTGTTAAGTTTCATAGAATCATAGAATTTCACAGCACAAAGGAGGCCATTGGGCCCATCAAGTCTGTGCCGGCTCTATGAGTCAATCCCACTGCCCACTGTCTCCCCATAGCCCTGCAAACCTGTCCTCCCCAAATAACCATTCGCCTCTCGTTTAAAAGTTGTTATCGAACCAGCCTCCACCATCCTTTCAGGCAATGCATTCCAGATTCCAACAACTCGCTACATGAAAACATTTCTCCTCACCTCCCCTCTGCTTCTTTTAGAAACTATTTTAAATCCGTGACCTCGAGTCACTGACACACCAACCAGTGGAAACAGTTTTTCCCTGTTCACCCTTGCGAATCCACTCATGGTTTTGAAAACCTTTATTAGGTCTAATAAGTCTACCATTGTTTATTCTAGGACAAAGTCTTAGAACATTCTGAGTATGGATTACTGTTTGTTTATGTTCAGGGTTTGGGGTGTTTGTTTGCGGCTGGCGGGCAAACCTTTCAGGCAAATAGAGTTGGCATTTCTGTGGATGGATTTGTAAACTGCTGTATTTCCTTTGTATCCAGAGACCAATTCATGGTTGGTTCCAGAGACCAAAGGGGCGATGGTACAGGGTGGCTATGGCCACAGCAGTGTCTACGATGCCACGACCAAATCTATCTATGTGCACGGAGGATACAAGGTGTTTACGAGCAATAAGTACGGCCTGGTGGATGATCTGTACAAGTACACGGTGAACACACGGACCTGGTAAGTGGAACAGTTCACACATCAGTTTCAAGTGGTTCAGTTCTGGCAGTGTGTTATGAAATTGCATTTAAAATGCAAATGGTGAAGCTTTAGAGTCCATAATCAGGGACAAGGTAGATCTTCACTTAGAAAGATATAGGCTAATAAAGGACAGTCAACATGGATTTGTTAAAGGCAAATCTTGCCTTACAAATCTGATAGAATTTTTTGATGAGGTAACGGAATGGGTGGATAATGGTAGCGCAGTTGATGTAGTTTACATGGACTTTCAAAAGGCATTTGACAAAGTGCCACATGAGAGACTTATTATGAAATTAAAGGCCCATGGCGTAAAAGGGACAGTGGCAGCGTGGATCCACAACTGGCTGCGAGACAGAAAGCAGAGAGATGTAGTGAGCGGCTGTTTTTCAGATTGGAGGGAAGTGAGCAGTGGTGTGCCACAGGGATCAGTTTTGGGACCATTGCTGTTTGTAATCTACATCAATGATCTGGACTTGGGTGTACGGAGTACAGTTTCCAAGTTTGCAGATGACACTAAGTTAGGGAGAATAGTAAATAGTGAGGAGGATAGTAGCCATCTGCAAGAGGATATAGACAAATTGGTAAAGTGGGCAGACACATGGCAGATGAAGTTTAATGCAGAGAAGTGTGAGGTGATGCATTTTGGGAGAAGAAATGAAGGGAGGCAATATAGGCTAGATAGTACAATTTTAAATGGTGTAAAGGAACAGAGAGACCTGGGGATTTGTGTTAGTGACTCGTTGAAGGTGGCAGGACAGGTAGACAAGGCTGTTAAGAAGGCATATGGGATACTAGGCTTTATCATTAGGGGTATAGAGTACAAAAGTCAGGAAGTGCTGACTAACCTCTATAAGACTTTGGTGAGGCCTCAGCTGGAATACTGTTTTCAATTCTGGTCACCACACTACAGAAAGGATGTGAAGGCATTGGAAAGGGTACAACGAAGATTTACGAGGATGTTGCCAGGATTGAGGGACTTCAGCTATGAGGAGAGGCTAGATAGGCTGGGGTTATTCTCTCTGGAGTAGAGAAGATTGAGGGGAGACCTAATAGAGGTTTATAAGATCATGAGGGGTTTCAACAGGGCAAATAGAGAAAAACTATTTCCACTCGTGGGCGAATCTGTGACTCGTGGTCACAGATTTAAAATAGTTTCAAGGCGAAGTAGAGGGGAGCTGAGGAGAAATTTTTTCACTCAGCGAGTTGTTCGAATCTAGAATGCATTGCCTGAAAAGGTGGTGGAGGCTGATTCGATAACAACTTTTAAAAGGGAATTAGATATTTATTTAGGGAGAACAGGTCTATTAGGCTATGGGGAGCGGGCAGGGCAGTGGGATTGAATCGCTCTTTTCAAAGAGCTGGCACAGACTAGATGGGCCGAATGACCTCCTTTTGTGCCGTAAAATTCTATGAATCTATGAATCTAATCTATGAATCTTAATAGACGCGAAGAAACCAACGTTTTTTCAGTTCCTTGTGCTTTTACTTTAGGGCAAAGTTGAACCGCCCTTACTTAAAGAAATTTAAACATGGCTTAATCCAAGTTACTTTACACTGATTTAGACTTCTTTCAAGTAGTATGTACATTTGAGACACAACATGTCAAGTGACTGCCAGGATGGTGGAAGGCTAAATAGATGGATCTTGTTCTTCCTTTGCTAGCAGACTCTTATGCTCTTGTACACTCCCTTGTGTTTTTGCTCCTGTAGATTATTTTTGTACAGTATTATATTTGAGAAAAGTTTTTTTTCACAAACGAGACCTGACCCCAAAATAATTGGTTTATTTCTGTTCCAACAAACCTGTCCAAAAAAATTCTAAATCCTTTTTCTTTACCAATTTTGAACAAGGATTGCAATATTTGAAAATGCCGTTTAGATCATTACAGATTCAATTTCCTGATCCACATATCAAAGCTATCAGATTTGTGCATATTGCACACATGAACTAGTTTTCCACATTCCATCAATTTTTTTGCGTTAAACACCGGTTTCCAACCAATTTTTTTCTCTCATAAATTCTCAAAATAAACCCCGTGGCGTCGCAAAGCCGCCTGCAAGATGACTTAATTCACCGAGAGAGAGAGGATGAAACAATTAGTTCCAACTGTGCATACTTCGTGTACGATAACTAATTAGTCTTACATGTTAATAATATGCCCCTAATTGGAGTGCATTTCTCTCAGCACCTTTTCAATTAACAAATACAAGTAACCGCTTTTTCTTGCAAAAAAGGGAAACGAGCGATTTGTATGTCTGATACAAATGTTGGGGAAGGGGGAAAAACTCTTAAGTACAGATCCAGCTTTGCTGGAAACAACCACCCAGCCATAAAAATAAAAATCCTTTTGCGCCTTATGTCGCCTGCCTCTCTCTCCTGCCTCCTCCTTGTCCCTCGAATCCTCCCTTCCACCTTCAATGGTTGTGCCTTCAGCCACTACACTGTGAAGCTATGGAACTCCCTCCTTCAATCCCTTTGCCTTGCCCCCTCTTTCCCCAGTTTCAGATCGCACTTGATTTCAGATCCTCTTTGACCGTGCCTATGATCACCTTCCCCCCCCTCCCTCTGGCTCGGGATCGGGCTCCGCTCTTGTTAAATGCTCTGGGCTGCCGCCAGGCATATGAGGCACTATATAAATGCAAATTGTTGTTGTTGGCCTTCCTAATTCCTCCCTCCACAGGCTGCAGATAATACAGAAATCTGCGGCTGGTGAACTCTACCGCTCCAAGCTTCGTGACCCCCATCTCCCCCATCCTCGCCCGAATCTACTGGCTCCCCATCACCCAGAGGATCTTGGTCCCCACATTCAAAGCCCCCACCCCAGGGCCTCGACCCACCCTACCTCTGCGGCCACCTAAACCCCTATCAATCTGTCTGCCCCCTCCACTCAGCAAGCTCTGTCATCTCCACGTCCCCCGACCGACCCACCTCACCATTGGCGGGCGAGCCTTCAGCCACTCTGCCTCCAACCTCTGGAACTCCATCGCACAGCCCCTCCGTCTCTCCCCTTCCCTGGCCTCCGTCAAGTCCCGCCTCAAGACTCTCCTCTTCGATGGTCCCATTGGTCACTCCAAATCCCCTCCTTTCTCTCCTCCCCCTCCCTCCCCCAGCTCGAGTCTGAAACAATGACTGTCCAGCGCCTTGGGACGTCCTCCTGACATGAAAGGCTACAAGTGTAATTTTGTCGTTGAAAGTTCTCAAATCGTTTCACGGGATTTTACCGCACGGTGCAGGCAGTCAATTTGCACACAACTATATCCCACAAAGGGGCAGGAATTTGGGGGAATTGTTTGTCAAGATCCTTTTCTCTTTTTGAATGATGCAATGTCATTAACATCCACTTGATCAAGAGAGATGGGACCTGGGTTTAAAATCTCACCTGAAGGATGGTGTCCAGTACCTCGAGAAGTCCTCCGGACGTGAACGGTGCTCTGCAAATGTAATTTTGTTGTTGTTGTTGTTGTTGTTGTTGTTGTTGTCTCCAATAATGCATTGGGAGTGTCAGCCAAACTGCTTGTGGCCTAGACTGGGTTAAAATACATTATACCTAAAAGCTAAATGATAGACTAGAACAACAACTTCAACAACAACAACTTCGATCTATATCGCGCCCTCCACGCCGGACGGCGTCTCAGAGCGCTTATTAGTCAAGCGCTAGACGGAGGTCAAACAAGTTCACAGTCCGCTGGAGTTGGTTTAAATTGTGTCATTTATTTTCGATGAATTAAAATAATGTTGTTTGTTTTGTAAAGTGATTCAGCTGCCAAGTGGCTCCATCAGTTTGATGCATTTTTTTTCTTTTTCTGTTGACGTTTTGTTTTTGCAAATTAACCCTGCGTGACTTGCGAGCGTAAGTGATGTACTTTTCTACTCTACTCTGAATTTACTTTGAACTTGATCTTACTGAACTCAATGGCTCATCGTATTAACGGTGCAGCATTTGTGGGAGTTTCTATTGGAGAAGTTACATTTGCACACTTGATAGGACTCTTACAAAATCACTTACCACATCCTTTGTTTAGTTCAAGCGAGTTCCAGAGTATGGAGGCAAAGAGGCTGAAAGCCCGTCCGCCGTTGGTAGGGCTTGTCAGGCGGGTGACAAGGAGCGGGCCACCCCCACTCCCCCACACCCACACTTATCTCCCTTCCTTCCCAAAGACAATGACCCCCTTATTATTGAGGTAAGGTTTCATAGACCCTCCAGTATTCCCCCCACCCCCCCATCTCCTTTGCTTTGAGGTCCTCAACAAGAACAACAACAACAAAATGACATTTGTATAAGACCAATTGTAGCATTTGTGAAAACAGTACACAGGGAGTCAAACTGGTAACCTCCTACTACAACAAGAGAGAGTTGCATTTATATAGCACCTTTCACGCAGGGCAGCGTCCAGAGTGTTTGGCAGTGGCGGAGCCCGGGGTGGGTGGGGGGTGGGTGGGGGACGGTGGCACGGGAGGGTGGAGGTGACCTTAGCCACAGTCCTAGAGGAAGGTCTTCTTGCGCTACTTGAAGATACTGAAGGAAAGGCTAAGATGAAGGGGTAGAGGAAAGGGGTTCCAATTTTGGGGCGTAATGGCTGAAAGCAAGGCCATCAATGGTGGAGTGGAGGGCACGAGGGACATAAGGGAAGGCTGGAGCCAGTCAAGTGGAGGCAGCGGGCTATGGGTTGGAGGATAAGCAGGTCAGAGAGGTTGGGAGGTGCCAGGGCATGAAGGGATTTGAAAACAAGGGTGGGGATCGTGAAATCGATTAGTTGGGTGATAGGGAGCCAGTGGAGCCTGGCTGGAACTGGTGCAATGGGTGTGTGGAGCTCAGCGTGAGTGAGTGTGAGGGTGGCAGCTGTTACCAATTAGTACATTACTGCTGTCCCCCTATGAACCTCGCTGCCCCCTCCGTCTGCTCTATGTCCCCCACTTGACCCGCCCTAGCATCGGCGGACGGGCTTTCAGCCTCTCTGCCCCCACACTCTGGAACTCGCTTCCTCCCTCGCCTCCTTCAAGGCCAGTCCCAAGACCGTCCTCCTGTTCAACCGTGCCATGTACTGTCCTCCCAGCTCTCTCCCTCCCTCCTCTCTCTCTCCCACCCCTATGCTCCCTCCTACCCTGCCCCTCTGCCTTGCTCGGGTCGCGACCTGACTGTTCAGCGCCTTGGGATGTCCTCCCGACGTGAAAGGCGATCTATGAATGTAATTTTGTTGTTGTTGTACATTATGGATAATCCAGGGATAAATGGATTCTAAGAGCGACTCGGCAGATTGGAAAGAGGTTGACTTGTGAAGTTTGAATTAAAGGACCGAGGGAATCTACATTACATTTTGGATTAAATACCAGCACATCTCTGCCATTTAATTCAGTCGAGATCCCGTTCACTTGGACGTTCTACACTGAACGCCATTTTAAGCATATTACCCTGTTGTTTTTAGCGCGGTTTAACCCTAAGGCTGATGCATTTCAAGTTCAAGTTCAACTCCAGCTATTAATCTGGCTGCTCCCGTCAGCGGGCACCAGCAAGCACCCAATTGATGCATATTGAGGGCATTTGATTGCAAGTGGAAGAGAGTTAATTTAGCCCTGTCTTAACGAGTAATCACGGCATTGAAACATCTGCGAGGATAACTTGTTAGTGAAGGCACATTTGCAATAGAGCTTTGGATCTACCACTCCCAAAACAACTTTGCCCCCCACTGGAGATGGCTGAAGAAAAGGCAACAAGCACAATCAAAATATGAATTTACTCCATGTTTTTTAAAACCAGAAAGCCACGGCTAATAATGTTGACCCGGTGATTTGATGATAAAAATGGAACGCAAGAGGAGGCCAGAACCAAATTGTAGCCTTGATTGGACCTTGCTAGATGAGAGCAGTGGATATGTGATAATCCCACCAGGAAAGTAATGTGCCAATCAATTCGTTGAAAAACACTGATCAAATTCTGTACTCCCCGTGGAACGTTGTTTGAGTCCGGCCCAAAATGGAACTGCGAGGGAGGCAGTCGACATCTGCGGATTGTAACTAGCAAAGGAAACGTGGAGTGCGATGTCAGTTGATACATTCTGTGACTCTCAGGATCATGGGGAGGGAGGCATCATCAGAGGTAAATTAGAAGTTTTGCAGATTTTTGGACTCATTTTGCAAGTTTTTCTCAAAGCTTTTCACGTCCGTCGAGAGATTCAATCAGTTTGGGAGCATTGGCGTCACATAGTACAGTGTTTACATTATTTCTCATTCGGTTCTTATCTGTTAACATTTTTTTTTCAAAAATCATTTTTAGAAAGGCTTTTTTTTGCGGCGAAAAATTCCAGACTTTCAACTGTCTCCACTGAAACCCAACCAAAATGGAACCGGAATTTAAAATTGCATTTTGATGGTTTCCTCCACATGCGTTGCCGTTTAAAAACGTTAATTGAATCCAGCACATATTTTTGGCTGTTATTTGATCAAGTATTATAAATCATGAGCGGTTCAGTGAAGAAAGCTTTCCAGACCCATTCAGGCTCAGACTCGTTGAATACCTAACTCCACTGCTTTTTCCCATGCCAAGCTGTTCACAAGATCAGTTCAGATGAAGCCCATTTGATCTCATCCTTTTGCAGCAAACCCAGTCTTAATGTTTTCCGTTGCAGGAAAGCTAGAGGATTCACTAATTCTGATTCAATCTCTGGGGTAATCATCATGTTGAAAGCTACTTGCTTCCTTATCCCTAGTTTTTGTGGATAGGTGAAGATGTCGGTTGAATTCAAGCTCAATAATTCATTCTGCGGCAATCTCCTCTTGAAGCCAACGCGTGACTTTTTGACGTCAGTAAATGTGATGAGAGTTTCAGCTGAGAGTGAGTTGCCAAAGTCAAAACACATGTGTTCTGGCAGGGTGGCCCTTTAACTTAACTTAAGTTCACTTTTGCACTGTTAGAAAGGCAGTGAAAACATTTGATGTTTGTTGCCAATGGTGGGAGTCCTGCAGCTCAGTGGTTAGAGCGCTCGCCGAGCAAGTGAGAGGACCTGGGTTGAATACCTGGAGAGAGAAAATCGTTGGGCAAGTTTCTTCACTCCACACGCCTCTGTTTAACCATCGGTAAGAAGCAACCCAGTTGTTCGGGAATTGGCGGATTACTTTTCTGGGGGTAATAATCCCGTCCAATAATAATACAGTAATAATGAGAATAATTTGCTCACTCAAACCAGGACTGTTTGTGAGACAGTGCTGTGCGGAATTGGCTGCCGCGTCTCGCCAACGAAACATAAAGTCAGTCCACTTTACAGGGTAACCTGCGAGTGACGTGTTGAGACGTCTCAAAGATGTGATCAGGTGCTATATTCGCAAGGGTTGCGAATGTCTTTCCGTTTCGATCTTAACTGCATGTTAAATTTCCGAACACTGCCACTTCTGCTGCTTACAGATTTGACCTTTATTTTTCCCCCTCGGAGCTGTTTTGAGTCCAGGACTTATTCAAGTAACATTTTCCTCATTCGATTTTATATTTGCCTGGGGCGCAATACACCTGCACTTTCCATGGAGTGTCAATGTTAGCAGTGTACCTTTTGATTTGGGTACAGAGTCTTTGTTTTAAATGCCACTGGCTTGTAGTTGGCTCTGTTGGCTTTAGATTCTTTTAATGCAAACATTGAGTTATAATTGAATGTTGAGGAAGACAAAACATACATACAACAACAACTTCGATTTATATAGCACCCTCTACGCCAGATGGACATATACATACACGTTCCACTCTCCCTCCCTTCCCCCCAGGCCATACACTGAAGTGATAATAATAAATAATAAACCTTGCATTCGATATAGCGCTTTTCACGTCTTCTAGACTTCTCAAAGAGCTTCACAGGATATACTGTAAAGTGAATTGACTATATATTTGTGGGTGAAACGCGGCAGCCAATTGCGCACAGCAGCGTCCCACAAACAGTCGTGGATTGAAATGACCAATTTATTACAGGTTTTTTGAGGGATTATTATTAGGCGTGTGTGTGGAGTAAGGCAACTTGCCCAAGGTTTCGCCGTGACCTGCCTGGATTCGAACACAGGTCTCACGCTTGTAAGGCGAGTGCTCTAACCACTGAGCCACAGGAACACAGGAGAAGAGAAGCCTTTAGGCGCAACCTGAAAATAGGAAAGGAGGGGGTGAGGCAAAGGGAGTGAGGAGTGAGTTAGAATGACTTCCTTGTTTGGCGGTTTAATAGAATGCCTTTCAATTAGTCCTAAGAAAGCCCTCCTTCAATGCGTCGCAGCTACCAGCCCATCTCCAACCTCCCTTTCCTTTCCAAGATTCTCGAAAGAGAGGTTGCCTCCCAGCTCTGCTCTTTCTTCTCAAATAATTCACTCCTCGACCCCTCCAATTGGGTTCCCGTGCCTCCCATAGCACGGAAACTGCCCTGGTCAAGGTCACAAACGACATCCTGACCAGGGCTCCCTCTGCCTCCTCAACCTGCCTTCGATAACGTGGACCATGCAATCCTCCTCCACCGCCTCTCCTCCCTCCTCAGCCTGCAAGGCTCTGTCCTCGAATGGTTCCGCTCATATCTCTCTCACCGCCTTCACTTCATCTCCTCCAACAGCTTTTCCTCCAGCCCCCGCACAGTCACATATGGCGTTCCTCAGGGCTCTGCCCTTGGCTCCCTCGCTTCACCCTCTACACTCTCCCCCTGGGCGACATCATCCGTAGACATGGGGTAAATTTTCACATGTATGCGGATGACGCCCAACTCTACCTCTCCGCGTCCACCCTCGACTCCAGGACCACTGGCGTTCTGACTGCCTGTCTGTCCGACATCGAGTCCTGGACGAGGGCAAATTTCCTACAACTCAACGTCAACAAGACGGAAGCCCTCCTGATTGGCTCACGTCACTGCCTCAGCACCTCAGGTGCTGACAACATCAGCGTTCAAGGCTGCTCTCTCCACCTCTCGAAGCCAGTCAGGAATCTGGGCGTCTTGTTCGACCCCGAGCTATCCTTCCTCCCCCACATCCGCTCCATGATCGGTACAGCCTTCCAACACCTCAGCAATATTGCCAGACTCCACCACTACCTCACCCCCCCACGCCGCTGAACCCCTCATCCACGCCTTATCACTTCCAGGCTCGACCTCGGGAACTCTCTCCTCGTCGGCTTACCCAGCTCCTCCCTTCACAGGCTGCAGATCATTCAGAACTCTGCAGCTCGTGTTCTCTCCCGTACCGGGCTTCGCGACCACATCACTCCCCCCCTCGCCCGTCTCCACTGACTCCCCGTCACCCAGAGGATCCAATTCAAGATCCTTATCCTCACTTTCAAGGCCATTCACGGCCTTGCCCCCGCCTATCTCTCCCTACCTCCCCCTCCCCCCACCCCCCCCGCTCGGATCCCGACCTGACTGTTCAGTGCTTTGGGACGTCCTCCCGATGTGAAAGACGCTACATAAGTGCAATTTTGTTGTTGTTGTTGTTGTTGCTCGCTTTAACAATCTTACACGACAATTGCCTTTTAGCTTAGCTCTGTATTTTCATTTGATCTGATCGGAGATGATAAAGACATACTCCCGAAGAAAGTGATCTGATGGGCGATTCTTATCCCCGGCATTCGTTTAATCTGTTCCTTTTGTTCCTGTTCAGGTGGAAGTTTTGTTTTAATTCACGTGCCAATTACACGTACGTTCTGTAAATTTATGTGCGGCTTTACAGTTAGGGGTACATTTATTGCTACAAGACAAGACTGCCACAGTCACATAAAGGATTCTGTGCTTTCTGCCTGTAGGGGATGTGTCTTACCTTTGTGTGTCTTTCACGTTACAGGACAATCCTTACGGAGAATGGACTCGCTCGCTATCTGCATTCAGCTGTCATCATCAGTGGGGCCATGCTTGTTTTCGGCGGAAACACACACAACGATACGTCTCTGAGTAACGGAGCCAAATGTTTCTCTGCGGATTTCCTAGCTTATGACATTGGTAGGTACATCTCAGTTGTTTGCAGTGACCGAATGAGAGAGCGCTGACTAATCATTTCAATCCTTGGCAAGGAATGCTGAGATCATAATTTTAGCAATCCCACTCTCAGCCTGCTTAATGCTCTCTCTCACCAACCTACCTCTCCAACCTACTTACCCCCCCACCACTCCACCACCTCCGCTCGGCTGGCTCCAGCCTGCTGTTTGACCCTCCGCCTTGCCTCCTCCCTCTTCAACTCCCACCCAATGACCTTCCTTTTTGATGGTGCTTACGAACAGCTTACCACTCCCTCTCCCCCTGGCTCAGGGTCAGACCGCGTCACAGTCCAGCTCTCTGAGACGCTACCCCGCGTGAACAACAACAACAGAGTTACATTTGTATAGCGCCTTTCATGTCGGGAG
This sequence comes from Hydrolagus colliei, assembly GCA_035084275.1. Classification (NCBI taxonomy): domain Eukaryota; kingdom Metazoa; phylum Chordata; class Chondrichthyes; order Chimaeriformes; family Chimaeridae; genus Hydrolagus; species Hydrolagus colliei. The sequence continues at coordinate 25,180,504 of CM068748.1, read as the reverse complement.
AAACGAAGGGTGCAGGATTCATCCTGGGGCTTTCCTGATCTTGGAGCTCGTGTAGCTCAGTGGTTATAGAGCATTTGCCTTACAAGCGAGAGACTTGGGTTCGATTCCAGGCAGGGCGAAACCTTGGGCAAGTTTCCTTATCCCACACATCTGATAATAATCCCTCCCAAAAAATTGATAATTTCAATCCACGACTGTTTGTGGGGACGCTGCTGTGCGGAATTGGCTGCCGCGTTTCGCCCACAAATATACAGTCAATTCACTTTACAGTATATTCTGTGAAGCGCTTTGAGACGTCGTTGAGATGTGAAAAGCGCTATATCCAACGCAAGGATTATCATAAGAGCAGCAGTATTGTGATTAATAGATCTGCCAACATCTCAACCTGTTGGAATGGGTTCAATGTTCTGAACGACATCCTCATGTTAGCTATTTTCTGGACTGAAACTTTGCGTGACTGCCAAAAAATTGCTGTTCAGAACTGTACAACACCAATGTACAGAAAAAAAACACCTTTGCACCCAGTGATTAGGGTCACAATGATCAAATTATTCAAAATGATTTGCGATTATTGAAACAGCTCGAATAAAATTGCAAGTCATGCAAAGGCGGAGCTGGCAACCTTTTCGTCGAAGAGGATCATGGACGAAATGGGCTACAAATGGAGACAGTGAAGGACGCTTGAATGGTTGATGTAGGGAGGCTAATGACAGGTCATTACTTGCACATTCATTTCAATACACCTAATCGATTGCAACGAGCAAAGCTGACACAAAGAAAGGTCTGATGACGTTGAGGAAATTGCAAGGAGGACTGGGAATGACATTGAATTCGAAGCCTTCAAGCGCACAACACTGCGATGCCCTGGTCTGGTGCCTGTCGAATAATTTATTGAGCGCATTATCAACAACTTCAATTAGGATCCAGAATCTACAGTCTTTTGGGGGAGAGAGTTGTAGGTTTCCACTGTTCTTTGCGTGAAAAATTGCCGCCCAGTTTCACTCTTAAATGGCCAAGCTATAAGTTTTAAGAATATTCCACCCTCCCCCACCCCACTCCTTGTTCTGTATTCCCTCACCAGAGGAAATCGTTTCTCCCTATTAAATCCCTTTATCATTTTAAACACCTCAATTGGATCACCCCTCAATCTCCTACACACAACAGGACACGGAGCATTTTTATGCAACCTGCCCTCGTAATTTAACCCCTTTAAAGAAAGCCCTGATCTCATTTTTGTTAAATCTGAACATCTGTGCTTGGAAGAGTGTTTGATTGAGACTTTCCAAGAGTTACCAGATGTCTGAAACTTGTGAGCTTGAGCAATTTCTCTGTTTCAGTTTCTGTGGGACAATTTCTTACATGTGTCTTAACATGTGAATTTATTCGTATAATATTTTACGAGTTCAGAGAGCCAACGAGGGCTTTTCTTCCACATTCGTGTTCAGTTATTGCTCTTTGTGAGATGGTGAAGTTTATAAAGAGCTCCACACTTTGAGATTGCGATATTTTATCCTGAGAAGCGCTTTGAGACGTCTCGATGATGTGATGAGGCATTCTATCAAATGCAAGGATTATTATGATGTTATTACAGCAATTTTTTTAAGTTATCCCAACAGACAGCTGTTGGTAGACAGCTCCTTGTTATATTACTGGAGGGACTTAACTCTGTAATTGAACCATTTATATGGGAGGTGTTGGTGTTGGTGGGGAGAGTAGGAAGAAGGGAATGAAATTGTATTCTGAGAGCTTGAGGTAAACGCTGTGCTAGGTGTGATGGCCGCTGGTATTTTTATATTTGGAAAATTTCCAGTAATGTGACCATAACTGTCGTAAAATGCTTGGGTGAAACCCAATGCTTGGGTTTAGCGAACACGCCTGGCAGCCACTAAACTGGCTTTTAACTTTAAAATAAAAATCAGGTCAGAATTGTCTTCAGTAAATTCTGGTCAGTGACAACAACTGATCTGATTCCAAACCGTCTCCAAACAAGATTGTTTCAAGACGTAGGAAATCAATGGCCCCTAAATCTATATTTCCTCAGCACAGCTGTGCTCTACAAAAAAGGCCGCCAGAATTAGTCCTGTTAGTGGAGTCCTGCAGCGCAGTGGTTAGAGCACTCGCCTTGCAAGTGTGAGACCTGTGTTTCGAATCCAGGCAGGTCAGGGCAAATCCTTGGGCAAGTTTCCATTTCAGTCCACGACTGTTTGTGGGGACGCTGCTGTGCGCAATTGACTGCTGCGTTTTGCCCACAAATATACTGACAGTTCACTTCCAGTATATTCTGTGAAGCACTTTGAATCGTCTAGACCATTCTCAACCTTTTTGTGTCATGTACCCCGTATTCATTTTCAACGTTTTCATGTACCCCCACCCAACCACATACACTCACACACACCACCCCCCTCATTCCACTTGTATTTTATGACTAAGCTTTTCTTGTACCTTTCTGCCTCATCCCTCAACCCCCAGACCATCGATGTTCTGACAGTATGTCTGTCCGACATCGAGTCCTGGATGAGGGACAACTTCCTGCAATTGAACGTGAGTAAGACCGAGGCCCTCCTGATCGGCTCAAGCCAGCGCCTCCGCACATCGGGCGCTGCCAGCCTCAACATCCAAGGCTGTACTCTCCACCTCACAAAGCCAATCAGGAACCTCGGCATCATGTTCGATCAAAAACTTTCCTTCCTCCCCCACATCCGCGCCTTGACCGGCACCGCTTATTTCCACCTGCGCAATATTGCCAGGCTCCGCAACTATCTTACCCGCCGCGCTGCCGAAACACTCGTGCACGCGTACATCACCTCACGGCTGGACTACGGAAATTCTCTCCTCGTCGGCCTCCCCAGTTCCTCCATTCATAGGCTGCAGGCCATCCAAAACTCTGCAGCCCGTGTACTATCCCGCACCCGCCTCCGCGACCATATAAACCCCACCCTCGCCCGTCTCCACTGGCTCCCCATCCTCCAGAGGATCGAGTTCAAGATCCTCGTCCTCACCTACAAGGCCTTACACGGCCTTGCCCCGCCCTATTTAACCGATCTACTCTCCCCCTACAAGCCCACCCGGACCCTCCGTTCAACAGGACTTGGCCTGCTCCAAGCCCCCCGCCCGAACCGCCCCACCATTGGAGGCCAGGCCTTCAGTTTCTCCGCTCCCACCCTATGGAATGCCATCCCTCAATCCCTCCGTCTCGTTTCTTCCCTTTCCTCTTTCAAGGCTGGTTTGAAGACTTTCCTCTACGACTGTGCCTTTTGTTCCACCCCAAATTTTTCGACCTCCACTACGTGTCTCACCCCTTCCCAAACACTCCCCTCTCAGCTCGGGTCACACGCCTCCTGTGCAGCGCCTTGGGACGTCCTCCCGACGTGAAAGGCGCTCTATCAATGTAATTTGTTGTTGTTGTTGTTGTTGTTGTTGTTGTTGTATAACAAAATAACTAGCGACATACAAAACAAGGGGAATAACAATTAAATATACAATTTGGAAGGCTATGAAACGCTAAATAAGAGAGCTAAATAAATCAATGTGGAAGTAATTTTGTACCCCCTGTGCTACATGTGCCCCTGGTTGAGAACCGCTGATCTAGAAGACATGAAAAGCGCTATATCAAATGCAAGGATTATTTGGCTTAACTCTGGAACATCATTCCTGCATCCCTTCGCCCTGCCTCTTCCTTTCCCCCATCTTCAGGTCGCGCCTCGAAGACCTTCCTCTTTGACCGTCCCCACTTCCCCCTGGCTTGGCCTCGTCACCGTTGAACGCTCCGTGACGCTGCTCTGCGTGAGGGGCGCTGCTGCCTAAATACAATAATAAAACTGGTCCTTTTAATCCACGACTGTCTGTGGGACGCTGCTGTGCGCAATTGGCTGCCACGTTTCGCCCACGAATATACAGTCAAATTCACTTCACAGGACCAGTATATTCTGTGAACCGCTTTGAGACGTCGATAAGATGTGAAAAAGCGCTATATCAAAATGCAAGGATTATTTATATTCGACGTTGTTGCTGTTGTTGTAACACTTGTATCGGTGTGTTTTTCGTGCGGATGATTTTGTCTGCATCGGGTTGCAATTATACTCGCATACTGACAAACATGATGAAATTCAGTTGTAAGTAATCTTATTTACCAGTAGCTGCGAGGCACACTCCACTTGAACTCAATCATTTCGACATGAAACAAAGTCCTGATGACGTGTTTTTATTGAGATAAACCAAACGATTGCTGTGGGTGTGCGGGTGGGGGGGGATGGTGGGGGGCGGTGGGGAAGTGGGGAAATGGTAGGGGAGTGAAGAGAGGTGAAGGAGAGAGACAAGGTTAGCCAATATAACGTCGGTGTGGCTTTGTGTTGCGTTTTGAAATCCATATTGCGTGCCTGGGAATGCTTCACGTATATTTATTTGCATTGAACAAATTTAAAAGGGAGGTTTTCGGGGCGAAATGTTAGTAAGTTGGTGGATTTCATTCTGGGGGTAATAATACCTTCAAAAATAATAAGAAGAAAGAATTTGGTCACTCAATCTGTGATTGTTTGTGGGACACTGCTGTGCGGAATTGGCTGCTGAATTTCGCACACACAATATACAGTCAATTAACTTTGCAGGATATTCTGTGAAGGGCTTTGAGACATCTCAAAGACATTTTAAGGCGCGATACCAAATGCAAGGGATTATTGCTATTTTGAGAAAGGCAGCGTTTAAAAAAAAATAGAAGTAATAATCCTTACAGGCGGGAACACAGAATGTTACTGTAAAGTGCAGTGACTGTGCATTTTGTAGATGAACACCGTTTGTGGGGACGCTGGCGTGCGCAATTGCCTGCCGCGTTTCGCCCACAAATATACAGGCAATTCACGTTACAGTATATTCGGTGAAGCGCTTTGAGATGTCCAGAAAACGTAAAAAGCGCTACATCAAATGCAAGGATTCTAATTCTTACATTATTATTTCAGGGCGTTGCAACCTAAATTAGAAGTTGTAATTCCTTTAGAAACGACAGATTTTTTTTTTTGAGTTTTGATTGAATGAAATGGTTCTCAAACCACACACCTCCGTGTTTTATACTCTGAAGCAGCAATGTTGCTGCCCCTCTCACTTACCCTCGTTTGAAATGCAAGGTCTGCCAATTGTTCCAAATAGACAGTTAGCACATAGCTTTATAATAAGCATGTTCTAGTTTTGAGTGTTTTACCCGCAGCTGTTGTGTTTTGTAATTTAATGATTTTACGGCACCGTAGCCATGAATGTTGTGCTTTGCACAGCGCAGACAGCGATTAGCTTCTCTCGCTTTCTCTCCCCCTTCCTCCCCTAATAAAAGGCTACTAATAAAAGGCTAAAATCAAAAGCAAATAGTTTGCAAACAACAGAAAATCTAAATGCCAGTGATTGACTGAAACTGAAATGCATTAAAATAATACAGAAATGTCTGCTTGTGTGGATAAATTGTCTTGTTTGTCTCCGAACTACGTCATTTTGGCTTCAGTTTGTCTTGGCGCACTATTAATTGGCTGAGTGAGATTTTAGGTATTATAATAGTAATAATAATAATCCTTGCATTTGATGTGGCGCTTTTCACGTCTTCTAGTCTAGTGGTTCTCAACCTTTTTCAGTAATGTACCCCTTGTTCATTTTCAACATTATCGTGTACCCCCACCCAACCACATACACACACACACACACACACACACACACACACGACCCCCCCTCATTCAACTTGCATTTTTGACCAAGCTTTTCTCATATAACAAAATAACTAGCGACATACAAAACGAAGGGAATAACAATTAAATATACAATTTGGAAGGCTATAAAACACTAAAGAGAGCTAATCAATGTATTGCTACCTGTACCCCCCGGAAGTAATTTTATACCCCCTGGGGTACATGTACCCCTGGTTAAGAACCGCTGGTCTAGACGTCTCAAAGCGCTTCACAGAGTATACTGTAAAGTGAATTGACTGTGTAATTGTGGGTGAAATTGTAAGAATGGTGAGTACAACACTGGCCTCCTCCACGTCCCCCTCCCCACCCTCCCCACCATTGGCGGGCGAGTCTTCAGCCACTCTGCCCCCAACCTCTGGAACTCCATCCCGCAGTCCCTCCGCCTCGCCCCCTCCCTGGCCTCCTTCAAGTCCCACCTCAAGACTGCTCTTCGATGGTCCCATCGGCAATTCCTGACCCCCCCCCCCCCCACTTCTTTCCCCAATCCCCCTGCCCCCCGGCTCGGGTCTGAAACAATGATGCCCTCAAAAGGGACGTCCTCCTGACGTGAAATGACAAGTATCATTTTGTTGTTGTCGTTGCGTTCGGAGACATATTGTGACACGAGGACATATTGTGAGCTACAGCTTAATTATCGCAACACAGCATCTCAAACTACCACACTAAAGAATGGAGAGGTATTGTGGCTGTCCATCCCTGTGCTTCGTTTGATCGAAGACGATTTTTGCCAATCCTATTCATTGAAATATGGCCGAGCCTGCCTTCAGGAAGCCTAGTAATCATTCAGGAAGGACTGACTTCCCCTCATCTGTCATTAACCTGATTCACACCCAGAGGCCAGAGCCTTTTCTAACCCATTCCATCAGCGCGTCGTGAATTTCCGATTGTAAAACGCTGATTTTTAAAAATATATCATTAAAAACAAGTCGCATTCCGACACCAGGTTTAGTTCAATGTTAAAGCTGCAGTAATCCTCGGCTGTTAAAGTTGTCGGTTTGTTTGAACAAAAGCTACACCTGGGATCAAAACCAAACTGTTTAATAACTAAATCACGACGGATTCCCAATTTCTTTGGTGGGGCTGAGGTGGAGGGGGTGGGCTGGGTGGGGTTGAACAACCCTAAAGACGTGGTCTTTACCCAACTCTCCTCCCAAGGACTTAAAAATAATAATATTATTGATATTGAATAATATCAATAATTTGATATAGCGCTCTTCGCGTCTTCTAGACGTCTCAAAGCGCTTCACAGAATATACTGTAAAGTGAATTGACTGTGTTTGTGGGCGAAACGCGGCAGCCAATTGCGCACAGCAGTGTAACCACAGACAGCCGTGGATTAAAATGACCGATTTTTATCATTGTTTTTTTTTTTGAGGGATCATTTTTTTTTGGAGGGATCAGCGTGTGGAGTAAGGAAACTTGCCCCAAGGTTTCGCCCTGACCTGCCTGGATTCGAAACACAAGTCTCGCGCTTGTAAGGTGTGTAAGGCGAGTGCTCTAACCACTGAGCCACAGGCCTCCACTTGGACTCCTGTGTGCCTCCGCTAACTTCAAACCAACTCGTCCTCAGGGAAACAGCCCAGTTTTTCCCCGTTGTCTGATGGGTACATTACTAACCCACCAGTGGGTACCTGATCTACACCCCATCTCCTACCACATGTGGCTGCTACTAATGACTATTCGGAGAGCATTGCTGTGTGCAAGTTTGCTGTCTCATTTACCTATTAAAATCCAGTTACTGTGCGTTACAGTAAATCCTGTGCAGCCCTTTGAAACACTAACGAGTGGAACGAGGATTATTATTATTTGCGCGCGAATGATTTAATCAGCATTACTTCTTAGTCTCTAAAATTTTGAACCAGAGATATGTGTGTGTAGACTTGAGTGGATGTCATTATAAAGCACAATGTAATAAATATGCTCAGCTTGCCTTTGAAGACTTAGGAAAAAACGTTCTGGTTGAGTTGCTCTCGTTCGCTACTTATGTTGTCTCGAACAGGTGAATTGTGAATGTGTAAAACTATCACAGCCACAATGGTGTATTACATAAGACGTTTTGTGTTTTTGTCGGGGGAAGGTGGTAGAGAGAGCCATTCAGACAGATAAATGCTTCTGTGGTGAAGGAATATTTTGGGGTCAGGCCAGAAATTTTCAGTCAATGCTCCCGCAGCTCTGCAGAGCATAGTGACACTATCATAAGTCACACCAGTCGTCGAGGGATATGGAGCGTGTGTTGTATTGGATGCATGAATGCTATTTGATGCCTTGCAGTCAGGAGGCGCGTTAAAACTAATTGCTTTATAATTGTGTTCCGAATTACGCTCACTAACGACGGGATTTCCGAAGAGACTTCAACCGACAGCTTATCCTTTGGCGTCCTAAATTATCGTCTGTCTTATCCCGTGTATAGTAACACGATCCCCAGGAAGTTGTCATTCAGGTGTGATGTGTTATTTAATATTAGAATTCCCCACGCTGCCCCAGCATGTGTCTATCCAGCCTTGATAATTAGGTCGTCCTTTGACGTGTAGATGTTGGGATTCCTGTCGAGTCGCCTGCTCTCCCTTTTCACTGTAAAAGGAGCGAAAAGTGATCTTGGAACTGAATAACACTCTGGGTTCCAAGTTGAGTACAGGTAGATCCCTCTTAACGTCGTCTCAGTTAACGTTTTTTTGTGTTATTATGCTGCTGATACATTGGGAATATATGTTCATTTAACGTTGCGACGTTCGCTATTAAGTTGTTTGCCAGCGGGAGGAAAAGGGGGCATGACAGAGCTAGGAGTCAGGAGTGAGCCAGGCCGGCAACGAGAGAGAGAGAGAGAGAGAGAGAGAGAGAGAGCCAGGCCGGCAGCGAGTGAGACCAGCAGCAAGTGAGTGAGTCAGGGAGCGAGTGAGTGAGCTGGGCAGGTAGTCATGGAGCAAGTATTATATGTTTGTTTTAAAGAAAAATGTGACGAAAAATGTCCAATAAAACCTAACTCCAGTTTTTACATTCATTCCTATGGGAACCATGTTTTCGCTTAACGTCGTTTCTCTTACAGTCACACTTTTCAAGAACCAAACTATGACGTTAAGCGGGGTCTACCTGTGCTAAAAATATATACATATAAAATGGTCTGTATTTCCATTCTCCTCCTTCAGACGGGATGTTAAAACGAGGCCTGGAAAGTTCGAAAAGGGAAGGTTTCTTCTCCTTGCGTCCCAGCCAACAATCACTCACTCCTAGATACAAATAGGACATTCACTTCATGTGACTGTATCCCATTATGCTAATCCAATCTGTGTTTGAAAGAATCAACATTTCCTACTTTAATTCGTCTCCCTGGAGAGCCTGTTCCACAGGTTCACCATTCGCTCACTGAAACAGAGTTTGCGCAGATTTGTTCTGAATTTACCCCCACTTTAATCGAAGGCAGGTGTCTCTGGTTCTACTATTCTGAACAAGTTGAAAGCTTGCCACGATCTATGTTGCCTTGCCATCTTTCGAATCTTAACGGCAGCAAACTTGTCGCATCTGAATCTTGGCTTTGCTTCTCATTCTTCCCCATAAATATTCGGAAAGAGAGTTGAGATAACATTTTCAAGGAAACACTTCTTCACTCAGAGGGTAGTGAATTTATGGAATTCTCTATCCCAAAAGGCTCAGATACTCAGTCCTTGAACATATTCAAGACTGAAATTGATAGATTTATCATGAATAGAGGGATATGGGGATAATCTGGGCACATGGAGTTAGATCAGAAGATCAGCCATGAATTTATTGAATGGTGGGGCTTGAGGGGCCTCCAAAAGCTGAAAGATATAAGAGAAAGTCAACCAAAAGTCAAGAGAATGTGGAGTCCTATAGCTCAGTGGTTAGAGCGCTCGCCTTGCAAGCGTGAGACCTGTGTTCGAATCCAGGCAGGTCAGGACGAAACCTTGGGCAACTTTCCTTACTCCACACATACGCCTAATAATAATCCCTCCACAAAAAAAACTCAATAATAAAATTGGTCATTTCAATCCACGACTATTTGTGGGACTCTGCTGTGCGCAATTGTCTGTTCAGTTTGACTGTTCAGCGCTTTGGGACGTCCTCCCGACGTGAAAGGCACTATACAAGTGCAATTTTGTTGTTGTTGTTGTCCGCCGCATTTCGCCCACAAATATACAGTCAATTCACTTTACAGTATATTCTGTGAAGCGCTTTGAGATGTCTAGTCGACGTGAAAAGCGCTATATCAAATGCAAGGATTATTATTAGTAGTATTATGATTTCCATCCCAATTTAGGGCAAATGTCACTCCTTTTAAGATTGGGTTCTCTTAAAACCTCTGCTTATTCCACGGCATCCTCTTGTGTGTTTTATTCTCGTTTTCAGTGGAGCTGCTGTTATTTCGATTAGCTTTATTCACCACTGCAAGATTTACATTGCACGAGGGCCGTTTGTTGATTCCTTCCTATGGATTTATGTATTTCAGCCAATTATGTTATTTTGCGGTGCGAGATTAAAACACTGTTCGACAAACCGATACGCCTCGTTTAACGGGAAACATTTTAAGTACGACTTTGAAGTCATTTGCTATTGATTCTTATCATACGTGTGAACACAATGTACAAATGCTTATCAATGTAATGAAATCTGTCCTTTATCTAGCATGCGATGAATGGAAAGTGCTTCCAAAACCCAACTTGCACCGTGATGTGAATAGATTTGGACACTCGGCGCTTGTGAGCAATGGGTGAGTCGCAAGAGTTCAACTGATAAATTTTTACCGTTAAAACCAAAAGGCAAAATATTGCAGATGCCTGAAATCAGAGACTAAAACAGAACTGGCTGGGTACGCTCAGCGGGTCAGGCAGCATCTATGGAGAGAGAGGAAACGTTTCGGGTCCACGACCCTTCGTCAGAACACAAACGGTAAGGATCAGGGAGGGTGGAGGGTAGGGGTCGGAGGCTGGGCGAAGGCTCGGTCGAAGAGAAGGTGTCTCAAGACGGGGCTTGTAGGAGGCTAAGGAGGGAGGGAGTGAGTGAAGGGAAATGGGGAAAGCTGGGTGTTTAGAGTTGATGCACAGATCAGCCCTGGCCGAACAGAAGGGTGGAACAGGCTCAATGGGCTGAATAGCCTGCTCCTGTTCCTGTGTAGGGAGAGCAAGAAAGATGATCCCAATTGTTAGAGGAATTAACTGTGTAGGGATCAATGGTTAAACACAATAGGGCTCTTCGGAGAGAGTCTTGAGAGAAGATATCTCAGAAAGGCCTGTATAGAGGTGAACAAAATGTCAAATGGGATTGAAAAATTAAAAGCAGTTCAAATAGAATTTAGGATGCTGCAAGACCGGTGAACAAGCAGACACTTGTTACAGTTGCAAAGACAAATTTCAGGCCTGACGTCAGGAAGAGGATAAATAGAAACTGGGAAAGGTTGCCTGGAAGGGTGGTTGAGGTCAGGACACATTTAGATTCATTTAATTTAAAAAACACAGCCTGTTGCTGTGATGGCAAGATGGTAGGCTAGGTATTCTGCTAGGATGAGATCACAAATTATACAGTCACTTCACTTTACAGTGTATTCTGTGAAGCGCTTTGAGACATCTCTGAGATGCGGTAAGGTACTATATCAAATAATAAAAATGTAATAATATAATAATAATCCATGCAAGGATTATTATGTTGAATTATATAGACCGAAGAGCGTTCTTCATCTGAACTATCTTGTGTTCCTTCTAACTCAATGTGAGAGGTGTCAATTGATTATACATTCAGTACCTTCTGCTTGGTTTCAAATTGGATATGAAGAGCTTGCTCTACAGTGGATCGTAAGCGCATCTAGGCAGTGACAGGAGGAACAGACTGAAAGGATGAGATGCAATAGGTCACTGAAGCTTGTCAACTGAGTCTCTCTTGTGATTGATTCTGTTAAATAGTCCTACTTACCCTCTTCGGTAAAATATTTTCGAATCAACCTCATGCTGTACCATTGAAAATCATAACATTAAATTAACAATGAAAGGTATCTGAAGTTTGTACATATTACATTAACCTTGCCTTTTCTTCTTCTTCTTCCCCCCCCCTTCCTCCCTCCTTTTCTCTTCCCCAGGTCTATGTATGTGTTTGGCGGTTTTTCCAGTATGCTTTTAAACGATGTCCTTGTATACAAGCCTCCAAATTGTGAAGCCTTCAAAGCGGATCTCTGTTTAAATGCCGGTTCAGGCATAAGGTGTCTGTGGTACAAGAATCACTGCGTTCCCTGGGATCTGAGCTACGCTAATAGTAGCTCCTACAAGGTGAAATGTCACCCAAAGAAACGTAAGTACTGTATGAGGCGGATTTTGTTCCACATTTTTGTAATTATCTTAGTTTACAAATGATAACAGTAAATGCTTTGAAATGATAATGATAATAATCCTTGCATTCGATATAGCGATTTTCATGTCTTCTAGATGTCTCAAAGCGCTTCACAGAATATGCTATAAAAGGAATTGACTGTATATTTGTGGGCGAAACACGGCAGCCAATTGCGCGCGGCAGTGTCCCCACAAACAGCCGTGGATTGAAATGATCAATTTATTATAGATTTTTTGGGGAGGGATTATTATTGTGGGGGGTGGTGGTGGAGTCAGGAAACTTCGCCAAGGTTACGCATTGACTTGCCTGGAAAAGGAGCGACTTTGATGAAATCATTCTGTACTTAGTTAATTTTTACAGTTTTCTTTATAATGTTCTCAACTATAAATCTGCATGTGATGTTTCCCATACGATATGTCTGAGCAGCATTTTCTGCCTTAGAGGGACTGAGGATTCAAATTCTCTCGCTTCAAACGGAGCGCGGTGAATCCAGTAGAAACCCCGTTACGATTCTCTTTGTCACTACAACAGGCTGTTTATAGCACGATTGGGGTGAGGGCCCAATGCTAACAAAACAAATCCAGTTTGGCCACAGAAAGCCACTTGGCTCGCTTCAAATCGCATGAAACTTGTCTTTATGCAAGGCCTGATTAGGAAAAGTGACTGTGTGATAAGATTGATTGGTGTTGAAGGTGACTTAAAGGACTCTCAGCATGAGCTGGGTGGCCAGCTTGCTGGCTGCAGGGTGAACAACAACAACAAATTGCATTTATAGAGCGCCTTTCACGTCGGGAGGACGTCCCAAGGCGCTGCACAGGAGGCGTGTGACCCGAGCTGAGAGGGGAGTGTTTGGGAAGGGGTGAAACACGAAGGGGAGGTCGAAAAATTCGGGGTGGAACAAAAGGCACGGTCGAAGAGGAAAGTCTTCAAACCGGCCTTGAAAGAGGAAAGGGAAGAAACGAGACGAAGGGATTGGGGGATGGTATTCCATAGGGTGGGAGCGGAAGTAATCAAAGAGAGTGTGGCCTTATCTCATCAGCTCAGTTCCTAATAGGGATCGATTGTATATAAATATATATTTATCAGTATAATATATATGGGTATAAAGTCAGGAGTTTGGTACTCTTGGACGCGATGGTAAGCTTTGAGGTGTTAGCCTGGTTAAATTCCGTCAGTAACTCACCACCCCCAATGCACTGAGCTATAGCAGAGAGTGAATTTCATTCTAGATCCTCTGAAATATCCATGAGCAAGTCGCACACATACGTGGAAACTCTGGGCCTAGTTTGTTTACTGTTAAGCGTGGATCACACACCTGGCTAGCTGCGAAAATAAAACCAGACAGAATGCTTCATCTATAATGTCAGGAGGGCTGCAGCCACACGCTGTGAGGAAGTAGTTCACACTCAAAATCGTCTTGAATTGGAGCAGATGAAAGCGTGAGTCCAGATGTCAGCGTGGAAGTCGTCCTGGTGGGGAAGGATTAACTTAAGTTTATAGAACTGTATCGGAGGAGACTTGCTTCCTGTTCTCATGTTTTAATTATCAGGCTCCGCAGCGTTTGGCGTGTGTCGTTTGGGGCGGCGACATAGTGGAGCAGATGTGAAATGGAGAAATTCAGTTTCTGAGGAAACAAGCAAAACAGGAATAATTGGGATCTTTCGGGGATAAAATGCCCACTTTTCCGCTAAAATAACTGTGTTCCCACTTCTGGCGAATGGCACTTTCTTGCAAATTTGTGGATTCCTCATTTAAAAATAACAAGCAAATTTTCAACCCGTAAATAAATGAGCCTAGCCCCTAGGGAACGGCGATATGGGAATTTCCCGATATATCCATATCGGTTGGCTCATATCGAGATATACCGAAATATCGATATTTTCAGTTTTTTCGTACTGCGCATGCACGGGCATCGGAGTGCACGCGCATTTCGGGTGCACGCGCATTCGGGGCCTATCTTCTCAGGAGGTAAATATCTCTCTCTCTGTGTCTCTCACTCTCTCCATCTCTGTGTTTTTCTGTCTGTGTCTCTCTATGTCTCTCTCCCTCTCTCCTCTCTCACATCCCCCCCCATCTCTATCTATCTGTATATTATCACATCCACCCCGTCTCTCCCCCCTCCCCCCGCCGTCCCTCTCTCGCACCCCCACCCCCGTTGTCTCTCTCCCCCACCCCCCCCCCGCCGTCTCTCTCTCCCTCCCCCCCCAGCCGTCTCTCTCCCCCTCCCCCCAGCCGTCTCTCTCCCCCTCTCCTCCCCTCCCCCAGCCGTCTCTCTCCCCCTCTCCTCCCCTCCCCCAGCCGTCTCTCTCCCCCTCTCCCCCGCCCCCAGCCATCTCTCTCCCCCTCTCCCCCCCAGCCGTCTCTCTCCCCTCTCCCCCCCCCCAGCCGTCTCTCTCCCCCTCTTCCCCTCCCCCCAGCCGTCTCTCTCCCCCTCTCCTCCTCCCCCCAGCCGTCTCTCCCCCTCTCCTCTCCCCCCCCAGCCGTCCCTCTCCCCCCCCCCCAGCCGTCTCTCTCCCCCTCTCCCCCCCCCCAGCCGTCTATCTCCCCCTCCCCCCAGCCGTCTCTCCCCCCTCACCCCCCCCACCCACAGCCGTCTCTCTCCCCCCACCCCTTGCATACCTGTATATTGTATTCGAGGACTATGAATACAAGATGGCGGCTTTGCACCTCGGTCTGTGCATTGTGTATAGAGATGAGCATTCTGGGTCTTGTAGTTGATTGTGCTCGCATCCCGATTTTTTTACCTCGATATATAGTTTTTTCGATATATCGATATTTTTAAAATGTCTATATCGGCATATCGATATGAAAATCATATCGGGTTTTAGCGATATATCGATATATCGCCGTTCCCTACTAGCCCCCCCCACCCGCACCCATTCAGGTCTTTTTGATTTGAATAATCCGTGTAAAAATCGCTCAAACAAAACAAAAGTTGCCTTGGATGTTGAACCTTCCAGTGTTTAAGACTTTGCAAGAAAACAGTTGGGAGACGGTGGTTGAATTGAATGTCTATCTCAGTTTTGTTGCCATCCGGTGGCTTTTGTAAAGGTTCCTTTTCTGTATTTGACTTTCAAACCCAGTTTCAAACGTTCCTTTGCTTTCGTTTCTCCATGAATGCTGCCTGACCTGCTGAACGTTCCCAGCGACTTTTGTTTTTGTTTTCTAATACTTTGCTCAGCTCATTTCAACTGTCTTTTGTAAAGAGTCCTGTAGCTCAGTGGTTAGAGCACTCCCCTTACAAGCGTGAGATCTGTGTTCGAATCCAGGCAGGTCAGTGCGAAACCTTGGGCAAGTTTCTTTATTCCACACACATGCCTGATAATAATCCCTCCTCCAAAAATTTATCATTTCAATCCACGATTGTTTGTGGTACATTGCTGTGCGCAATTGGCTGCTGCGTTTCGCCCACAAAGTATACAGTCAATTCAGTATTTCTGTATATTCTGTGAAGCGCTTTGAGACGTCTAGAAGACATGAAAAGCGTGATATCAAATGCAAGGAGTATTATTATTATTATTAATTTTATTTGTGATGAAGCGAAAACCATACCATGGTACTTTTTGTAGGATAACAGAAGTGGTTTAGAACACCTCGTGGATAAAACAATCCTCCTGGTAAAACTTGAAGAAGTATTGAGACCTTTACAAACCTAGATTTATCGAATGTAAGATGGGTTTCTAGTTCAGACTTGACCTTTTCTGTAGCTATTTCTTACAGTTTGTTCCTGCTCTTATTTTCATTCCCTCAACTTAATAAAGGTCTGCATAGCTGGGCGAGCGACTGAGCAAGCGGCAGACTCGCCCACCATTGATCCTATTGCACTGCCGTGGATCACGGTTGACTTTATTAAGTAGTTTGTTCTGGAAATGTCATCTACTCATCCTGTCTAAGCTCTCCAGAGAATAGGTGTTACAGTAGCTTACAATGGTATTGCAATGGTATTACAAAGTGCAATCCAATGCCTTGGGCTCACCGAGAATAGAGTTTCGCCCACAAATATACAGTCAATTCACTTCACAGTATATTCTGGGAGTAGCTTTGAGACGTTGGGAAGATGTGAGAAGGGCTGTTTCAAATGCAAGGTTGATTAACGTTATTATTTGAATCCTTTTAATACAATTTGTTTGCTACGTCAAACCTTGATTATTACATAACAATAACAGTATAATAATTATTTCCCATTTTAACACTCTGAAGTTGCTGAACCAATGAGTTGTGATTCCCAGAGTTGCTGAGGTCAGTTCACCGGCCTCGAAACGCACCCTGGTCCCGATCGACACAGTTGTCAATGCTACGAGAGCTTATGGCTACTTTTGAGTCAATGTTCCTCGAAATGGATATTATTTCCCCATTCAACGTTACCTGGTCTGGTGCTGACTTGCTGTGATCAGATCATTCTGCCAAACAATGAGAATATACCGCAATAATAATCCTTGCATCTGATATAGATAACGCTTTTCTCATTGCTATAAAGCTTCACTTTGCTGCTTCATCGCGTGGAACACTGTTCGCTGCGAGGCGAGTGCTCTAACCACTGAGTTACAGGACTCCCTACAGAATTGATAATCAGTCACCCACTGTTTTTGTTAAGCGGGACACCAGCTGAAGCGTGAGACCTGTGTTCGAATCCAGGCAGGTCAGGGCCAAACGTTGGGCAAGTTTCCTTACTCCACACCCACACACCTAATATTAATCCCTCCAAAAAAAAAACAATAAAATAAAAAAAATTGGTCCTTTCAATGGATGGCTGTTTGTGGGGACATTGCTGTGCGCAATTGGCTGCCGCGTTTCACCCACAAATATACAGTCAATTGGCTTTACAGTATATTCTGTGAAGCGCTTTGAGACATTGATAAGATGTGATAAGATGTCATGTGATAAGATGTGAAAATGCAAGGATTATATTATTATATTATTATGGGTGCTTTGTAATTCGGCAAGAATAGTCCTGCGCGCGGGTTCAACCTGAACACCTGAACAGCTCCTTGGCGGCAGTGATTAAATTTTGCCGCTGATTTGTGTTGCAGCTGCTACAGACGGGACGTGTTTCAAGTACTCGGACTGTGCCAGCTGCACGGCGAATACCAATGGCTGCCAGTGGTGCGAGGAGAAGAAGTGCATCGCTGCCGGCAGCAACTGCACTGTGGTGAGTTTGAACAGAGAGAGGTGAACGGGCGACCGTTATTTATTCGTCGGGTTTCCAACGCAAGCGTGTCACTCTGACTCATCCAACTGCAGGCAGACCCCGCTCAACGTCGTAGTTTGGTTCTTGCAAAGAGCGACTTTAAGCAAAGCGACGTTAAGGGAATACATTTTTCCCATGGAAATTGATAGATTTCTTGTGGATAAAGCGGTTAAGGGATACGGGGATAAGGCGGGCAGGTGGAGTTAGGTTAGAAGATCGGCCATGATCTTATTGAATGACGGGGCAGGCTCGAGGGGACGAATGGCCTACTCCTGATCCTAATTCTTATATTCTTATGAAAATGATTGTGAAAACTGGAGTTAGGTTCTTTTGGAGGGGGGTTGTCGTTTAAAAGTAGTGCATCCTTACGTCATCCGTTCTCCCTTGTTAGGTATCCAACCACACCCTCGTGTAGTGCTCCAAGACACTGTTTTGCATAAATGGTGCTATATAAATGCAAGTGGTACTTGTAGTTTTAGCCACTTCCACGCTCTCAGTCACTACGCCCCGAAGCTTTGGAACTCTCATCCCCAATCCCTCTGCCTTGCCCCCTCCTTCGCTCCTCTTAGATCACGACTGAAGACCTTCCTTTACGAGCAGAGGATTCCTGTACTTCAGTGGTTAGAGCACTCGCCGTACGAGCGAGAGACCTGGGTTCGATTCCAGGCGAAACCTTGGGCAAGTTTCCTTGCTTCACACGCCTGATAATAATCCCTTAAAAAAAACAATGATCAAAATCGGTCATTTCAATCCACGACTGTTTGTGGGGACACTGCTGTTCGCAATTGGCTGCCGCGTTTCACCCACAAATATACAGTCAATTCACTTAACAGCGCTGCGAAGCGCTTTGAGACGTTGATAAGATATGAAAAGCGCTATATCAAATGCAAGGATTATGATGATTATTATGATAGATACAAATTGTTGCGGTGGTTGAAATTCAGGGTTGGTTTTGGTAACTGCACTGGACTCTTGAAGAAACCCACTTGCTGCTTTCTCCGGTCTCCCTTTCTTTCTTTCTTTCTTTCTTTCTTTCTTGATTGGCACCTTGGGAGGCCTCTCAGCTTATATTGGCCTCTGTAAATGCTGACTTTCAAGTTCAGTAACTCAAAATGTGTTGCGGATATTCCCTCGCAGACAGTGAATAAATGAACGAAAGAGTTATGTGGTTTTGACCTACTTTATGTACAGAAATCAATACGTGAATGCAGAAATAGTGTCGCATTTAATGACCTTTTTTTTCATACGTAAAAAAAACCGCTGGAAGCAAAGCAATATCACTGGGAGCAGTAAAGCCATTAGGATCGGGTAGCCTGATTTATACCTTCTGCTCCTAATTACATTGGACCTGAAATGCATTGAAACGTCAAGGATCATTTCTGAGCGACGCCTGAATCCATTTGCACCACCTGTATTTATACTGGAGCAGTGCGCAATTGATGTCCTGCTGTTTGCCCCTGAGTTGCTGTTGCTTCTGAAAAACCACCTCTTCAAGGTGGACTCTGCAGTGGAGCTGCAGATTGAATTGTTTTCCGCTGTTCCTCTCCTCCGTCCTGATTTACGCTGCCCTCTCAGCCGTGACTCGGCGTGCGGACAATGACTCACAAAGCAGCCACTTCTCCGACGTGGCATAGAGATGTGTAAATGTGCTGCCAGAAAGTCTTATTCGCGGAGGTCTGGAACTCAGCGGTTAGAGTGGGGGGGGGGGGGAGTTGTGGGGACGCTGCTGTGCACAATTGGCTGCCGTGTTTCGCCCACATATATATACAGTCAATTCACTTTACAGTATATCCTGTAAAGCGCTTTCAATCAATCAATCAAAAACATTGATATAACGCCTAGATGTCTAGAAGAAAAGCGCTATATCAAATAATAATATATAATAATAATCCTTGCATTTGATATAGCGCTTTCCACATCTTATCAATGTCCCAAAGCGCTTCACAGAATATACTGTAAAGTGAATCGACTGTATATATTTGCGGGCAAATGTAAGGATTATTATTATTGCCTTTGAGGTTTTGTGATGTTTTCTACCTTGTGACAGCGTCTGAGATGGGGTAGGTTTTCCCACAGCTTATGAGCTGAATGGGCTTTCTCTCCGCCCACCTCCCCCCCCCCCCCCCCCCCCCCCCCCCCCCCACCATAGCTTCAAGCCGCTCAACAGTTTGCTGATATTATCAGTGTGACTCGGGAAAGCATTCAGCATTGATAGTCTGTGAAATGGTTGGTTGCGTTCGCCCTTTGTTGGATGACTTGACAATGAAACAACGGGCTGCAAATTAAATACATTCCCTGCTCCTCGATGCCGGATCTCTCTTCCTGGTTTAGGCGGCTTGCGGTTTTGTATGTTTTTTGGGGGAGTTTAATTGCTCTGTATTAAGTCCGTGAAACTGGCAGAGTTTGTCAGTGTTTACTCATGGCGTAGTTGGAGCTGTTAAATCTTGATACATCTGCTTGTGCTTAAGATGAGATGGTCCCGATGGAGGTTGTTTGCTTGGCATCGTTTTGAACGCCTGTCGATGCAAATGGATTCATGTTCTGTCACGCATGGTTTGCTGGGTTTTGAATGGGAAACACAAGAAGCAAAAATCCTTGCTATCGAACTCTTAAATAAAGTAACCCCTCATCCATGCATTCATAATAAATAATTTGTTATAAATAATAATCCGACCCCAAAAAACGATAATAACTTAGTCGTTTCAATCCACGACTGTTTGTGAGACGCTGCTGTGCGCAATTGGCTGCTGCGTTTCGCCCACAAATATACAGGCAGTTCACTTTTACAGTATATTCTGTGAAGCGCTTTGAGACGTCTCGAAGACATGAAAAGCGCTGTATCAAAATGCAAGGATTATTATTGTTATAAATGGTCATCACAGCGAAATTTGAGCACTCCAACTCCCCCCTTGTCGGCCTCCCGAGCTCTTCCCTCCACAAGCTGCAGATCATCCAGAACTCTGCAGCTCGTGTCCTCTCCCGCCCCAGGCCCCGCCACCCCATCACCCCCGCCCTCGCCCAGCTCCATTGACTCCCCATCCCCCAGAGGATCAAATCCTCGTCCTCACCTTCAAGGCCCTCCACGGCCTCGCCACCTCCCTTACCTCTGCTACCCGCTGATCCCTTATCAACCTGTCCGTTCTCTCCGCTCAGCGAGTTGTGGCCTGCGTCACTCAGCCTGCCCCACCATCAGCGCTCGGGAATTCAACCTTTTTGTCCCCTAACAATGGAACTCAATCTCACATTCCCTTCGCCTCGCTCCTTCCCTTGCCTTCGTCAAGGCACGTCTCAAAACCCTCCTCTTCGACCATCCCTTCCACTACCCCCTTTGCCCTCCATCCTCCCCCAACCTGACCACTGTCAGCTCGGATCGATGTCCTTGACTGTTCATCGCCTTGGGACGTCCTCCCGACGTGAAAGGTGTCGTACAAATGCAAGTTTGTATTCTGTTGCATTGCATTGCAAGTACAAACGTCCCCTGATATCGGAGGGTCACGGTGAAGGGTCCCAGATAATGACACACTGATTAAGGGAATTATTCATGTAATTTTCAGAAGCCTGTTATCCACAAAACAATTCAGTGGAGTGTTTGAAGAAATGGAGGGTGCCAGGGGAGTTCCAGTTATTAGCGATACATAATTAACAACAATAATAATTGCGCTCGGGTTTGATGTACCCGCTTTTCACGTCTTCTAGTCGTCTCAAAGCACTTCACAGAATAAAGTGAATTGACTGTATATTTGTGGGTGCAATGCGGCAGCCAATTGCGCACAGCAGTGTCCCTCAAACAGTTGTGAATTGAAATCACCAATTTGTTTTTTGGAGGGACTATTATCAGTAAGGAAACTCGTCCAAGGTTTTGCCCTGACCTGCCTGGAATTAAACCCGGGTCTCTCGCTTGGAAGCCGAGTGCTCTAACCACCGAGCCACAGGACTCCACATGTGCGTGATTAATACAGGATAAATTTGCTGAAGTTCTCAGAAAGACCTCTGTCAGAGTTTCTGTATCGATGATCAAGTGCGAGTTGGCCTGTTTTAAACGACCACATAAAGAGCTGCCATAAATTACATGCCAGGGCGCAACCCGAATGCATTATAAGAGCCCAATAAAATAATGCTGCGTTTGTATGCAGGCTGATATTCCTGCTGATTGAGTCGTATAAAAGTTGCAAGTTGAACCTTTTGTGCTGAACACTAGGCGACCTGCTCATGATATCACCTTGAGATTTCAGTCGTTCCTGCAGAACTCTGAATTCCACTGTCCGCTGTTTAACAGCCCTCAAGAACACAAGATTTACAAGATTCTGGTTGGAATGACAAAGCCCTTTCGGTCCCATCCAATCTCAACCTTCCAGACCGACCATCACAGCATTCAGCTGCTTTTTCAATGAGTCTAGTGTCCTGCCCTCAACCACCTTTGTGAGAACCGGTTTCACTTTCAAATATTAATATGAACAATAATAATAATCCTTGCATTTGATGTAACGCCTTTCCACGTCTTCTAGACGTCTCAAAACGCTTCGCAGAATATACTGCAAAGTGAATTGACAGTATATCTTGTGGGCGAAACGCGGCAGTCAGTTGCGCACAGCAGCGTCCCACAAACAGTCATGTGTTAAGTGACCAATTTACTATTTTGAAGGGATTATTACCCTCAGAAAAGCGATCTACCGATCGGCTAACAAGCTGGTTCCTCCGTACTGCTAGGTAAACAGAGGCGTGTGGGGAAGGAAACTTGCCCAACATTTTGCTCCAGTGACCCACTAAGGAAAGAAAATCTTCCTGGTGTCTGCCCTGACATTGCTCTTTACATGTCCGAACCCCTGTCTTCTTGTTCCACTGTTGTGGTGCATCCTGAAATGCTCAGGGTTTACTTTTGATCCCATTTAAAATATTATACATGTCTATGAGGTCCCCTCCGAGATACCTTCTCTCAATTGACAATGCCTGGCCCGTGTAATGAGGATTGATAAACTTAATTTACTTTCGGCAAATAATAATCCTTGCATTTGATACGGCGGCTTTTCACGTCTTTCCGATGTCTCAAAGCACTTCACAGAATATACTGTAAAGGGAATTGACTGTATGTTTTGTGGGCGAAAGATGACAGTCAATTCATTCCAATTAATTATAGATTAAGTGATCACATATTTAATTTTTTATTTTTTAAAGGGATTATATCCCTGGAATGCAATTTGCCAAACTACTAACAACCGGGTTCTCAGTTTCTTTCTTCCTTTCTCTATGAATTTTATATATAAAATATTAAATATACATTTAGTGTGATGTGAGTACAATATTGGCCCCAACAGTTACATTGTACTGGGACTTGGCCAATACAATTCAGAATGGAAGCAGGCTTCAAAAACTATTTCCACTCGTGGGTGAATCTGTGACTCGTGGTCACAGATTTAAAATAGTTTCAAGGCGCAGTAGAGGGGAGCTGAGGAGAAATTTTTTCACTCAGCGAGTTGTTCGAATCTGGAATGCATTGCCTGAAAAGGTGGTGGAGGCTGATTCGATAACAACTTTTAAAAGGGAATTAGATCTTTATTTAGGAAGAACGGGTCTATTAGGCTATGGGGAGCGGGCAGGGCAGTGGGATTGAATCGCTCTTTTCAAAGAGCCGGCACAGACTAGATGGGCCGAATGGCCTCCTTTTGTGCCGTAAAATTCTATGATTCTATGATTCTATGATTCAGTCAGCAAAATTGAGATGACTGTTTTGTGGATTAAAAGATTACTTGGTTTCGACAAAACAATCCAAACCTAGACTTGATAGAAAATCCTGGAGCTGATAGAAGGTTTCACCTATACTATTGATTTGTTTCTATAAATACATCACTCTCTCTCTCTATATATATATATATATATGTGTGTGTGTATACAGTACACATATGTGTGAGAGAAAGTTTACAATTTCATTTTGTTGCCACCTGCAGTTTTTTATACTGAATGAAAGAAATTAGAGCAGCTATAATATAATAAATAATAATCATCGTTGCATTTAATATAACCCCGTTGAGATGTCTCAAAGCGCTTCACAGAATATGCTACAAAGTGAATTATTTAATTTGTGGGCGAAATGCGGCAGCCAATTGCGCACAGCAGCGTCCTGCAAACAACGGCGGATTCAGCGACCAATTTACTATTATTTTTTTCGAAGGGATTATTGTTATCCCTGGAAAAGTGACCGGCCACATTATTACAGATAGAGCCTGAAAATAATTTGGGTTTGGTTCACATTAGCTTTCTCTCCGTGGTTCACGAAACCATGAACTTTCTTGCGTAAATCATCAGCAAGCATTAGGAATTTACGAAAACCCTGTTGTTTCTACGCTACGGTGACTTAAAACGCACTGTGCTGCTTCTCTTGATTCGCAGTCCTTGGCACTTTTGGACTAAATTAGTTTTTATTTGTTAATCGGTAGCAGCTTTGGGTCAAAACGTTGTCCGGCTGAACTCTGCTACGAATTTGAGCTTCTGATCTCGGGCACCGCAGTACATCATTAATAGTAATAATCGGAATAATCCATGCAGTTGGTATAGCACATCTCACGTTGGTAGGATGTCTCAAAGTGCTTCAAAGGATTTATCGATGGAGTGCTTCAGGTTCAATAGCATGGGTTGGTTAACAACAACAACTTGTCTTTATATAGCGCCATCACTCCACGCCGGGCGGCGTCTCAGAGCACTTCACAATAGCGGAGCCTGAGGACGAGCCGGGGGGGGGGGAGGCGGGTGGGGGCGGGGAGAGGGGTGGTGACCTCAGGCACGGTCGAGCAGAAAAGTCTTCAGGCGCGACCTGAACGTGAAAAATAAGTGGGTGAGGCGGAAGGGAATGAGGGAGGGAGTTCCAGAGTTTTGGGGGCGTAGTGGCTGAGAGAACGGCCGCCGACGGTGGAGCGGAGGATTCGGGGAACAAGGAGGAGGCCAGACCCGGTAGAGCGGAGGCAGCGGGTGCTACTGTGAGGGGAGAGGAATTGCCTCGCGCGTCTTGTTTGTACGTTCAACACTCGTTTAACACTCTTCAAAATTCTTTGGGTTTACAGTCAGTGAAAAACTACACGAAATGCCGCGTGAGGAACGAGCTGATTTGCGGCAAGCTAACCAATTGCAAGACCTGTTCACTAAATCTGAACTGTCAATGGGATCAGCGGAACCAGGAATGCCAAGCTTTACCAGGTAAGAATTCTGGATGAATCCAAGCCCAATTTGACGCCCGATTTTTTTTCTCTCCGCACTCGACTGATTTAAAAGGTAACTTCCCTGTTATTTGAATGGTTTCTGACAGGTCCCTGAGGGCAGGCGACCTCAAAAAGTGGGAGTTGGTTTCATCATCCTCAGCTGTTAATGTGTTAGAAACGAGGATGGCTGTGTTATTATCAATGGAGTCCTGCAGCTCAGTGGTTAGAGCACTCGCCTCACAAGCGAGAGACCTGGGATCGACTCCACACGCCTCTGGTTACTGCGCAATTTATAATAATCCTTGCATTTGATCGAGCGCTTTACACGTCTTCTAGACGTCCCAAAGCGCTTCACAGAATATACTGTAAAGTGAAGTGACTGTATATTTGTGGGCGAATCGCGGTAGCCAATTGCGCACAGCAGCGTCCCCACAAACAGTCGTGGATTGAATGACCAATTTATTACAGAGTTTTTTTTTTGAGTGATTATTATTAGGCATGTGGGTGGAGTAAGGAAACTTGCCCAAGGTTTCGCCCTGACCTGCCTGGATTCGAAACACAGGTCTCAGGCTTGTAAGGCGAGCGCTCTAACCACTGAGCTGTAGGACTCCACAGTAGCTCAGTGGTTTTGATGGCGTTCTGCTTCAATATACGCACTGTACAATTGTGTTTTTGGAGAGGGATTCTGGGTCTCTCGGTTCGGATTTACTGACTGAGCTTTAAACTCTGTGAACCAGGCACATTGCGTATGTGTAGACAAAAGCCAACCGAGCAATAATTGATGAGAATATAGATATTTGCCAGACAGTGCTGTGGCCCTCCGGAGATTTGAGGCAATTTCAAATCCAACGGAAATTTTGTCCAGGTAGACACTCTACACAGCCAAGCATTCTTGGTGTCAAATGGTCGTGATCTTGCATCAGTTAAAGCGATGGGTCAAGTCCACTGTGTGCTCACGGTTCAAGCTGACACTTCAACGCAGTGTCTGAGGAGCACAGGGTTGTCAGTGTTGCCTTCTCTTGGGCTTGCGGAGCTCCTGTAGCTCAGTGGTTAGAGCACTCGCCTTACACTCGCCTTGAGGCCTGTGTATTCGAATCCAGGCGGGTCAGGGCTGACCCACACGCCCAATAATAATCCGTCCCAAAAAAACACAATAATAAAAAATTGGTCGTTTTCAATCCGCGACTGTTTGTGGAGACGCTGCTGTGCGTAATTGGCTGCCGCGTTTCGCCCACAAATATACAGTCAATTCACTTTACAGTATATTCTGTGAAGCACTTTGAGACGTTGATAAAATGTGAAAAGCGCTGCATCAAATACAAGGATTATTATAATTATTATCACTTGTCACCGTCTGCCTGTTCTAGCTGGATGTTAGAGATCCCATTGCACTATTTGAAAGTAAAGTGCAGTTGCTCCCAGTGTTTTGGCCAGCGATCAGCCGGATGAAAATAAAATCATTTAGTAGATGTTCGTGGGACTTTGCTGTGGCTAAATTCGCTGATGTATTTGCTTGCAAATAATCCATAATCCTTGCATTTGATATAGCGCTTTTCGCGTCTTCTGGATGGCTCCAAGCACTTTACAGAATGTACTGCAAAGTGAATCAACTGTGTATCTGTGGGCGAAATATACAGTCACTGCACCACAGAAAATGCTGAGAAGCACTTTCAGGTGTTTTGATGCAATAAGGTGCTATAATATCCAGTGCAAGGGTAGTATAAACTTATTATCATTAGTTTAGATACCACTGAGTGCCAACTATAGCCAATTGCATTTTAAACTTTTACCGCAAAGTTTTCATCTCAACGATGTGAAAGAAATCTGTTCTTGCAAAAATAAAAACAGAACCAGTGTGGTTCGCAATTAGAAAACATTGAAGTTAAATGTACAGTAGATTGCATTTCATCCCAAGAAAATGGATGTAGCCGTGCTGAATTTCTCTGTTTTTTCGCTTCCTAAATGGGAATTAGAGTCATCCAGAGTAATGAAAACGTGTTTAAATGAGCACTCTTAATGCACGAATTACAGCTTCTACAATCAGCGAGCAAAGGGATAATTGGTGGCTCAGCGAACAAAACGTTCTAATAATTTTCCCACGGAATAACAAAGGCTTAAGAAGAATCTAATGGAAATCAACACTGCCACAATTGCTTGCCTTCTCGAGTGCCGCCATCATTTTGAGACAATAAAGGCATATCCATTGTGTGCAGACAACACAATTCTGATTCAAATGGTCGATAGATGCAACATTATTTGCTTTTATTTTGTGCCTTTCACGCCGGGAGGATGGGACAGCGGGCTGGGCAGGGCTGGGCTGGCTGGGCTGGGCAGGGCTGGCTGGGCTGGGCAGGGCTGGCTGGGCTGGGCTGGGCTGGGCTGGGCTGGGCAGGGCTGGGCTGGGCAGGGCTGGGCAGGGCTGGGCTGGGCTGGGCTGGGCAGGGCTGGGCTGGGCAGGGCTGGGCAGGGCTGGGCTGGGCTGGGCTGGGCAGGGCTGGGCTGGGCAGGGCTGGGCAGGGCTGGGCTGGGCTGGGCTGGCTGGGCAGGGCTGGCTGGGCTGGGCTGGCTGGGCAGGGCTGGGCTGGGCTGGGCTGGGCTGGGCTGGCTGGGCAGGGCTGGGCTGGGCTGGGCTGGCTGGGCAGGGCTGGGCTGGGCTGGCTGGGCAGGGCTGGCTGGGCTGGGCAGGGCTGGGCTGGGCTGGGCTGGGCAGGGCTGGCTGGGCTGGGCTGGGCTGGGCTGGGCAGGGCTGGCTGGGCTGGGCTGGGCTGGCTGGGCAGGGCTGGGCTGGGCTGGCTGGGCAGGGCTGGCTGGGCTGGGCTGGGCAGGGCTGGGCTGGGCTGGCTGGGCAGGGCTGGCTGGGCTGGGCTGGGCAGGGCTGGCTGGCTGGGCTGGCTGGGCAGGGCTGGGCTGGGCAGGGCTGGCTGGGCTGGGCAGGGCTGGCTGGGCTGGGCTGGCTGGGCTGGGCTGGGCAGGGCTGGGAAAGTGGGAAGAGCTGGGCGGATAGAGGGAAAGGTGACCAAAAGTCTACTCAAAAGTGCTATGTTTTTGAGACAGGCCAAGGAAAGAGGCAAGGCGACAACAATAAAAAAAATCAATCAATAATCCATGCATTTTGATATAGCTCCCTGTAGTTCTGTGGTTAGAGCACTCGCCTTACAAGCCTGGCTGCTGTGTTTCGCTCACATTTGAATATACAGTCAATATTCACTTTGCGGTATATTCTGTGAAGCGCTTTGAGGCGTCGAAAACATGTGTAAAACTCTATATCAAAATGCAAGGGCTGTTATTATAGCGCCTTATCACGTCTTCGAGGCGTCTCAAAGCGCGTCACAGAATGTGCTGTAAAGTATATACCACAAAATATACAGTCGATTCACTTGACAGTAGATGCTGTGAAGCGCCTTGCGACGTCTCTTAAGACTTGAGGCACTGTATCATATGTGAGGTTTATTAATGTAGGAAGAGAATTGACTGTATATTTTGTGGGCGATGATACGCGGGCGAGTCGGGGGATGCGTTAAGAATGCGGCGTTGTGGTTTCTCCCGTTACGTCACCTGACGTCCCGGCAATCTTCGGAACGATGTGTGAGTTGTTTGTGTTCCTGCGATTCCAGCACATCTCTGCGGGGAAGGCTGGAACCACGTGGGCGACGTCTGCCTTCGCATCAACACCAGCCGAGAAAACTACGACAACGCCAAGCTCTACTGCTACAACCTGAGCGGGAACCTCGCTTCGCTCACCACTTCGAAGGAGGTCGAATTTGTTCTGGACGAGCTCCAGAAGTATATGGTGCAGGTAGGTGATTGCAGCCTGGTGTATTTTTTCTCTCTTGCCTCCTTCGGGTAACGTCTACACACCTTCCTCTTCGACCACCCTTCAACCCAGTCCTCCATCCCCTCTGACCCCCAACGCCCAGCTCGGGTTCAAAAAAATCCTGACTGTCCAGTGCCCTGGGATGCCCTTCCTGTAATAAATAACAATACTAATAATCCTTGCATTTCATATAGCGCTTTTCACGTCTTCTAGACGTCTCAAAACGCATCACAGAATATACTGTAAAGTGAATTGACTGTATATTTGTGGGTGAAACGCGGCAGCCAGTTGCGCAAAGCGGCGTCCCCCACAAACAGTCGTGGGTTGAAATGACCGATTTATTATTGTGTTTTTTTTGGAGAGATTATTATTAGGCGTGTGGAGGAAGGAAACTTGCCCAAGGTTTTGCCCCTGACCTGCCTGGATTCGAACGCAGGAAGTGATGGGTGCTATACGCGTGTAATTTGTTGTCGTTAGTTTAGTTGCGGGCGGACTTCTCTTCATTCACGCTGTGAATTTAAACTGTTTTCATTCCTGCCAAAGCCTTAACTCACTGTGCGTTGGGGTGAGATATTGATACACCAAGTCCATATGTGTTAAACCTCCCCCTATTTATAAAAGCTTTCAAATTTCAGAGTCCGTTGTTCTTTTGTGCCAGAGTTGGTAGATTTAGAAAGGAATACTGCGTCCGAATGGCTAATCTGAATATGCTATGTTTGTTTAACCGTTCCGGTTTAATTTCCCACGAGCTGAGCATTTTAAAAGGAAAATATTTATATATCTTTTTAAAAAAAAACATACTTCTACTCTTTTGTGTCTAACAATTCAGTGCATCAATTTTTATTTGCATTTCGAAACTAGCTAGCTCAGGTTATTTGAATCAGAATAGAACAAGGCAACGCAGCTTGATACCAGTGTTTTGTGTTGAAATTTGTTTTGGAATAGTAATAATCCTTGCAAAGGATAGTGCGTCTTATAATGTTGATGAAAAGTCTCAACATCTCAGCGCTTCAGAGAGTATATTGTTAAGTGTAGTGAATGTGTATTAGTTGAGGGATGACAAATTGATGACAAAATTCAGTGAGTGAGCAGTAAAGTTTGTGGAACAGGGTCCCTCAGCGAAACAGTGAAAGCAGAAAATGTCATTTGTTTCACAAACAAATTAGATATATTTCTGCGAGAAAATAATCGCATGTTATAGTATAAAGTTTGGCAAACGACATGTCAAGCGACTGCCAGGATGGTGGAAGGCAACCTAGATAGATCTTGGCCTTCTTTCGATAGCAATTTCCTATGTTCTAATAATAATAATAATCCTTGCATTTAATGTAACACGTTATTAGGTCTTCAAGTCGCCTCAAAGCGCTTCACAGAATATATTGTAAAGTGAGTTGCCAAAATTTTCTGAGCTGAACGCGGCAGCCAATTGCGCACAGCAGTGTCCCACAAACAGTTGTGGATTGCGTGACCAAATTCTTCTTCTTATTTCTTGGAAGGAATTATTACCCCAGGAATAGTGATTCAGCAGTCAATTAACAACCAGGTTCCTTCTTACTGTTAGGTAAACAGAGGCGTGTGGAGTAAGGAAACTTGCCTAACGTTTCACTCTGTCCGGGAATCGAACCCTCGTCTTTCGCTTGCGAGGCGAGTGCTCTAACCAGTGAGCTACAGGACTCCATATAATCTTGTGTTCTTAAATTATTTTGCTACCTTGGGAGACTTGTTTATGAGACGTGGAAGGCATTATATAAATTGAATTTTATTGTTGTTGATGCAGCAAGCATCTGTGGAGTACTGTCGCGCAGTGGTTAGTGCACTCGCCTTACAAGCGTGAAACCTGTGTTCTAATCCAGCCAGGACAGGGCGAAACCTTGGGCAAGTTTCTTTACTCCACACACACGCCTAATAATAATCTGTCGAAAAAAAACACAAGAATAAAATTGGTCATTTCAATCCATGTATGTTTGCGGGGGACGCTGCTGTGCGCAATTGGCTGCCGTGTTTCGCCCACAAATATACAGTCAGTTCACTTTACAGTATATTCTGTGAAGCGCTTTGAGACGTCGATAAGCTATGAAAAGCGCTGTATCAAATGCAAGGATTATTATTATCTTTATAAATCCAGTCAAATTGATAAAAAAAAATAACTCAAGTCTTTGACATTTTTATGCAGCAGCTCCCTGACTATATGATTCTGGTATAGTCAGGCGTGTCACGCCTCCAGCACTGCCCCCTTATAATCTGCTTCTGTACACGGGTTGGATACAGCGAGAACAATCAGGACAATCAGCAAACTTGCCATTTTCTTTCAACGTCTTATCAGTGCTTGGAGTCGTGGAGTTAAACACAGGTATAGGAAAAACATCGTTCCCAGTAATGCCTTGCGCCTAGCCTAGCGCCCAGCGCTGAAATTTACAGTGGATCAGCGACGGCATAAGGTAGGTAGCACTGCTATTGAAGGGAGGGAGAGAGTTAAAGAGAAAGAGAAAGAGACTGAGACAGAGCGAGAGAGACTGTGAGTGAGATTGTCACAGCCAGAGACTCAAACAGAGAGAGAGAGAGAGAAAGAGACACAGAAAGAGAGAGACACACAGAGAGAGAGAGAGAGAGAGAAAGAGAGAGAGCGCGACCGAGACAGACAGAGAGAGGGAAAGAGACACGGAGAGAGAGAGAAAGAGACACAGAGAGACACACACACAGGGGGAGACTGAGACAGAGAGAGACTGAGAAAGAGAGAGACAGAGAGAAGGAGAGACAGACAGATAGAGCATCCTACCACTTAAGCTCCTCCCATACTTCAGCGCCTTCTCTTGGATGAGGTGGCGTGTTGAAGGGTGTGTATGTCTGTGCGCTTGTGTCGCGGAGGCTGCCGAGAGACAAGAAGCGCGCGAGATTTAAACTTCCGTTATAGCGGGCGCAGCCTTCGCTAAGCACATAGGGGGGTGCAAATAGAAACCCTCGTTGTAGTGAAGTTTCGTTAACAGGGCGTTCGGTAAGCGGGGGCTACCTGTATTCACACAGGGTACCGTGATTAAAGTCGTACTTCAGGCTTAAAACAGTCGAGTGATTTTAATGCCTTATCCCAGCAAGAGAATTTCTCAGATGGAGAAACTTTGAGGTGGCTTCCATGGTGCAATTGGATTAAACACTAATCCTCTTTGAAATGAAATAAAACCATTGTTTCCACATCAAATTATAACTAGATTTATTTCACCTGACATAGCTTACGCAATGGGAGAGAGCAGTGGTTCTACCGTTGCGTTACGCTTCTGGGGAAAGTGACCCAAGACTTGTTCGCGAAGGAGTTTAATGTCGTCTCGGCTCATGAACTCAACTGGTTCATTCACTCGCAATCATCTTGCGACTTGTGTCCGAATCCACAGGATAATGCGATTAGCCGATAGTAAAACGCTGTATAAATATTAAGGGGGAAAATAAAACCATTCAGGGGAATGATAGACTTTAAAATTGCGTGATGATTGATCTGTGAACAAACAGTTTGGATCCAGGACCGTTGCTACAGTGGGCTCTCCGTCCTGCATGACAAATTTCGCTCACTTGGTAAAGAAACATGGGGTGGTTCTGTAAGTAAATCATTGGAACAGAAAATCAGAGTGATTTTTTTTGGAATATATCAGCATGAGCTTTTCACTGTATGAGAATTTCTACTCTGTAACTTGTCTAGTCGCGCTGAGCTCGCATGTTCAACGTTTTTAGTCTCTCGTGGAATCCGATAGCTCAGTGGTTGGAGCAGTTGACTCTCGATCGAGAGGACCTCGGTTCGATTCCAAGGCGGGGCGACAGTTTGGGGAAGTCTCTTTCGTGCACACGCCTCTGTTCACCCGGCAGTAAGTAGGAACCCGATTGTTACTTGATCGGTGACCATCATCCATTTCATTTTTAAAAAAAAATGTGGTGACTTAATCCACCACGGTTCGTGGGGACGCTGCTGTGCGCAATTGGCTGCCGCATTTAGCCCCCGAAACATCCAGTCAATTCCCTTCACAGTACATTCTGAGGCGCTTTGAGCCATCTTAGTAGGCATGGTAAGGCTCTATATCAAGTGCAAGGATTATGTCAACACAAGCGTGTGCTGTACTGGGGAGCTCAGATAGCATCCACTCTGAAGACAGGGTACAGTTATCTGATATGATTTAATCTGACGTGTTTATAGGCTACATTCTCTATGTCCTGATGTATTTTGAGCTGGTTATTCATAAATATTCAAAAGAGCCAAATGCCGTGTCAGCGTTATACAAATACAAATGGGAAGGTGAACCCAGAACAGTATTTAGGCTGCACCAACACAGACCTACAAGACACGGGGTTCAGTTTAGATTTGAAAATGGCGATTTCAGATCATAGAATCATAGAATTTTACGGCACAAAAGGAGGCCATTCGGCCCATCTAGTCTGTGCTGGTTCTTTGAAAAGAGCAACTCAATCCCACTGCCCAGCTCTCTCCCCATAACCTAACAGACCTGTTCTCCCTAAATAAAGATCTAATTCTCTTTTAAAAGCTGTTGTCGAATCGGCCCCCGCCACCTTTTCATGCAATGCATTCCAGATTCGAACAAGCCGCTGAGTGAAAACATTTCTCCTCAGCTCCCCTCTGCTTCGTTTTGAAACTATTTCAAACCAGTGGAAACAGTTTTCCACCAGTGGAAACAGTTTTTCCTTATTCACCCTGTCGAATCCCCTCATGATGTTATAAACCTCTACTAGGTTTCCTCTCAACCTTCTCTGTTCCAAACAGAATAAACCTAGCCTATCTAGCCTTTCCCCATAACTGAAGTCCCTCAATCCTGGTACCATTCTAGTAAACCTTCTGTTTATTAACAGATGTTCATTAACAACTGGAACAGAGAGGGTGGTTGCAGTCAGGACTCTACACATTTAACACACACACACACACACACACACACACACACACACACACACACACACACACACACACACACACACACACACACACACACAGATACATGTTGTGATGGGAGAATGGTAGGGTGGGTATTCTAGAAGGATGAGCAAATGTTGACCGTATGTTGGAACTCCATCCCACATTCCCTTTGCCTCGCTCCCTCCCTCGCCTCCTTCAGGGCACACCTCGGCCACCCTCCTCCTCTCCCTGATCCCAATTCGCTCCATCCCCCCTCTCCCTCCCCCCACCCCACTCCAGCTTGGGGTCCAAATCCCCGAGTGTCCAGCGCCTCGGGACGTCCTCCCGACGTGTTGCACATCAATAGCGGCAAAATGACACGTGTATCGCGCCTTTCGCGTCAGGAGGACGTCCCAAGGCGCTGGCGTCCCACGTGTAACGCGCTAAACAAATGTAGTTTTGTGATTTTTGCAATGTTTAAAATGTATATAAAATTGCCACTGCTTTGCTGCAGGAAATGATTCTTGTAAACTGTCGGTGCGTCCCTCACAGACCTATTTGATGCAGATTAAAGGAATGCTGGGAACCAAATTTTCCTTGTACCTTTAATATCTAAGTGGGTTGTATTTTCCCCGATCCAGGGAGTCAGTGCCTGGACTAAACCGCAGGCTCTCTCGGTTCTGATTAAACCTATAGTTTGTTTTTCTTAAAAATCTCTCTGATCAGCGAACCTCTCATAAAATCAATTGAGCTGCAACTCGAGACACTGAGGCTGACCTTGTAACCTTGTGTCTGTGAATGTGAAAGATTTTGTTTTTCCCACTCTCGAAAGAGACAGATGAGATACATGCACACAAGGTACTCTGCTGGACACACCCTCACCCCTATGTTCTACCTCTCCTTCCGCTTGTTCTACTGAAAGCGACAACTCTAATTGAATCCAGAATTGAAATGTGATTAGCAGGTTAATGGTTTTAATGACTATGAGCCACACGAACATCTTTTTTGTACTTGTATCCGATGTTACCAGGAACCCCACTGTGGCCTAAAAATGTCTGGAATTGAACCCAGGTCTCTCACGTAAAGCACACTGAGTACTCTAACCAATGAGCTACAGGACTCTAGGAAGTGCTGTGTTTTGCCCGCAAAATATACAGTCAATTCACTTTACAGTATATTCTGTCAAGTGCTTCGAGACGTCTCGAAGACTTAATAAGGCACGATATCAAATACTAGGATGAGTATTATTATTATTATCCATACTGTTTAAAAGACAAAAGGAGTCTTGCTGAATGCTAAACCCATTGCCCGTTATCTACAGTTGGACATTTGATCAACTTTCCGTGGCGTTGTCGACGTAGAAAATTTCTTCCTTAAATAACCTGTCTTTGTGTGACTTCAGGTAGAAATCGACCATTTTCGGTGCAAAATAAATAGTACACTTTTAAAACCTTTGTTTGACCTATGAAACAGCGTGTTTATGAAACACAGTCTTGTGTTGTTTCACAAGAGCAAAGGCGAGACACGTACATTTACTGATAATACATTTGAAGAATCTATTTTCGGTGCTGCAACTGGGCTTCCTGTGCAATTGTAACATGAAATATTTGCCATTTTGTCCCCGTGGCCTTCAGTTGTATTAGTTGAGGTTGTGCAACTCACAATTGAGTGAGGAAAGCATGGATGGAATTTTTTCATTACATTTTTCGGACTGTAATTATTCCCTTGGTGTGGTGTTCTGCCACTGTCAAGCTCTCTGGGACAACAGCTTCGATTTACACAGCTCCTCGCCGAACGGCGTCTCAGAGCGCTTAAGAGCCCAGACACGACCCTGGGTGAGAGGCACGGAGTGAATGCAAGTTGTTTCCAGCGCCTGGGGACGTCCTCCCGACGTGAAAGTCGCTATAAAATTGTAATTTTTGCTGCCTTTGCTATCTAGTCTGGGATCTGCTAATTCTGACATTTCAGCGGATCTCGTGG
The DNA here is from genome assembly GCA_035084275.1 of Hydrolagus colliei. NCBI lineage: Eukaryota > Metazoa > Chordata > Chondrichthyes > Chimaeriformes > Chimaeridae > Hydrolagus > Hydrolagus colliei. The sequence continues at coordinate 25,145,403 of CM068748.1, read as the reverse complement.
CTTTTTTTTCTCTCCTCCTGAATTTTATATTTTTGGTGATCAATAATGTCAAATTGGGAAAAATCTAAAGCGTCGGTAATTGGGTGTAGGGAGAGAGAGCAGAATTTTCTTTTGAATTTGGCCAAGCAGATTGTTTTTTTGAGCTGTCCACTGTTCTCTGGGTTACTATCTCAGAGTCAAAGTCGAGATGATTGTGGTTTGAAGGTTTCTCCAAACTCTTGATAGCACAGTGTCCCCAGCGCCTTGTGTTATATACAGTAGTCATTTATACGTTGAGGTTAGGTTTGGTTCAACCTGATCTTCTATTCACACCGCCCAGTAATGCGTTGACCATGGTCTGAGTGAAATTGTTTAATTCGATGCTGGCACTCGCTGCAGCGTATCACGGACAATGTTTGTCCTGTGAAGCAGGTCCCACTCGGAATTAATTTGCTACTTATGCTGTTCAGATGGAGAAGACTTTAATGCCCTCAATCAGTTCTGTCTGAACCCTGATCTGGGTGCCGGGGCGAAGAGCTCCCCTCTTTGATTAACACGTAGATTTTTTTTTAGGCCTGAGGATTATGTTCTGTGTAATACCCAATTAAGGATTCAGCAACCACATTGCATAGCTGATCTTTATTTGTAGTTGAGTAATTTCATCTCACATCTATCCTGTCGTTTTTAAGCTCTACGGGACACTATCACATGTGCGTGAAGGTGCTTTGGGACGCGACTGTGGAGCTCCTGTAGCTCAGTGATTAGAGCACTCGCCTTACAAGCGTGAGACCTATTGGCTGCCGCGTTTCACCCACAAATATACAGTGAATTCACTTTACAGTATATTCTATAAAGCGTTTGAGACGTTTATAAGACGTGAAAAGCGCTACATCAAATTCAATAAATATTATTACTCTGTGTGAAGGGCGCTATATAACTACAAGTTGTTGTTGTAATGTGAAAGATTACCCTTATAGTTAGGAACTGGAGTGTTGCATTTGGATAATCAGGCAGCTTTGCGTGCAGCAAAATAAGATATAACATTTCCTGTTTTTATGTGTTTCGAAGGAGTTCTATTCAATGTGGTACCATCTCATGGGCAAACATGTTCATTCTGAAACCCAAATGATGTTGCCTTTCGTGCCACAATGCAAAGCCAATATTGGAAATGCATTGAGGATATTTCGCCAACTTGGTCTCTTTTGGATGAGGGTTGGGTGGTGGGGGTGGGGGGGGGGCAGTCGGAAATCAACATTACTGGAGGCGAAATGTAATCAGATCAGTATGCCCCCACACTGAGGAACTCCATCCCACAGTCCCTTCGCCTCGCTCCCTCCCTCGCCTCCTTCAAGGCCGGTCTCAAGACCCTCCTCTTCGACCGTGCCTTCTGCTGCCCTCCCAACTCTCTCCCTCCCCTCCCAAACTCTCTCCCGTCCCTCCCTCCCCTCCCCATTACCCTGCCCCTCTCCCTTGCTCGGGTCCCGACCTGACTGTTCAGCGCCTTGGGACGTCCACCTAACGTAATTTTGTTGTCGTTGATGTTTTTGTGTGGATTCCAAACAGGAGGAAACGGACACCGACGTTAAGCAAAAGAGCTGACTGTTCACCCTTGTGTGTCCCTTTGTTCGCGACAGAAAATCTCGCCTTGGGTTGGCCTGCGCAAGATCAACATATCCTACTGGGGCTGGGAGGACATGTCCCCTTTCACAAACACTACCCTGCAATGGCTTCCACAGGAGCCCAATGACTCTGGCTTCTGTGCGTACTTAGTGAAAGCGGAGGTGGCCGGGCTGAAAGCCTACGCCTGCACGGAAATGGCGGACGGCTTGGTCTGTGAGAAACCAGTTGGTAAGATTTTTTTTTTCTCTCTCTCTCTCTGCGCGACTCTAAATCAATATCATGCTTCAAACGTGGAAATGTTTTTTTCCTTTTGAGCGAAAATGCACTGTTCGGGAGTTCAAAGTCTATCCAACAGAACTGGAGCTGACCAAAGTTAAAAGAAATAATAATGAATAATAATCCTTGCATTTGATACTGCGCTTTTCACATCTTCTAGACATCGCAAAGCACTTCACAGAATGCACTGTAAAGTGAATTGACTGTATTTTTTGTGGGCGAAACGCGGCAGCCTATCGCGCAATACAGTCGTGGATTGAAAATGACCAATTTTTTTTGATGGCTTATTATTAAGTGTGTGGAGTAAGGAAACTTGCCCACAGCCCGCTGAGCGGAGGGAGCGGGCAGGTGGGGAGTTAGGAGGTCACAAAGATAGGATGGGGCAAGGAGGGCTTTGAAGGCGAGGACCTGGACCTTGAATTATATCCTCTGATGGGGAGCCAATGGAGTCAGGCGAAGATGGGGTGGTGATAAGGTCATGGTGCCTGATGCGGGAGAGGACACGAGCTGCAGAGTTCTGGATGATCTGCAGCCTATGGTGGGAGGAGTTGGGGAGGCTGACAGGCAGGGAGTTTGCCTAATCAAGCCTGGAGGTTATGAATTATTCATAATATATGAATATTAATCCTTACATTTGATATAGCACCATAGCAGGTCTCAAGGTACTTCACAGAATAGACTGTAAAGTGAATTGACTGTATATTTTGTGGCTGAAACGCATGAGTCAATTGTGCACAGAACCACTAAATCCAGTCGTGGATTTAGTGACCAATTTGTTAATATTTATTATTATTACTAACCACCAACAAGGTGATCTCTGTAACTTATGCTTATTTTATTTTCGTGAAGCATGTTTCAGATTCCCAACAAATGAATATTCAGAAACTGTTCAAGCAAAGATACAGGAACCACATAATCATATGATACTTTCCTGCTTGCTGTTTTTTTTTTAAAAAATCTTTATGATAAAGATGCCAAAATATCCGTGGGCTTGCGGTTGGAAGAATATTCATCGATACATTTTGTACTCTAGAGGGCAGACTTGCCCTTAAACTTGCTTACTTTTTAATCATATTTTACGGTGTGATCAAAATGTTCTTTCCTGTCTAGAAGTCAACATTTTAATTTAGCAACATAAAGATAAATACATACAGGTAGACCCTGCTTAACAAAGGGGTTAGGGACTTTAAAACCCTTCGTTAAGTGAAAATTTTGTTAAGCGAGAGTTTAACTATATTACTGTATTTGGCCGCAGCCAAAACGCCGTCCCGATCCGAGCCTCCCCGCTCTCATCAGTTTAGTTCCTAGCGGTTCCTAGCGCTAACATTTTCGGTGTACAGGTTGAGCAGCCAAAATCAGGAGTTACGGAATCCGGAATGTGACAAAAATTGCAAGCGTACAAACGCCAATCCTACCCGCTCCAGGCCAAGTCTTCACAGTCACCGCACTGACATATCGCAACCTGGGCCCAGGCATTTCCGGACACGTGACGCACTTCTGGCGTTCCGATTTGTCCGGAAATACCCAAACCTGGGCTCGGCTACGGGCCCGAATTCAGGACGCTCAACCTGTACTAGCGAAGGCCTGAGGTAGATATAACTGCTATTGAAGGCTACACAACTTTAAATTCAACAATAAATAATAAAATACAGACTCCTCGACTTACTATTATTGAAGCCACGAAGCTGCCTGTCACTTAAGTTCCTCCCATATGGGAGGCACTGCACTGCTTAACTGAGGCACGCTAAAGACTGAGCGTGTGTTGCTGGGGCAACCGGGAGAGACGCTACCCATGAGAAGCTGCGCACGAGAAGCCCGCGAGATTTAAAGTGTGTGTAAACATTTGTTATAGCGAAAGCAGCCTTTGTTAAGCGGAGAAGTGGTACAAATATAAACCTTCGTTATAGTGAACTTTCGTTAACCGAGCGTTCGGTAAGTGGGGTCTACCTGTATTCTGCGTAACACAAATACAAGTGGGTGTAATTGCATTCACATTTATTACATATGTTTATACATATACACACACATCTGGAATGCATCATTCGTGATAACCAGGTTCGCTATTAAGTGTTCAAATACTTTAATCTCATAAAATATAATTTTAAATTATAATTTTTGCTTTTTCAGACAGTTGTAATCCAAATGTGAAAGCATTATTCCCTTAGTGTCAGTGAAACACTTCAGGGCTATAATTGGAGCCCATCACAAATACTGTATGCTGCTGCTGTGCGCAATTGGCTGCCGCGTTTCGCCCACAAATATACAGTCAATTCACTGTACGTTATATTCTGTGAAGCACTTTGAGACGTCTAGAAGACGCAAGAGTTATTATTACATGCTTGCACTCTATTACAGGTTGACTGCCATCACCGGAAAAATGTTTCTGCGTAATGATACAATAATACAATCAATATGGACCAATATGATGGACACATTTTCCTCCTTCCGACCCCCCACACCCCCTTTTTTTTCATCAAATGCCACCGAACCCCTTGTTTATGCCTTTGTGATCTCCTGCCGAGACTTCTTAAATGTCTGCCGTCCGTAATCTCCAGTTAAGCCACCCACATCAAACTCCATGTGCACACCCACCAGTTCTCGCCAGATTCCCTGTCTCCCATTGGATTGATTTCAAAGTCCTCACCTCCCTGTCTCTTGTGATCTTCTGCTGATCCAATCCTTTGGATTCCCCCTTCGTTCGACTAATTTGAGCTTGCTGCACGCAACACCACAGTTAGCCTGCTTCTGACCACTGGAGCTCCCCTCCTCTTCACCACCACCACGCTCTCGCTAGATCTGCCTTCTAGGCAGGGTGAAACCTTGGGCAAGTTTCCTTACTCCACACGCCTGATAACATTCCCTTGAAACAAAAACAATGATAAATTGGTCATTTCAATCCATGACTGTTTGTGGGACACTGCTGTGCGCAAATGGTTGCCGAGTTTCGCCCACACAAATATATAGTCAATTCACTTTACAGTATACTCTGTGAAGCGCTTTAAGACGTCTAGAAAACGTGAAAAAGCACTAAGTCAACTGCAAAGGATTATTTATTATTATTAAAACCTACGTCTTCAACCACGCATATGGTCACTTCTCCGTCTACCTATCCATTTCCCTTGCTTGATTCCGACTCTGTCATTGTAAATTGCTCCAAGAATATTTGTTTGAAGCGCGCTGTATCGATGCAGTTTTTGTTCTTCTTGTTTTAGACAGGATTTCCTTCTTTTTTGTAAAAAAAAAGAAGCTACAATTCTTACAAATGTGTAAAGCAAAACACGCCATTTTTTGATGGACATTTCGCCCACAAATATACAATCAATTCACTTTACAGAGTATTCTGTGAAACATTTTGAGACGTCTAGAAGATAGTATAGTATTACTAGAATATTAAATTTTGATAGAAAAGGCTTAAATTGAAAGAAATTCTTTGCAAGAGGGTTAACCCAAACCTAATTGTTTATTCCACCAGTGAAAGATTTTTTCCTTTGAGTTCCCATGCATCAGCCTCTGTGGGTCGTTTGTTTGAGGCAGATAAGATTCCTGTTGTAAAAAAATATGTAGCGGGTAGAAATAGGGAGAATTTAAATGACATATTGTTGGTGCAACATGTGTATGTGTATGAGTCTCATACATGTGTATGAGACCAGACTTGAAAATGACTGACCATTATGTAACGACTATATTGGAGCCTGGCTCAAATCCCAGCGGCAAAGGAAAGGAATTTTCCAGTGCACTGTGAATGGCGGATTTAATTCTGAAACCTGCATAAGCTTGAGAAAGCCTTGACGTTTGAAACCCAGCTGGCTCATTAGTACTCCTGCTCAGTAATCTAGGTTAGTTTTCCGCTGAATTGGAACTGTGGGGAATAAAAGCTTCGTACCCAGAAACATGAAATCTTGTTAATAACGGTTTCATTCGCAATGCTCCCGATTGCTGCTGATTCCTTATTTTTTAAGAACAAGGTGAAGCAATGTGCCCCAGTGGCAGTGGACGTCAGGTTTGAAAAGGAAAGCGAAGCGATGAGATAAGATGGGAGGAGGTTAGATAACACCAAACTCAGGCCTTTAAACACTTGTGGATTGTATCAAGGTAGGAAGGCTGAGGGAGGTAAGGAGTTTCTCGATGTTGTTATCCTGGGAGATAAGGACTAAGTCAGAACAAGAGAGATGATGTGGTTTATTGATTTCCTCATGCTTTACGAAGAGCATTTGGAATTGTTTATGTGAAACAAACGCAAGATGTTGACATGGAATCCACGAAATATAGAGAGAAGTCTTTGAGGCCAAATATCCTGGGAGGATCAGACAAGCAATTTTGTTTGTCCTTATTTAGCAATGCAAAAGAGCTGTTAGCCTCCCCAGATATAGAACAGTGAGTGGTCAAGCCTTGTGTGAACAAAGCTTTAAAAAAGAATCGAGAATGCTCTCGAGGAAAATGAATGTTTGCTGTGAAAGAGTACATTGAGCACCTTGAAGACCTCTTTTGGTCAGTGGTTAGAGCACTCTCCTTATAAGCGTGAGACCTGTGTTCGAATCCAGGCAGATCAGGGCAAAGTCTTGCGTAAGTTCCCTTACTCCACATGCCTTAACAATAATCCCTCCAAAAAGATACAATAATAATAAATTGGTCATTTCAATCCATTTCAATCCTGTTTGTGGGGGACGCTGCTGTGTTTCGCCCACAAATATACAGTCAATTCAATTTACAGTATGTTCTGTGAAGCGCTTTGAGACGCTGATAAGATGTGAAAAGCACTATATCAAATGCAAGGATGATTATTAGAAATCAGGAGAGATAGTAAGGCAGTGGATTTGCCTTAGAAGGATTAAGAGTCAAGCCATTGAAAGTTGCGAGAGATTGGTTGGACTTGTGAGAGACCCAAGGAACCTGCAAGGTTATCTCTGCACCTTGAAAGAGCACGGAGAAGATGCTGATTTAGTGATTCAGTCATCCCGCGGAAAGGACTGAAAGTTGTGTCAACCGAGGATATGTTATTTGAAGGCGGCTGACAGTTGTGGAGAGTAGTTACCATCGGAAGCACGGAGAGGGTTGGCTGAAGTGTGGAGGAGGAACAGAAAGAGAGAGAACAGAGCACACGTTGTCGATTGGGGAAAATTGTCGGAAGGAAGACACATGAAGACACACGGCAATGATTTGCTTGTCGAATCAGTGCGTCATTCTGCCATCGTTGATCACAAATCGCACACATTCGCTGTCATGGAAATTCCAATTACCCATTTCATCTCGTATTTACACAGTGCGCAAATTGGGTGAAATGTTACGTCTATCTACAGGCAGACTATGAATTCATTGGTTATTTTTCCAATGGGAGCTGGATAGGTACTTGAAAACATTGGCAGGGGTACAGGGGAGTGGGACTGATTGGGTAGTTCTTCCCAAGAGCCAGCAAAGGCACGATGGACCGATTAATAATAATAATAATAATCCTTGCATTTGATATAGCGCTTTACACGTCTTCTAGACGTCTCAAAGTGCTTCACCGAATACACTGTGAAGTAAATTGACTGTATATTTGTGGGCGAAATGCGGCAGCCAATTGCGCACAGCAGCGTCCCCCACAAACAGTCGCGGGTCGAAATGACCAATTTTATTGTTGTTTGTTTTTTGTGCGCGGATTATTGTCGGGAACGTCTCCTCTTCTGCGCCCTAATGTTCCCCCGTTCCTTCCTCCGCAGTCAGCCCAAATCAAAACGCACGGTCCTGCAAGACGCCCTGTTCGTTCCGGACAACGTGTGCCAACTGCACGAGTCAAGGCGTCGAGTGCATGTGGTGCAGCAGTGCCAGGCGATGCGTGGACTCCAACACTTACGTCATCTCCTTCCCCTACGGACAGTGCATGGAGTGGCAGACGATGAGCTGTGTCTGTAAGTACTTTTCTCTTTAACCTTATTCTCGTAACCCGTCCCTCCTGCTCAGCATTGCTTCTCGTTTGCAGAGATTCTGTAGCGTAACAGCTGAAGATCGAAACTGGCCCGGGGTCTGCTGATTACCTTCATCATCAACAACAACAACAACAACGACAACAAAATTACATTTATAGAGCGCCTTTCACGTCGGGAGGGACGTCCCGTGGAACTCAATGGGTTCCGTGTGATGTTTGTCAAGTCTGGACAATATTTCACTCCCAGCCACGTCTCATCTCATCTTTCATTCCCCCCGACTCCCACCTCCCAATGCCTTTTATTGGAGGTTGAAAATGATCACCTCGCGCGAATTAATTTTCCTCTTTAAAAAAAAACGCTTTCTTGTTGGAGACAAAGGCGATTTTTAACCTCGATTTTACCGCGAGAAATTCGAAGACAACCTAGACGATGGCCCTTCTTTTTCGAATAAAGACACTCGATAGGTTGCAATGACATTTAACGGTGACTCTGGGTTGGAGCCTTACGCCTTAATGCAACTCATTTACAGGCTTTGCCATTGATTTTTTTTTTAACAGGCAGAGTAAACCAAAGGCTTGATCTTTTTGTGAAGTGTTAAAGGGGTTGTGAAATGAGTGCATCTGCAGAAATAGATACTTAAGATTTCCATAAAAGTCAAGCGAGAAGGTTAATGTCAAAATCCTTTTTTTGCTGCTCATCAAACCCGAGATATTTTTGTAATGAGCGCCAGATGATACGTTGCGTGGCAACCCACAAAAATGACTTAAACTGGCTTCACCTTGTTGATCTTTTCTGTTCTTTCCAATTGATGTTTCCCCCCCACCAACCCCCCCACCTCCCCATTGAGGTCTAAAATTATTTCTCTCGCGACGGTCCTTTGAAATATTCGACCTTTTCGTATAAAATATACGAACAAAAAATGCAGACCATCACCGTGAAGGATATTTTGTGCAATTGCAAATTTCGTTTTGTGAGCGCTCATTGCTCGGCCATCGCGGCTTTAAATAATCCAAATATGTTTCCATTGTTGTAATTTGTACCCTCGGGGTATGCTGAAATTTGCAGTATAATAGAAGGTGAATTGGGAAAGGCTACTCTCGAGTTGGGAACAGAAAACGCAGGCCACAAAATGGGTCCATTAGACAGCAGTTCCTTTGAAAGGTTGTAATATTTTAGATTTCGTTGGTTACTAAATCTGCTGTCAACCAAATGTAATTATATATGAAGTCAGTTTTGAGTCAAAACAATGCACTACGGTCCATTAGATTCCATTTAGATGTTCGATAGAAATTGCTATATCCTCATTTGAGTGCACTCTGGCTATTCCAATGGAAATGTGTTTTGAAAGGGTACGTGAGCAAATATGACATGGGAGTGCTTGGGGGAGGGTAGTGGGGGAGTGGGTGGCGGGGTGGAAAAGTTCATCGACTGATGACAGCGATCAGTCTGAGAGAAGAACTGAGCACTTTCCGTAGATTGGAATCATATTTGCGATGAGAGGAAACAATTGAATTGCCTCACTTTGTGAAGAAATTGGGCTCCCTAATCTTATCCTTTTGCAGAGAGTTGATAAACAGTGAGTCCATGTCAACCTGGATGATTACATCCTGCGACGGAGCTTTAGCCAATTTCTAATGATTTGAGGTGTTTGGGAAGAAAATCTGTTGGTGAAAAACACTGAAGCTGCTTTACCGTACTCACGATTTTGTTTGACACGTACGGAAATCCATGCCATGCTTCAGCAACAACAACAACAGAATTACACTCGTATAACGCCTTTCACGTCAGGAGCATGTTCCAAGGTGCTGGACAGTCACTGCTACTCGTTAAGGCTTTGGCTGACAGAATTAACAGGAGCTGACGGAGCGATTCCTTGTTGAATCATTTGTCGATGATTGTCATCTGGCAACCTGCGCCGAGGTATACGATTGATGCAGATATTTCTCTGTGCGTTACAAACGGAAACAAATTCGTGGATTTTTCAGCGTTTGGAAATCCGCATTTCCCGCCTCCAAAGCACAGTTTGTGGAATGCCGGAGGTAGCTAATCCTTCGCCTTGCTCCCTCCCTTGCCTCTTTCAAAGTCCGTCTCAAGAGCCACTATTTAGACCGTGCCTTCAGCTGCCCTCCCACCTCTGCCCTCCCTCATCCCAACTCTTGAGATAGAACAATTGAAGAGACACGAAGAGACACTCACTCACTAGTTGACCATTTGCTGAGTGATTTCTTTATTGTCTTGAGTGCCTGTCGTGATTTATCGGCCCGCGGTTTACTAAACATAGACGTGGAAGAATCGAGTGGAAATTCATTTAGCAGCTTCCTATTTTCGCGACTGGTACATTTCCCCATTGTTTTTCGCTCCGTAGACGCTTTCAGCGCAGTCTGTCTGGTTTTATCCTCGTCTTACAAAATGGGCAAAATTGGGCGCCGATGGTCCTTTGTGCAGCTCGGCTTGAAACCCTAAGCAATTGGTGTCGAAACCAAAGGTGCCATTGGAGGAAATACAATTTTTGCAACAAAGTTAACTGTTGGATTATCTGCTGCCACATTACGCTGTCTCCCAACTGGGCTGAGCGTGTGAGCAAGCTGTTGCAGAATGATTATGGAAAGCACTCTTTCTGAGACAAAAGGGAACGAAATTGGGTATAAAAGCGGTTTTATAGATATGTAACAATGTTCCAACGAAACAGCTGATGATGATTGGGCAACGAATTTCCACTCCCTGCCTCGGTTAATTAAACAGTCTGTTTGATGCCGGATCCCTCAGAAACCTTGCGCTTTGCGAGAATTGTCATATAATTGGTGAACTCGGACATTCTTTCATCTGCCAGTATGGACTGACTTACATAGTCGTTTTTAATTGTGAAAATGAATTGGAATTATTCTTTTCTCTCTCTCTCTCTCTCTCCTTTTAAACAGCTCAAAACTGCTCTGGGCTCCGTACCTGTGCACAGTGTTTGGAACATCCTGGTTGCGGTTGGTGCAACGACCCCAGTAACACAGGAAAGGGCCAGTGTATAGAGGGCTCTTCACGAGGACCCATGAAGCCAAGCGGGAAGAACACCCAGGACGTTGTACTTGATACAGGCCTTTGTCCGAAGGACAAAAACTATGAATGGGCTTTCATCAATTGCCCAGGTAGGTAGATTTGCTGCGGTGATATCACCAGTTTCCTCACACTCGTGGCCAGTTCCCTTCACTCTCTTGCACCTTCCCGACCTCCTCGACCTCCTCACTCCCCCACTCGGCCCCACTCTGCTCGACCGGCACCGGCCTCCTGGTCGTCCCTCGCGCCCCCCTCCCCCTCCCCACCATCGGGGGTCGCATTTTCAGTCACTGTGCCCCGAAAGTCTGGAACACTCTCCCTCAATCCCTCCGCCCTGTTTCTCTCCCTTTTTTCAATCCCGCCTGAAAACTTTCCTCTTCGGCTCTGCTTACGCCCCCCCACCCTGGCTCGGCAGGTGGGCTTTCAGCCTCTCTGCCCCCAGCCCCTGGAACTCCATCCCACAGTCCCTCCACCTTGTCCCCTTCAAGATCCGTTTGTTTCAACACCCTCCTCTTTGACCGTGCCTTCAGTTACCCTCCTTGCCCCCCTGCCCTGCCCTCCACCCCTCCTGATCCCAACCTTCAGTTGTAGATTCCTGACTATCCAGCTCCTTGGGACGTCCTCCTGACGTGAAAGGTGCGATACGAATGTAATTGTTGTTATTTCTGACATGCCTGACGATTGAAGCTATAGTCACATCAACAGACCAATTGTGTGGCAAGCCATGATCATGCGAGCAATAGACTCCAACTGGTATTCTCAATGGGGGTCAAGATGTACAAGATTGAACAGCAACTGCTCCTCCCTCCCCCCCTCCCCCCCTTCCGCCCTCCCTCCCTCCCGCCCTCCCTCCCTCCCTCGGCTTTGCCTCTAACATAACCTATGGTTTTCTCTTGATTGCAGAGATGTTTTATTTTAATGATGAAAGCACCGCCATGCTTTTCCTTTTTAATTAGGTACTTAACTGTCATAAAAATATACAACTGCCCAGTCTAATTAAGTGGCTCTACTACATTATTAAGTACTAAAAATTGCCATTGACTCCACACACAGTTCGACTTTTGATTTACTTTCGACAGTACGGGCTGTTTCTTTTTATTTTTCAGCCTCTACGAAAGGGATTTTGGCACATATGTGTGTGTGTGTTTGTGTGTATCTGTGTCTGTCTGTGTGTGTGTGTGTGTTGTGTGTGTGTGTGTCTGTGTCTTTTTTTAAAATGCTGCTTTTTTTTAAGATCCAGTTTTCCGGTCGATCGCATTTTGAGGCTACTTGCCCCCAAAGTAGTGAGTTGAGTTGTGGGACCCGGATACGAGTACACACTGGAGTGACCACTTTGACAAGATAGTTTTGGCCAGACCTAGGTTTCCTTGAAATGACCAAACGCTTCCAATAAACTATTATGGAGCTCCTGGTTAGAGCATTTGCCTTATAAGCTCAGTGGTTAGAGCACTTGCCTTATAAGCGTGAGACCTGTGTTTCGAATCCAGGCAGGTCAGGGCGATACTTGGGCAAGTTTCCTTACTCCGCACACCTAATAATAATCCCTCAAAAAAGAAAAGAGATAAATTGGTCATTTCAATCCATGACTGTTTGTGGGGACACTGCTGTGCGCAATTGGCTGCCATTTTTCGCCCACAAATATACAGTCAATTCACTTTACAGTACATGCTCTGAAGTGCTTTGGGACGTCTGGAAGACGTGAAAAGCACCATATCAAAAATGCAAGGATTATTACTGCTGTGTGTGTGTGTGTGTGATGCGTGTGTGTACACGTGCATGTGTGCATGTTGGTGTGTGAGTGGGTGTTGAATCGCGTATTTTCGGTGCTCTGTTCAAACCATGGCAAGTGGGGTTTGGGAGTGGGATGTATCACATAACTCGGGCATCCTGCTTCAAAGCGCTTGCCCGGCTGCGAACCTCACCGCTACCTGAAGTACAAACAGGCAGAAAGAAAGACGCAAGGTCAGATGAGTGGGGCGGGGACGTGAAGAACGTCGGTGGATGAAGAAGCCAGTAAAGGGGGAACGAGGTTGGCCGGGCGCTTTGACTTGTGAGAGACGTGAAGAGAAATTGCCCGAGCGGTCGGCGGAAAGGAGATTATCATTGCCGTGGAGCACTCACTCAGTCGTGTTCACGGCTGCGGCGTTGATCTGTGTGCGTTGGTCGAATTGTTACCTACCACTCTGGCAGCGAGCCTCGGAAGAAAATAACTTTGCCATTAATCCCATCTAACTCATCGGCATGCACTCATGTGCAGCCATCTGCGATCGTAGGGACGAGTTTCTGTCACCTCTTGTATTGTTCCACTTAAAAGCTGCTCTGAATTGTAACATGGTTTGAATTGGATGTCACTGGAATCCTTCCCTGCAATTTATTTTTCTCAACGTATCGTCCAAGACCCTCTGAACTGTCAAAAAAAAACCTCAGGCAGGTAACAAGGTTTTATCTTGGATTGCCTCAGTCTTCCACTTACATCGCTGGAGGTTTGCAGTTTCGTTCCTAAATAGTCTACCGCAGGGATAGTACTTAGTTTTGATTTATTCAGAAAATCAGGTGGATTCTCACTCTGAGGTTTTCCACTGCGTTTCGTAACAACAGAAAGTCTTTCCCCGTTTTGGTCTCGACAAGATAGGTGCAGTCATGTAGCTCGCCGTACAGGCATGAGACCTGTGTTTCGAATCCAGGCAGGTCAGGGCGAAACCTCGGACAAGTTTACTTACTCCACACGCCTATTAACAATCCCTCCCCCACAAAAAACACAGTAAATAAAATTGGTCATTTGAATCCATGACTGTTCATGGGAACCTGCTCTATGCAATTGGCTGCTGCGTTTCGCCCGCAAAAATACAGTCAATCCACTTTACAGTATATTCTGCGAAGCGCTTTGAGACGGTAAGAAAACGTGAAAAGCGCTATATCAAATTCAAGCTTATTATTATTATCTTAAAAAGATGCAAACTACTGTGGGGGAATAGGCAGGTAAATGGGGTAAAAAAGATTGTTTTTGTTCACAAAAATAACAGAGACATGATGGGCCAAATTACCTTGTTCTTCAGTGCTGTCACTTTCTGCGATTCTTACAATGCTCGTGTACAAGGATGTTCAGTGTGACTCTGCTGTGCCTTCAGTGAAGTTGAATGATGTTCTCTCTGGATGTTGCAGTTTCATGTTTCATCTTTCATGTTTCTCTCTGTTTTTCTATAGCGCGTTTAAAAAAACATTTCTTGGCGGGAGGGAGGGAAGGGGGTGGGGGGGGGGGAGGGGAGGGGGGGAGGGAGTGGAGGGAGGGAGGAGGTGGGGTGGGTGGGGTGGGGGAGAGAGGGAGGGAGAGAGAGAGGGAACAGACACAGATCTCAGATCCAGATGATCTTTTTCTCCACCTACAACCAATTTGTGTACAATTAGCCCTCGTTTAACGTCGTAGCTGTGTTCTGCTGTGTTCTCGAAAAGTACAACTTCAAGCGAAACAACGTTTAATGAACCCGCGTAAGAATACCGGACATTCAGCGTCTATATACGCCTACGCTACCCAAAGTAGTTCATTTCCATCCGCTTGGCGAACGACGTCGCAAAATGGATGTATGTTCCCTTATGTATCAGCAACGTATTAATGAAATAACATTGAGCGAATCAACGTTAAGCGAGCACTGCCTTTCATTGCTTATAGTCTGTTTGCTTTGAGAGTATTAAGTTGATATCATTGTTTGAACCTGTTTGTTTTCGGTTTTGCTTGGAAAAAAAAGGCATTATTTGCAATTGGGTTTTGCAGTAAATATTTTTGACTTGTTTTATTTTTCAGCGTGTCAGTGTAATGGACACAGCACGTGCGTCAACGGCAGCGTTTGTGAGCAATGTAGAAACCTCACTGTGGGCAGACAGTGTGAAGCCTGCATGCAGGGATACTACGGAGATCCTACTAACGGTGGCAAATGTCAACGTGAGTATCTTATCTGCGCCATGGTTAATGTGTTAACAACGACCGATTGCAACTTCAACGCTTTGGTGTATTGTGGAGCTCCTGTAGCTCAGTGGTTAGAGCACTCGCCTCGCAAGTGAGAGACCTGGGTTCGATTCCAGGCAGGTCGGGGCGAAACCTTGGTCGAGTTTCCTTACTCCACACACGCCTGATAACAATCCCCTCAATACAAACAACAATAAGTTTGTCACTCAATCCACGACTGTTCGTGGGACACTGCTGTGAGCAACTGACTGCCTCGTCTCACCCACAGTATACAGTCATTTCACTTTGCAGTATATTCCGTGAAGTGCTTTGAGGTGTCAGGAAGACGTGAAAAGTGCTGTACGCTATATCAAATGCAAAGATTATTATTAGTATATAATATATCTCTTTATTATATGATATAAATGTCAGAAACCTGCCTGATGCCCCCCCCCCCCCCACCCCCGCCCGCTCAAAAATGTGACTGGCATGAGTTTGATGACCCTTATAGTAACTTTGAGTTAACTTATACAAGCTCATGTGATTGGTCATTCGGGAGGCGATTTGATCGGAAAGGAAACGGGAGCAAAATGTTCTCGCCCGCTAAATCTTTGCAAACTTTCTTGCGCTAATGGAATCTGAGTTTTCATCCCAGCAGCAACTAAAAACGTTAGGATTTGTACCCTTTTGTTAAAAACAAAACCCCCAAAATTCGAAATCTTAACTCAATTTCATTGTTGAAAGATAATTTACCAGTGGAAACAAAATGTCCTTTCGTTTCTAATGGGCTCCACAGATTTACATCACTGAGGTCCAATGAGAGAAACGTGCGTGCATGCGGACGTGTGTGCGCGCGCATGTGTGTGTATTGTGCGTGCGTGCACGCGCATGTGTGAGTATTGTGTGTGCGTGCACGCGCATGTGTGAGTATTGTGTGTGCGTGCGCGCACGCGTGTGTGGGTGGAGAGGAGCTTCCATTTTGCCGTATTGAAGTCGGCCTCAATTCTGTCGTCGCCTGAAATAAGCCGACAGTCGAGTGTGTGTTATTCTTTTCACTTGAATAAATATCATGATGCAAAATGTTGTTCTCATGTGGAGTGCAAAACGTGTAATGATTTGGAGCCTCGGGCTGTGAATTGAATAGACTGGGTGTTACGGATTGAAGCCAGATTTGCTACTTGCCTGTCTTATTTTGGGTGAGTATTGTGACAAAGGTATTGAACGTTTGGACCAAGTGGAAACAGTGGCAGACGTTTGGCATAGTAATTACCAGCCCCTATCTTCCCTCCACCCCCACCCCGCACATCGCCCGCAAGTTATTTTAAGAAGTGCTGAAGTGGTTTAATTTGTCAGATTCCCGTTAACTGACTTTAAAATTGCTCCAGTGGAGAGAAGAAGAGACTGACTCGAGGGATTGAGGGCAGGTGTCGAGCTTCGATCAGCCTGAAGGTTACAAAACGTGATGGATGCACAGTATCCTACCCCTGTCTTGGTCTTGGCGCGGTCGGTGTTAAAGACGCTGTGGCAATATTTCTAAAGAGAACAGACTTTCTCCTGGTCAACAATCTCCCATCTAGAATTGTGTTCACTTTGTTGCTCCTCTAGCTCAGTGGTTAGAGCAAACGAGAGGACCTGGGTTCAATTCCCGGCAGGGCGGAATGGTGGGCAAGTTTCCTTCCTCTGCTCACCTCTGTTTACCTGGCAATAAGCAGGAACAGGGTTGTCGGTCGATTGGAGGATTGTTTTTCCAGGGGTAATGGTTGCACTCTCACCTCACTAAGCCAGTCAGGAACCTGGGTGTCTGGTTTGATCCCCAAATGTCTTTTCTCCAAGCCATGACCCGCTCTGCCTTCCCTCACCTCAGTAACATTGCCCGACTCCGCCACTGCCTCACCCCCCTGCCACTGAAACATCTTATTCATATCTTCATCACTTCCAGCCTCAACTACACCAATGATCAGCTTGTCGGCCTTACCCACTCCTCTCTCCATAGGCTACAGATCGACCACATCTCTGAAGTCCATATCCTCTACCGCACCAGGTTCCGTGACCCCATCTCTCCCATTCTCACCCGACTCCACTGCTTCCCATCACTCAGAGGGTTAATTATTATTCACTTATTCATCTCATTACATTTGTAGGGTCCCATTGTCGAACTGACTCTGCATCAGTGTCCCGAATAACTGGAGCAAAACAGAACAGTTGGCTTGAAATTGTACCTTGGTAGAGGGAATATTAAATTAAAAGTTGCTGCTGAGTTTGGCGTTTCTCAGCTATTTCTATTACCCTGCACTCAAATCTGTGCGCTCACCATAAAGAAAGTGCACAGTTATTAGCAGCACCTTTTATTTCTTAACCCTTTTGTGCTGTCTCATTGTTTGAGGATGTATATATTTTTAAAAATGGTCTCACGCTGGCTTATCAAGATGATAATAATAATAATAATAATAATCCTTGCATTTGATATAGCGCTTTTCACATCTTATTGACGCCTCAAAGTGCTTCACGGGATATACTGAAAGTGAAGTGACTGTATATTTTGTGGGCGAAAGCCGGCAGCCAATTACGCACAGCAGCGTCCCCACAAACAGCCGTGGATTGAAATGACCAATTTTTTGATATTGGATATTGGGCGGCGCAGACGTTATTAAATGGCACAAGTCCATTTGTACTTATCCGTTTGAATTGTATTTTATTAGGGCAAGATTTATAATGTCTACTATTGACAATACAAGTGCTGAATAGTGTTTTATGACGCCTTAAATAATTTCAAATACTTCTATTTCCTGAAGTTGACGGACGGTTTTAGTGCTGTCAATAATAAAATGCTACGACTTCGATTAATCCAAGCAGTTTTATTCTTCTGGGATACATTTAGCTTTTGCCACCTAATGAGCAGCAATTGCTATATTTTCGGGGGTTGGGGGTGGGGGAGGGAAGGGGGGTGTGGGGTGGGGAGCTAAGAAAATATGGCCTTTATATAAATTCTGAGCCTCGGCATGTGTTTTTACAGCAGCTAGGATTGATTTTAAATTGAATAAAATGGCTCATTTAATTTTGATTGTTTTTTTGATGCAGTATCCTTTTCTGAAAATTCAGCATATGTCGTAGTGCAGTCTAGGTTAGCATGCTTCACTATAGGACTGGAACCATCTTATTCTAGGCAAAGTAAGTAGTGATCGAAAGAGTGTGTGTGCGCGTATGTGATAGCCGGTGATATGGCTAGGTGCATCCAGCCAAGAGCTTTGATAATAATAACATTAATCCTTGCTTTTGATACAGCGCCTTATCGCATCTTCAAGACGTCTCAAAGCGTTTCACAGAATATACTGTAAAGTGGATTGACTGTGTACTTTGTGGGCGAAAGGCGGCAGCCAATTGCGCACAGCAGCGTCCCACACACAGTGGTAGATTGTGGATTGAGTGATCAATCTTTTGGTTGAATGTGCCTTTGTTCCAATGAAAGGAGTTTGCTACATTAGGACACAAATTGATTGAATTGCGACGTGATCACCTGAAAAACCACACACACACACACAACACACACACACACATACACACCACACACACACACAGGACCTCTGGTTAAAGTCTCACCCGATGCATGGCACCTCCGACAATTCACCGCTTCCCCAGTTCTGCCCTGGATGGTGAGCTCAAATTGCCTACACGGGTTTAATCCACACTCTTCCAATGCTGCCATTTTCTGTGTCGATGGCCTGGAGTAGAAACGCAGTGTGAAGGGCCGTGGCAAGATTATACTTTGTGTAGCTGAAGAAATTAAATAATAATGATAAATAATAATAATCCTTGCATTTGATATAGCGCTTTTCACATCTTATCGACGTCTCAAAGCGCTTCACAGAATATACTGTAAAGTGAATTGACTGTATATTTGTGGGCGAAATGTGGCAGCCAATTGCGCACAGCAGCGTCCCCCACAAACAGTCGTGGATTGAAATGACCACTTTTATTTTTAAACGGATTATTATTAGGCGTGTGGAGTAAGGAAACTTGCGCAAGGTTTTGCCCTGATCTGCCTGGATGCAAAGCAGACTTACACCATGTATTCCATTATATGAAAGCCTTTGGGATCAGCTGGTGCTCTGTTGACTGACTGAAAAGTCTCAGAAAATCCAATGAGGGAGACTGTTTGGATGCATACATTTTGCGGACAAGAGATTGGGGTAATCCTCCACCAGTTGCAGCCGCCACCTGCTGCCAAATGAACGCGCATTCGCTTTCAAAGTCACCCAAGTGTCTTTTTTTCTTTAAAAATTCTTTTAAAAAAAGGCCAAGTCAACGGTCAAGTGGTTATTAAGGATTCATGTTTGGATGTAGGTGCAAGCGTACGCGCAGTTAAGCAAAATGTTTATTTGGGGGAAAGTATAATGTAGTGTCTGTCACCAGGGTGCAGCCCATCGAATGGGACTGGCTTCGATCAAGGTCCCAGTGATAGATGGAGGCAAAAGATCAGGCGGTGTCTTTACATACAGTGAATTGATCCGCTCTCTGAATACTCCGTCACCATCGGTGTTACACAGCACAGCCGTGCTCTTCCACACTAGCCCAGCGTAGCAACGCCCCCACATAAATCACGCGTTGAGTGGGACGTGGAAGGTCGCTTTGCCGCTGCCTTGAACTTCGCGCATTTCCAAGATTGTGTGCCCGGGTGCAGGTGAAACTGCGAACCTTTGTTGCCACTTGGAAAGTTTGGTTTGGGCTTTAGTGACGGCTTTTGAAATGGGTTTGAGGTGCCTGTCTTGCGCTGAGGAGTTAGTCAACGGGGCAGAAATGTGATCACGAGTGCAATTTTTTTGTCGTGCTTTGCTGCTCTCCGTGCCTGGTTATTATTGACTGGATGCAAAGTTCTGCTCCAGATTGATGAACAATGACCGTCGCTGAATGTTCGGCAGCCACAATGCTCAACGCTGTTTCTCAACTGGAAGTTTTGCGCTTTCAACATCTCTTGAATTGCGATAAAAGCGGAGATTTTGAATTAATTGGTCTTAAACAGGTGGCTGGTAACAATTCATACGACAGAATCGTGAAGCAAATCGCAGTGTCTATCTGTGTGCTTGTTTAGTGGAGTCCTGTAGCTCAGTGGCTAGAGCACTCGCCTCGCAAGCCAGAGACCTGGGTTCAATTCCCGGCAGGTCAGGACGAAATGTTGGGCAGATTTCCTTACTTCGCACACCTCTGTTTACCGAGCAGTAACAACGCGGTTGTTAATCGATTGGCGGATCGCTTTTCCAGGGATGATATATTAAAAAAATAAGAATGTAGTCACTCGATCCACGACTCTGCTGTGCGCAAATGGCTGCCGCGTCTCACCCACACAATATAGTTATTTCACTTTACAGTATAATTCTGTGACGCGCTTTGAGATGTCTAGAAGACCAGAAAAGCGCTATATCAAATGCAAAGATTGTAAAATTATTATTCAACAGCAGAAGCTGGTCACTGAAGGCTTCGACTGACTGATAAATTGATGGTATGTTGTACAGTCATCGTTATTGAAACTGTGATAGGAAATCCAGCAATTTGATTTCCATCGGTTATCTTTTATCCCTCATTTTTTTTCCCGATCAGATTAATATGGAGCTCCTGTACAAACAGATGATTCTTTAAAACAAAAAGTAAGTGGAAAATACAGCGCGGAGCAAAGCCGTAATAATAATAAATAATCCTTGCATATGATATAGCGCCTTTCACATCTTCTGGACATCTCAAAGCACTTAAATTGTGACACTACAATAAATTTAATTATTTCTAAAGACAAACTGAAAATCGAGCAGTAAAGTTTATGCACTGTATCTGGAGCGGACGGAGATTTAAATGCTAAGCAGCCGAATGGTTAAAGAGGAAAGTAAGGAACTGAATTAGAAATATTTTCTTTTAAAACACCTTTTGAATTATTCTCCCACGCAGGCAGGAATATTAACAAATATCCAAAAGTAAATTTAGGAGATGCCAAAAAGATGATTGAGGTGTAAATGGAAAACAAATAACCTTGGACATCAGGGAAGGGTGTAATATATCCATCACTTCTGTCTGCCGAAGCAGTAAACAACAAATTGAAGCCCCTTGATGAAGAGCAACCAGAATTGCTGATGGATCGAGCCTTAAACACCGTTTTCTTATCAGTGTTCACTACTGCAAATGTCTGCAATACTCCCAGTCTCGTCAACCAATTTGTCACCCGATGAATCCAAGTTCAAGGCAAAGAATAAAAACTGGGATGAAATGGTTGTGACATAACTGAAGCAGGGATTCATCAAACATTGTGCTTAAGTATCTAGGAGGACGAAAATAAATTTGGGTTGAAAGAGCGGGGTGGAAGTGGGGGGTGGGATGATGGTGGTGGCGGGCGAGTCACCACATGCTGTTTGTGGTCCACAGAAATGATATTTGGACGTCTCAAATATCTTTACTTGATTCCAGAAAGACAACCTTGGGAATTGCAAGTGGTGGCTTCACATCCACAGGAGGGAAACTATTTTAAAGAGAGATTAAAAGATGAAAGGGCAACACATTTATGTGGGGGGGAAAAAAAACTTTCTGGCTGCTTCATTGGAAGTTTCTGAGACGTAACCATGTGAATGGATGAAGCCAGTATGTTTCCTGTTATGTAAAGTATGTTTCCATTTGTGCAAAGCTAATTACTGCCGAAAGAGTTGCCCTAGTGTGTCCTTTGGTTTGTTTAACCCTCTGTTTCCTCCTCTTCCTCATTAAGTGGTAGTGATTCAATTACTCCACAGTGCTCCCGAGATATTATGCTACACAAAGGCTGTAATCTTAATGCAGGTTGTAGTTTAGAGAGCTAAATGTACCCTCCGTCAAGGAAATAGGGAAACCATTCCTGGGACATGCAATCTTCACATTGTGTTACAATACAGTACATCAATAATAATCTTTGCATTTGATACTGTGAGTTATTACCTCTTCGAGACTTCTCAAAGCTTTTCACAGGATATACCGTAAAGTCAATTGACTGTGTCTTTTGTGGACGAAACGCGGTAGCCAATTGCGCACAGCAGCGTTTCACAAACAGTCGTGGATTGAAGTGACCGATTTATTTATTTTTTGTTTCTTTGAGGGATTATTATCGGGCGTGTGGAGCAAGGAAACTTGCCAAGGTTCCGCCCTATCGGGAATCAAATCCAGGTCTCTCTCTTGCAAGGCGAGTGCGCTAACCATTGAGCAACAGGGCTCCACAGGACTCTACTGATACAAACATGAGAGGAACGTCCCCATTGCCTAACAGCAAGTTTGTTCCACGCTCATATTTACTGAGTGCAATGAGGCGAAATGTCTTAAGTAGTGCAAGCTTTCCATTCTCTTTCGTACCAATGCGACTGAGGCCGCCGAAAACTCGGATCATTTAGATAAGATGCTGACTGGTTGGTCTGTGGAATATGTTACAACAACAGCAAAATTACATTTGGACAACGCCTTTCATGGCAGGAGGACGTCCCAAGGTGCTGAACAGTCAAGTATTTCCACTCTTTCCATGATTGTTTGTGTCCTTTACCGTTACAAACTCCGCGACCCCATCTCCCCCATCCTCGCCCGACTCCATTGGCTCCCCACCATCCAGAGGATCCAATTCAAGATCCTGGTCCTCACATTTAAAGCCCTCCACAAGCTCGCCCCCAACCCTCCCCCCTACATCCGTGACCTCCTAACCCCCTTACCTGCTGGCCTTCAACCACTTTGCCCTCAACCTGTGGAACTCCATCCCTCAACAAAGGAAGTCCCTCTGCCTCGCCCCCTCCCTGGCCTCCTTCAAGTCTCGCTTCAAGTCGCTCCTCTTCAATGGACCCATCTGCAACTTCTTATCCCCCCTCCCCTCCCCTCCCCTCCCCTCCCCTATCCTCAGCTCAGGTCTGAAGCAGTAACTGTCCAGCGCCTTGGTACGTCCTCCTGACCTGAAAGGTGCAATACAGATGGAATTTAGTTGTTGCTTGTGGGGCACTGATGCTTATAATTGGCTGCCGTGTTTCACCCACAAAATGTACAGTCGATTTGCTTCACAGTATATCCTGTGAAGCGCTTTGAGATGCCTCGAAGACGTGCTATTTTCAAACGCGAGGATTATTATCATTATAAGACGCTGTAAAGAACAATGCGAAGCAGTAACAACAGCAAAAATGGTACGATTTGACAACTGTTAGCATTTGTTATTGACTAGTGGTTGAACAGTATTGATCTCCCAATTTCGTCCTCAAATCGTCTTGCAGGAGCTTGGTGCAATTACTAATGCTGTCGGACATTTTCTGAAGAGATGCAAGCATTTAAATGATGCTGGTCGGCATCTGTAATGTCAATAGGTTCTTAATCGTAGCTGCTGAGCTCCACACATTCGGCTCCCCGGGGAAAATTAACTGACTAACTAGGTGAGACTTCACTTGGAATATTGACTAATTAAAGTCAGCTGTCATCGGCCAGCGAGGACCCATTTCACTGCACTTCAATCAAGCGGTTTCTAAATTCACCTGCGCTGCAACTTGCTAATTTGTTGGTGGGCACGTTTCCTATTTTTGCCAGAGAATATAATAATAATGATGATAATAATAATCCTTGTATTTTGATATCGCGCTTTTCACATCTTATCGACGTCTCAAAGCGCTTCACAGATATATGCTGTAAAGTGAATTGACTGTATATTTGTGGGCGAAACGCGGCAGCCAATTGCGCGCAGCAGCGTTCCCCCACAAACGGCCGTGGGTTGCAATGACCAATTTTACTGTTGTGTTTTTTTTGGTGGGGGAGGGATCTTTATTAGGCGGGTGGAGTGAAGAAACCTGCCCAAGGTTTCGCCCTGACCTGCCTGGATTCAAACACAGGTCTCACGCTTGTAAGGCCAGTGCTCTAACCGCTGAGCTGAGCTACAGGAGCTCCACAAACCCTATGTATTAGCATCGCCTCATTAACTGGTGGTAGCCCGTCCACCTGCTTTGCGTATGTTTCAAAAGCAGAAATGGAAGTCAGATGGATTTGTCAGAAACTGTGTGTCTCGCTGATCAGTTAGCTTGTAGATTAGCTGAACTCGGCAGGTCCACAGGTGTTCTGTTGGGAAAATAAAGAAGCTCTGACCTCCTTTTCCGTGTTAGACGTCGTTTGTGTACGCTTTGCTATTCAATAAGATCCTTCGTTGTGTTAACAGGAGTCCTAGCTGTGTAGCACAGATGTTTATGAATTTGCAGCCCTGGGCTGTGCATGTCTTTTGAATTCCCTCTCCCCACTTAACTTTGATGGATATTTGTGAGTTCATTGCCAAGTCCCTCACTGGAGAATTCAGCGACCCAATGCTTCATTTTGAATGATAATAATAATAATCCTTAAATTCGGTATAGCGCGTCTCACATCTTCTAGACGTCTCAAAGCGCTTCACAGATATATGCTGTAAAGTAAATTGACTGTATATTTGTGGACGAAACGCGGCAGCCAATTGCGCACAGCAGCGTCCCCACAAACAGTCGTGGATTGAAAACGACCAATTTTTATTATTGTGTTCTTTTTGGAGGGAGGGGTTATTATCAGCGCCATTGATGTGGGTTTCACTGGAGGGAGGAACAATGAATATGGCCATTCATTTCACCCAGGAATGGATGTTAAAGGTTGTCTTATCCATGGACTTTCATCGCGAAGCCTGAGTGTTGGCTTCTACAGACTGCCAGCCAGCCAGCCGCCTTTGAGAGCTGCTGTAGATTTGCTCCGGTGAGTCTGTAGCCTGCTGTGCTCTACTGATGGAAACTTTCTTGTTTGATGATGAAAGGATTAGTATTGCACATGTACATTTTTTTCACTTGGGCGCAATTATACAGTTTCCTCTGCTCCTGCATCCAAGTTGTCTTTTTCCGTTTGCGGCAGTCAGTTGGCCTTCTCTTCGAATATCGTCTTGATTAACGGCTCCCGTTAATTGCTTTATTGACTTCTATTTTCGCCCACAAAACATACAGTCAATTCACTTTACAGTATACTCTTTGAAGCGCTTTGAGACAGTCGATAAAATGTGAAAAGTGTTACATCAAAATGCAAGTATTATTCTTGTATGATTTACATAAGGGGATATAGGAGATAAGCAGTTCGAGACATGTTTGCGTGCGACCGCCAGGAAGGTGGAAGTCGAAAAGGAAGAACCTTTGTCTATTTTTTGTTTGTGTCTAGTTTTTTCCATGTGCTTGTGCATTTGTTACTTCTTAAAGCTTGTTGCTCATTTGTCAGTTTAGTTGAGTTTCAATGTATTAACGCAAACATCCTTCACGGAGTCGATCATGTCAGTCATGACTGCATCAGTGGTAAGCAGGCTATTTTTTGGAGCCTTGTTTATAACGCGGCTTACATTAGACACTGCCATCGAAGCTGCATCAAGGGGTTGTTTTATGGCTGGAGTCAGTAATGGATTTCATAGACTCTAATTTGCCTACAAATCATGTCAAATCTCTGACTTGGGGGATAGGTTCATATAACAGTGTGATCTTATCCGTGGATGGATTCCATTTCAGCTTTCTTTCCCCAATCCTTTATCCGAAGCGATCGTTATCAGACATTCATTCAATAATTTCTTTCGCTCGGGCTATGAAAAGGGCGTGGCTCTTATCAGAATCATCCGAAGGTAAATCTTATTTTAATGACTTGAGTTGCGTTGCAATCAATTTACAAATTATTCCATTTTACAACCCATTTTTCTTCCTGTAAATCTTTTTGTGCCATGAGGAACATTATCACAGGGTCTTTTTGATTATTCAATGTATAAGTAAAGCACTTTTTAGCTGCTTTTCCTGCTCTGATCATTGTGGTTCTTTACTTTGTTGTTGAGGTTAGTGTATACAATTCTGAGATGTGGGCAGCATTCCTTCACCGTTGAGTCAAGTATCGGTCTGTTTATTGGTTTACTGGCCAAGAGTACCTCAACCCAACTCAACTTTTATATATGTGTAACCTCTGTGACCTTGAAGACCAATTTTAGTTGCGTTAATCAACGTGGATGAACGCCAGTGGCATTTGGAAATTGGTCATTTATTCAGCCTCCTTTTGTCACCTCCCTTTCTCTACGTCAATATTAGGCGTTCCGAGATGTTCCCTCGCGTGATGGGCACTGGAGACTATGAGGTCAGAAGAGGTCATAGATCTGTTAATTAAGCCAGTAGCATTACAATCTATTTCGCCCACAAATATACAGTCAATTCACTTCACCTTATATTCAAATTCTTCTTTGCACCAATAAATACGACGCTTGTTTGGGTGGGGGGTGGTGGGGGGGATGAGGCCAATTAGTGGAGAAACATTTCACCTGAATTTACTTTAATGTAAAGCAAATTCACATCCCATTCTGTGCATAGTTAAGTGGATGTTTCAGAATAATTCCAGATTGATCACCGAAATCACCTGCTTTTTGGATTGGAAACACTCCATTTTCCCTGTTGTTTTGACAGTAAAAAAAATTGACGCTCATTTTTAACTTGGGTGAAAGAAAGGGCCTTCAGTGGTTCCAGCCACAAAGTCTTGTGAGCAGGTGGGGCTGGAAGTGGTGAGAATTAAATGCATTAGAAACACAGGTCAGCTGCAGCCGTTAGAGTGAGTCAGCCTTGCCAGGTGTTTGGCATGATTTATAACCAAATTGTGAAACTAAAGCAAAATTAGTTGCAGTGTTTCGACTGTGCCCTTTGATAACATTACAATAATAATGACCCTTTCATTTGAGAAGAGTGCCTTATCACGTCCTCGGGACGTCTCAAAGCGCTTCACAGAATCTTCTATGGAGCGAATTGGGCGAAACACAGCAGCCAATTGTGCCCAGCAGCGTTCCACAGACGGTTGTGGATTGACTGTTTCACCTGGCACAGAGGATATTGGCGGGATAGCTTAACTATGCGCAGCACTGTGGCTCTAAATTTACTTTGCCGATGTTTGGCCTGCCTATCGGTGTGAATGGATTCAGGTTTGGAGAATAAGAGAGTTTAATATTGTAGCTGCTGATGACGTTTGTGGAGGAATTGTGCAGGAATTGTAGAGGAATCGTATGCTTGTGGAGGAATTGTGTAGAAAGGGGATTTGCATTAATCTCAACGAATCCTATCTATTGTGTGCTCTCGTTGACTTGAAATAGATGTACTATTATCAGGATTTGGCTGATCCAATATTGCTGGCACAGTTATAATCTTATTACGGTTATAATCACTCTGCGAATTGGCCACTGCGTTTCTCCAACAAAATATATAGTCAATTCACGTTACACTATATTCCGTGAAGCACTTTGAGATGTGTCAAGAACATGATAAGGCTCTATAATCAAATGCACAAAGATTATTATTTGCCTAGCATTCCCTTATCTGGAATGGGAAAAAAAGAACGCAGGCGAAACAAAATAATTGTTTAGGGAAATCTCCGTGCCTCCTTCAATTCCACCTCAAGACCCTCCTCTTCGACGGTCCTATCGGTCACCCCAAATCCCCCCCTTTCTCTCCACCCTCCCCGTCCCTGACCCCAACCCCAGAAACAATGATTGTCCAGCGCCACGGGACGTCCTCCTGATGTAAAAGGCCCTTTACAAGTGCAATTTTGTTGTTGTTGTTGTTGTTGTAGAGGCATTTATTTGTAAGAGATACCACCACAGTCTAAACGCTGCGGTTACAGATTGGGTTTCAGATTGTGCTGCACATGTCACGCCAGTGGGAACTGGAGGGAGGGAGGGAGGGAGGGAGGGAGTGTTGTCATCGAGGGAGCAGTCGAGATTAAGCCTCTTACAGAGGAATATGAATGTAAAGTTATTTTCTGGCATTTTATCGCCCCGGTTCCCAAATCTCGAGATTGTCGAAAGGTTTCAATGTGAAGGAGAAAACATGTGCCAAGCATTTCCGGGAGCGAGGGAATAAAGTTGAGGCTGCGAGTTGTGAAATTGAGGAGCTGAAACAGTTGGCCGTGGAGCAGCTTTGTGAGGCGTGCGGTCGCATCTCAGTCCGTGGCTGTGCGCGGACACCTGCGTGCGCGATTGGCCACCGCATTTCGCCCAGAAAATCCGCACTCGCTCCACTTCGCAGTGCGTCCTGCCAAGCGCATTCAAGACGTCTCGAGGACGCGACGAGGCCCCGTTAATAATAAGAATGATCATAATCCTTGCATTTGATATCGCGCTTTTTCACGTCTTCTGGACGTCTCAACACGCTACAGTATAGTTACTGTGAAGCGAATTGACTGTCCATTTGGTGGAGAATTGGCAGGGAGCAGTTTTGCAAAGCCCTGGGAGATGTCTGGAATAACGCAGCCTTTTGATGCGGAGCACAATGCCAGCCAATGTCTCGGGACTCAGCCGCTCCGCACACAATGATACCCTGATTTCAATCGCTCCGCTCTGGGGAGCCGTCAACTTGGAGGCCAGGGACTTTGGAACCCTAGGGGGAATAAAAGCTGTGGGAAGCAATTGTCCTATGTTAATGTGTGCTCATTCATTTGCCTTGTGAAAGCTGCCAATGCCCTGTTTTCCCAATACGTTTGTTGACCTTTTTCTACAACCCAACAAAGGTGGGGGGAGGGGACAGTGGTGGCTTGGTGGGGAAGAGAGAACAGCAGTGAATTGTCACTTGGTTGATACCACAAGGATAGGGCACAGATAGGGCACGGTGAACAGAGATCTCGTGGCAGATGGAGCGTAGCAAATCAATCCAGCGCCGAGGGGCGAACGGGGAGGGCAAATGCCACCTCATCGGTACCGTAAATATCACTGGGTACATTGTTTGTAGATTGAACACATGAAGCCATGCATGGGAGGTGCTGTGAACTTGAAAGGACAGCGCAAATGGGGCATGAAAAAGAAAGCCTGAAGTTCAGTTGCGGCGAATTTGATCCGCTCGGATTTGCGGCAACGTTGACGGGAACTAAAGGTTGATTTGGGATAGGCTTCTGATTCAGAACTGCCCCCGGACATCTCCCCTGCCGTGCCAGCGGAGGCCTTCCACACCTGTGCACAATGTGTAGCCAGTCAACGAGGGAAGATAGAAGTCTACAGCAGCTTCAGATGCTATGGGTCGTTGATGTGTCCCACACAGTTCAATGATGTGTTTGTTCCACATAGTGTGGAGAGGCGGATATAACTGGTCTGACTGTCATTAAGACGTTCAGTGAATCCTGAATTTAAATTGTTCACTCTCTACATAATAATAATAATAATAATCCTTGCATTTGATATAGTGCGTTTCACATCTTATCGACGTCTCAAAGCGCTTCGCAGAATATACTGTAAAGTGAATTGACTATATATTTGTGGGTGAAATGTGGCAGCCAATTGCGCACAGCAGCGTCCCCACAAACAGTCGTGGATTGAAATGACCGATTTTATTATTGTGTGTTTTTCTGGAGGTGTTATTATTAGTGGAGTAAGAAAACTTGCTCAAGGTTTCACCCTGATCTGCCTGGATTCGAACACAGGTCTCGCTCTTGTAAGGCGAGCGCTCTAACCACTGAGCTACAGTAGCTCCGTGGCTGTTTGTGGGATGTCGCTATGGACAAACTGGCTACCATGTTCGTCTACGATTACACAGTCACTGCACTTCACTGCGAAATGCTTTGCGAAGCGCTTTGAGAAGATTTGGCGGTGTGACAAGACGATGCTTAAAATGCACGGTTGTTATGATGTGCGGACCTGTCCACTTCAGCTGAGAAACTGATTTCCATTAACCTTCAGGCATGATTCAAGGCCTCTTTTAGTAGGTTAAAATCAACAATCTTAATTGGGTGGTTGATAATTTCTTTGTAACTGGAGCAATTCAATGAATTTTGTGATAAACTGGATCTCTGGAATTTTGTAAAGTGGATTTTTTTTTACTCTTAATAAGATTCCTGATAAATGTGTTGAGGCCACATTTTAATTAGTTTTTGTTTGCATTCCTGGTGTCAATTAAACGTCTTATCTAACCTTTACTTGTCTCTGCCAATGAAGTAATCTCTTTGACTGGGAAGAGTATATATACCAAGGCATTACGGCTGGTCGAACCATGTTAGATTCTGAGCAGCAGCAGCAACAACAACAACTTGCACTAATAATAATAATAATCCTGAATTTGATATAGCGCTTTTCACATCTTCTAAACATCTCCAAACGCTCCAATTGACTGTATTTGTGGGCGAAACGTGGCAACCGATTGCGCACAGCAGTGTCCCACAAACAGTCATGGATTGAAATGACCAATTTATTACAGGTTTTTTTTTGGTGACGGATTATTATTTGGCCTGTGGAGTGAGGAAAGTTGCCCATGGTTTCACCCTGACCTGCCTGGATTCGAAGCATGGGTCTCACGCTTGTAAGTCTAGCGCTCTAGACGGAGCTACAGGCGCTCCACGCAGGGTAACGTCTCAGAGTGGTTGACAGTGGCGGAGCCTGAGCAGATAGATATTTCAGGGGCTTTGAGCTTGTGATCTAGGCTGAGAATCCAGTGCTAGGCTGATGGAACGCTCCATGCTATTATCCTTTAGGTGAGATATTAAACTGAGGTCCAAGGGCTTGTCAGTTGAGATGGATGTTAACGATGACACCATGATACCTTCCAAATGAGATGGGAGTTTCTCTCTGTGTCTTTGTGTCTTAACCTTCACCGAAAACTCATCATTCACCTACAGGGCTGCTTTTGAGACATTGCTACTTGCAAACCGGCTGCCGGACATTTGCCTACAGAAAGGCACCACACAAATGTAATTTTGTTGTTGCCGTGTTGATTATGGCGGTAAGGTAGTGTGTCAATTATAAGGATTATTAGAGCAATAACAACTTGCATTTGTATTGTGACATTCACGTTGGTGAAAGTCTCAGAGTGCCACATATTATAATATGCAGCCCTGTAGCTCAGTGGTTAAGGCCCTCGCCTCGCAAGCGAGAGACCTGGGTTCACTTCCCGGCAGATCGAAACCGTGGACAAATTTCCTGACTCCACACGCCTGATAATAATCCCTCGGAAAAAAATATTTGGTCACTACAATCCATTCACTGTTTGTGGGACACTGCTGTGCACGATTGGCTGCCGCACTTCGCCTTGACAGGATATTCTGTGAAGCGCTTTGAGACGTCCAGAAGACGTGAAAAGCGTTTCATCAAATGCAGGATTTATTACTATTATTATGGAGGGATTCTAACAGACCAGTTTACAGCCCGCGGGCCTCAACCTGGCCGCTGAGCTCCGGCAAGCAAAATGTGACAATGAGATGGTTGATTGACAATATCGTAAAACCTGGTTTTCTTTCAGTAGCTCCAGCTGTAACGGACTATTATAGAGTCTGCAAACACAGGGTACTGGAGTGACCCGTCTTTAAATACTATCAAGAAGGCAATTAAACTGCAGTAGATCTTTTGACTGGGGAATCATCTCTGATCTTTCTCTCTTTTTACATATAGAAAAGGTGGGCTTGAGATTTTTCTTTTGTTTCCTCCGATGTTGCCGCCGTTTTGTTTTATGTGAAATATTGTTAGTTTGCGTTGACCTGAATCATGCAGAGCGGACCTTTGGGGAACTGAGACACCAAATTGATTGCTTGTTGTGACAAGAGAGAACACTGGTTTTTCAACAGATAGATGTGAGGGGAGCTGTTTTGAATTGAGGTCAATTAGTCTTGCACCTCCCAAGTACACAAATGAGATGCATGTGTCAGTCTCTGTGGGGACACATTCATGCTTGAACCCATAAGGAAACTAATAGGCTGGATTTTATTTTGTATGTTTGTGTTCATTATATTGGTGTAATGAAATCATGACTTTTCTGCCAAAACATTAAGCATGTATTCATTATTTTCTGCTCATTTGGAGTCCTGTAGTGTAGTGGTAAGAGCGCTCGCCTTGCACATGAGGAGTCCTGGGTTCAATTCCCTGGCAGGAATGGAAAAATTGGATGACTTTCCATACTCTACACGCCCATGTTTACCTAGTGGTAAGTAGGAAGCTGGCTGTTAGTCAATCGGCGGATCACTTTCACAGAGGTAATAATCCCTTCAAAATCAATCAAAATAATAAAAACGTCAATCCACGAATGTTTGTGGAACACTGCTGTACACAATTGGCTGCCGCATTTCACCCACAAACTAACAATAATAATAATCCTTGCATTTGATATGGCGCTTATCACATCTTATCGACTTCTCAAAGCGCTTCACAGAATACACTGTAAAGTGAATTGACTGTATATTTGTGGGCGAAACGTGGCAGCCCAGCGTCTCCACAAACAGTCGTGGATTCAATTTTTATTATTGTGTTTTTTTTGAGGGATTATTGTCAGGCGTGTGGAGTAAGGAAACTTGCCCAAGATTTCGCCCTGATCTGCCTGGATTCGAACAC
Source organism: Hydrolagus colliei (assembly GCA_035084275.1). Classification (NCBI taxonomy): domain Eukaryota; kingdom Metazoa; phylum Chordata; class Chondrichthyes; order Chimaeriformes; family Chimaeridae; genus Hydrolagus; species Hydrolagus colliei. The sequence goes on along the minus strand of CM068748.1, from coordinate 25,113,317 downwards.
AGGTCTCACGCTTGTAAGGCGAGTGCTCTGACCACTGAGATGTACAGTCAATTCATTTTTCAGCGTATTCTGTTAAGCGCTTTAAGACATCTCAAAGATGTGAGGAGGCGCTATATCAAAAGTAAGGATGATTGTTGTATTATTATTGCACTGTTAATTCCAAAAGCAACGGCAGAGTGGCTTCTGTGCGTTCTGTTCCACTAACCAACTCAAGGATTATGCTGAAGGCTGTGTGGCATAATGGTTAGTTTAATGCCTGTCGCGATGCAGAACCCTGGCCTTCAGAGGGTTTCCAGAGAGGAACAGTTTATTTAACATTTCAACGAAATCTTTGTAAGTACAAAATTGTTCTGATCTCCCTCAGATAGCATCAACATCTCAAACTTTAGTGCACAGAAGGGAATGACTGCAGATCCTACATTATTACTAATTATCGCTCCAGTTTATCAAGCAGCTTTCACATGTTTGATATTGTGGGTATCGTGACTGTGTGTTTTGCAGGCAAACGTGGCATCCAGTTTGTACACAGCAGTGTTTCACAAGGTGAACAGTCAATCCTATCCGGGGGGGATTGATATCAATAATAATAGTAGTCCCCCCATCATCCAGAGAATCAAATTCAAGATCCTGGGCCTCACATTTAAAACCCTCCACAACCTTGCTGCACCCTACATCCGTGACCTTCTAACCCCTTACCAACCTGCCCGCCACCTCCGCTCAGCAGGCTCTGGCCTGCTCCATGTCACCCGCCTCACCATTGGCGGGCGAGCCTTTAGCCTCACTGCCCCCCAACCTCTAGAACTCCATCCTGCAGTCCCTCTGCCTCATCCCCTCCCTGGTCTCCTTCAACTCCCGCCTCAAGACTCTCCTCTTTGATGGTCCCAGCGGCAACTCCTAAACCCCCCCAGTGACTGTCCAGCGCCTAGGGACGTCCTCCTGACGTGAAAGGCGCTGTACAAGTGTAATTTTGTTCTTGTTGTTGCCTGATCATGTCTTCGAGGTGTCTCAAATGCTGCACAGAATCTACTGTGAATCGACTATATACTTTGTGGGCGAAACCGGCAGCAAATTGCACACAGCAGGGTCCTAAAGACAGTCGTGGTTATATATGTATAATATTATTTTTCCGAAACAATTGTTCATCCCGGAAAAGCAACGCACCCATCGACTACCAACTGGGTTCCAACTTACTGCTAGGTAAACGGGCGAGTGGAGGAAAGAAACTTGCCCAATGTTTTGCCCTACCTGGAGATCAAACCCAGGTCCTTTCACTTGCGAGGTGAGTGCTCTAACTATTACACTCACACAGGAAGGGATAATAGCTGAGATGGCATGTGAGACTCCCTTCTCCAGTGTGATGTAAGCACGTCAGTTTAGTATCTCACCAGAAAGATGGCACCCGAAATAATGTAGCAGCGTCCCCACAAACAGCCGTGGGTTGAAATGACCAATTTTATTATTGTGCTTTTTTTGGGGGGACGGATTATTATGAGGCGTGTGTGAGTGTGGAGTAAGGAAACTTGCCCAAGGTTTCGCCCTGACCTGCCTGGATTCGAACGCAGGTCTCACGCTTGTAAGGCGAGTGCTCTAACCACTCAGCTACCGGTGCTCCACAATATATGTGGCAAACGGATATTTGCTGCACTTTTGTAGCCACCAATCTTTGTGCTAAACCTTTGAATGTGCTCCGTGTTGTTTGTAATCATTTAAAAATAGTGGGCTTAAATTGTCAGCACATTTGCCTTCAGAGCCATAATCCTTTTAAAATCAGCACGGACTGATTAAGGTGTTTTCTCTTACCCTGTGGTGCAAACATCTTGATAGACCTTTCCATATTATTTTGAAGGCCAGCTCCCAAACCCATTACTAAACCACCCGGGATACTGTTCCATTTAAGGATTAGAAAAGCTAAATCCAAACAAAATGTAAAATAAAATAAACATTGATTATAAAATGAAGTCTGTGAGAGCGCCATTAATCTTCTCGCACTTTAAGTGCTAGTTTCACCACACAAAGACTCAGCTGCTTTATTTCCCACACTCGGCTGATAGATCACACTTTGTTCAGATCTTTGAGCAATAGCAACGAATGAGACTTGACGTCCCTGGGCACTGGACGATCAGGGACTTTTGGACCCGAGTTGGGATTTGGAGGGTTGGAGTTTGAAGTGGGAGGGTCCAAAACACGGTGGAAGAGGAAGATGGGACTTGTAGGAGGCAAGAGAGGAGGTGAGGTGGCAGATTACGGGATGGAGTTCCGGAGGGTGGGGGCAGAGATGTTTAATGCCTGACCACCAATGGTAGGTGGCAAGGGCAAGGGAAACCTGCAGTTCAGTGCTGAGAGCACTCGGCTTACAAGTATGAGACCTATTTTCAAATTCAGGCAGGTCAGGGCGAAACATTGGGCAAATTTCCTTACTCCACAGGCCTAATACTAATCCGTCCCAAAAAACCACAATAATAAAATTGGTCATTTCAATCCACGACTGTGTGTGGGACACTGCTGCTGCGTTTCGCCCACAAATATACAGTCAATTCACATTATATATTCTGGTGAAGCGCTTTGAGACGTCTAGAAGATGTGAAAACCGCTATATCAAATGCAAGGATTGCTATTATTATTATTAACCCACTTTGATTATTGTTAAAAGACACAGTCACCTGTGGCCCTTTCATGAGCGAATGTGGCACTCACACGTGGAACTCTCAGACCGGTTCAGATGCCTTTAAGTCTGACGATGGTTTCCGCGTGTTTCGGACTCTCCCTCCTGCCCAAATAAATTTCTAGCCAGGAAAAGGGTTCAAATGAAAGTGGCAAGGCCTTCAGCAAAGGAGGACAACAACAACAACTTGCACTTATGTAGAGCAGTGGAGGGTTAAGGGATTGAGGGACAGTGTTCCAGGGCTTTGAAACCGCGATGGTGGGGCTGTGGGGTACGAGAGACGAGCAGGAGGCCGGGGAAGGTCGAGCGGAGACGACGACGGGTGGATTGGGGAGTGAGGAGGTCGGAGAGGTGGGGAGGGAGTTGCCAGGGAGGGAGTTGCCAGGGAGTGAGTGGCATTGAACATGAGGAAAGACACTTAGTGAAGGTATCAGATCCCAAGAGCAAATTCAGTTCATGTTGCCAAGTGACTGGGAGGAAATCTCAGTCACCTTAGATAATATCTCAGTCACTCGGATGATTTATAGAACAGTAATAATATCTGGGTGATTTTTCTCGTGTATCCTTTTTCTTAAAAAAAAAGTCTTTATTGTTTTCTCATCCATTTAAATCGACCCTCGAGACTAATGAGATTGCTCAAGATCACCAAATTGTCCTAACCAACAAAATCCACCAAAGAAAATCAGTCACTCGCTCCGTGCTGTCTACGGGACATAACTGTGTGCAAACTTGACTGCCACGTTTGGCCCTCAGTCGATCCACTTTAGTTGGGCAGTAAGTAGGAACCCGTTTGTTATTCGATCACTTTTCTGTGGGTAATAATTCCTTCCTTCAAAAAAAAGAATTTGGTCACTCAATCCACGAATGACTGTATGTTTGTGGGCGAAACGCGGCAGCCAATTGCGCACAGCGGTGTCCCACAAAACGTTGTGGATTGAAATGACCATTAAAAAATTTTTTTTGGGTGGAATTATTATTAGGCGTGTGGAGTGAGAAAACTTGCCCAAGGTTTCGCCCTGACCTGCCTGGACTCAAAACACAGGTCTCACGCTTCTAAGATCTTGAATTTGAACGAAAGTTTTACGTTTGGAAGGCGAGTGCTTTAACCACTGAGCTACAGAACTATGTTTCTCTAGGAATACCTGGAATGCAATATCACTCTTGACACACTGTAGAATATATCTCTGAATTGGATTATTTTCGACTCTATATTTTCTCCTGTAGATTATTATTTTAAAGGAAAAAAATCGAGATTAAGAGTGTAACAATACACGATCTTCTGAAAGTATATTTTTCACACAAATCCCCACCGGGCTGGGGGATTACCCTCACAAAAGTGTTGTTTTATTCCCATACTGTAGATGGAAATGAGGTGAAGTTTTTAGCTGCATTTGAACTGAAAAGTTCTTTCTTTCTGTGCTCGCTAAGCTCTTCATATTTTAATTTTTGCACTTTGGAATTCCATGCATACTGATGCAGTATATTTCTTTATCCTTATTGTGTGTAATCAATAACTATTTAATCCAGCCTCTGATAATTGATTGGATATGGGGCAAATATTTGAACTCTGGAAAGCGCTCGGGATAGAATTTGAAGACTGGAAAACATGTTTTCATCGTGACTTTTGAATCGCAATCTGGTTTATAGCTCACGAACAGATGAGCTATTGTCCGAGCGTTGAAACAGGCAGTTAGAGCTATCTTGTTGCAAAGCAGAGCATTAAAATATTAATACAAACATTGCTTGGCCTCCTTGTGCTTCATTACGCAAGCCTAAATCCGCCTCGTTCTCAGGCGAAGTATTGACTGCAGTTGGATTTGATTGCCGTTGACTTGAATTCTGATGTGCATTGCTATTGTGGATCCTTCCCGCTTCCTTCAACAAATGCATCCTTTGGATACACGAGAGAAGATAATTCACTCGACACCTTAGCTTACAAAATGTCGCCCAATGTCGCCATTTAAAGTGAAGTCTAGATAAACACACCTTGCTCCAAACACACAAATCCGTGATGTATTCTGTAAATTTATATTGTGTGCGCACTCTTAATCCGTACGCACGGTTCTGAGCAAATTTCTTCTGAGTAACTTTTTTCTATATATCGGGATCGGACTGTGTGAAATCATGTTTGTACGTTGCAGTAGATGAATGTTCCCGGATCGCTTTTATTTGCTGCGTCTCTATATCTTTCTCGCTGACCTCCTCAGAGAGAGGCAGGGACAAACCAAATCTCCACGGCAGCCAATAATCTCTCACAACTGATAGTTGTAATGTTGATCAAAGGGATGGTAAATAATCGAGTTACTGTTCCCCCCCACCACTCTTTCATGTTCCTTTGCACTGAGGTGTGGCATTCCATCTATTCTGAATTTAGACAAGGATCAGGTCTTTTCTCTCAACTGGAATGGGCAAATCTAACCAACGGGTAATCTAATCAATCTCAGGGAAGTGGAAGCAATGTGGAGTCCTTAGCTCAATGGTTAGAGCGCTCGCCTTACAAGCGTGAGGTCTGTGTTTCGAATCCAGGTAGGTTAGGGCAAAACCGTGGGCACGTTTTCTTACTCCACACACACACACACACACATAATAATAATCCATCCCCAAAAAACCTATGATAAATTGGTCATTTCAATCCACGACTGTTTGTGGGGGACGCTGCTGTGCGCAATTGCCTGCCGTGATTCGCCCACAAATATACAATATATTCTGTAAAGAGCTTTGAGACGTCTAGAAGACGTGAAAAGCGCTATATCAAATGCAAGGATTATGATTAGCAATTTGCTGTTTCTGAATCTTTGCAATGAGGTGAATTGCGAAGGTAATTTTCCAAAGGATTGTGAAGAACATTCTTAAATTCGAGAGCTGATTTCTCCAACTGTTGTATTCTCTGATGCATTCGCATCAAACAAACCAACTTTTCCATTAAGCTTGATGCGGGTTGCAATTATTGGTCATTTCCACAAATGGTTTAGTCCATAAATTGAGTGAGTATTGAGGTTGATTTCGACACAGAAGTAATCTTTACACCATCGCAATCGCATTGAAAGCATCCTTGTTCTTTTTAAAGCTGCTCGGGTCCCGACCTCTGACTGTTCAGCGCCTTGGGACCTCCTCCCGACATGAAAGGCGCTCTATAAATGCCGTTTTGTTGTTGTTAACCCTTCTTTGAGCGGATACTCAAGTTGGCATCCGAGAATGCCATTGTACAGAGAAAATCAGAATAAACCATACAATCCACATTGTTTAGTTGTGTGTGTGTGTGTGTGTGTGTGAGATGCACCATTTTCTCCCGAGATGAACCCTCTTTGCCTTGCGCTGTCCACGGTTGTGAGTTTTAAGCAAACCAGGAACCGGCACATGACTTCCTACAGCGAGTTGAATAAAAACCTCTTAACTTTCACTCTTGAAGTTGACGAGGGTTTCTGAATTCCTTGTAAAGATTTGAAAACCTTGTTGTCACTGTTCTTGGCCGTCCATTGCTGGGCTGCTTCATTGCTGTTTGGTTGTCTAAACTGAAAGGTACATTTGTTTCCCTTGTTCTACAGCTTGCAAGTGCAATGGACATGCAAATGTTTGTCAGGCACAAACGGGGAAATGTTTTTGCACAACGAAGGGAATCAAAGGAGATCAATGCCAGTTGTAAGTATTTGTATCTGGTTATTTTACTCCACTTGATTAATGTATTATTAAAAGGAAACGTTACTTGTTCTTTTTAAACAAAAGTGCTATTTGATTATACCCTGGGTCACTCCCAGACACCCCGCCCCCCCCACCCCCCATCCCCCAGAGGACAGAGTTCACAATTCTCGTCCTCGCCTTTCAAGATCCTCCACTGCCTTGCTCCTCTCTGTCTCTGAGACCCGCTGACCCCGTATCAACCCGTGCGCTCCCTCCGCTCAGCAGGCTGTGTCTACCCATCGGAGTTCAGGTCTCCAGCCTCTCCGCCCCCCCCCCCCCATCCATTCTTTGGAACTCCATCCCACAAAGCCTCCGCCTCGCTCCCTCCCCCCTCCCTTGCCCTCCTTCAAAGCGCGCTTCAAAACCTACTCCTTCAACCGTGCCTTCTGCCACCCTTAACCCTCCCTGCCCTCCATCCTCCCCCATCCCGATTCCTAGCTCGTGTCCAAATCCATGACTGTCAAGCGCCTTGGGACGTCCTCCGTGATAGTCGTTTTACAAATGTCATTTGGTTTTCTATTGAACTGAAGTGCTAACGGCTAATAATAATCATTGCAGAGCATATAACTGGCTTTGTTTAGCCGTGGTCTTGTTGGAAGTAAATAACGATGCAACAACAGAAATAATTTTTGAGAGAATGCGTTAGACAGGGTGGGGGAGGGAGGGAGGGAGGGAACCATGCTTTTTCTTGTTGTTTTTATGTCAAGGTTTGTTGCTCCAAGGTAAAGAATTATGTGTCGTTGGTATTTTTATTCCAAGTACTTGGCAGTTGAATGAAAAGCAAATATTTGCTTATAAACCTTCAAATATGTTTTGGAAACCTGATTTGCCTTGTCAAACTGTTTGTCGTTTCACTTCCAAGTTTTTTTGATTGAATTGCTTTTTTCCTCCCCCCCCCCGCCCCCCCCCAACAACAAAACAGTGCTACCCACATTATCGCAAATTATGCAAAATGCTTTGCCTATCAGAGTAGCCCACGGATCAGAAATCAGCCTCATTAGTTTTTTTAAAAAATAACTCTTGAAATTGGAGAACTCTAACCCTTATTAATTAAGTTCACTGAATTCTTGATTTGGCCAATGGGTTCCTCTATCTGACATTTTGAATTGAGGTCAATTAGATTTGATCCACCAGAAACCAAAACGAACAAATTGGTACATACACACTTGTCCTATTATTATTGTCCTATCCCAGCGCCTTGGGACGTCCTCTCAACGTGAAAGGCATTCTTGAAATGTAATTTTGTTGTTGTTGTCGTAACAGATTTCCTACAACGTGCTCTAGTATAGTGAGTGAACAGTAAGGAAACGCAGTATCTGAAGCTCAGCACATTAATGTTCTGTTGTGCATGGAGTGTACGAACGCAGGAAACAACCTCAGCGATGGCCATTTTATATCGCGCCTCTGTGTCATAATAATCCTTACATTTGATGCAGCGCTTATCACCTCTTCGAGACGTCTCAAAGCACTTCACGGAATACCCTGTAAAGTGAAGTGACTGTATATTTGCGGGCGAAACGCAGCAACCAATCGCGTACAGGAGGCGTCCCCACAAACAGTCGTGGATCGAGTCACCAAATAACAATAATTATTATTTTCTTATCACAAAAGCGTCGTCGGGCTCGTAAGGGCTTTGGTGTGCCTTGCCCAGAAAAATGGTGAGATCTCAAACCATCTGTGCAAGCAGAGCCGGCTGTTTGGAATGGATATTTAGGCTCTATAGCCCCGTGTGCACTGTGTGTTGGTTACTTAATCGTGTGCTTATTGTTTGCGATTGAAGATAAACGACTGCTCCTACGTTTTCTGATTCCACTTGTGATTGGGTGCAAAACTGAACTGTTATCGCTAAGCATGTTTTCTCATCCCGCCAAGAAAAAAAATGACCGCAAGCTGAAATTTTAAAAACTTTGTTACTCCTCAAAGCCCCGAAGGATTCGAGCTTTGTCTTGTGTAAAGTCACCGGTCGGGTCAAGCAGAATCAGAATGGGAAGCAAATTACAATCCTGCGGGCATAAAAATCAGGAGTATTTGGGTACGAGTGGAGGTTTGTTAAAATTCCTGCCGAGTAACTGCAGCAGCCGTTTTCAAGGCATCTCAGCGAGCACTCTGGCTGTGGCTGGAAAGGGTGTCGTCAAACCACATAACAGTAATAATCCTTGCATTTTGATATAGTGCTTTTCACGTCTTCTGGACCTGTCAAAGAATACACTGGAGAGTGAATTGACTGTATATTTGTGGGCGAAAATCGGCAGCCAATTGCGCACAGCAGCGTCCCCCACACACAGCCGGGGATTGAAATGACCCATTTTATTGTTGTTATTTTTGAGGGATTATTATCAGGCGTGTGGAGCGAGGAAACTTGCCCAAGGTTTGGCCCTGACCTGCCTGGATTCGAAACGCAGGTCTCGCGCTTGTAAGACACCAACCACTGAGCTTCGGGAGCTCCACGTGTATGATTGGGGAACAGAGGATTTAACATTGCAATGCCATGGAACCCTATGGTTTACTTATCTCTGACTCAAAGACAGTGTGCAGACCCATGCTTTCCCCCCTCCCCCACACCCCACTTCACTCTGCGTGTATGCAATTGGCTGTTTTGCTCACCAACTTCACTTCCTGTGTTGCCCAGCACACCAGCAGTAACGTCGATAGCAACCTGATGACCAGGGAAGCGATCCTTTCACCAGTGCGCGAGCCGGCTGATTGTGCGCGTGCGCAGTGAATTATTCTCCTTCGTAAAAAAAAGAATTGGGTCACTCAGTCCAAGCCTGTGCGTGTTGGACGCCGCTGTGCGTAATTGGCCCCCGCCCACCAAACACACACTTCGCCGTGTATTCCGTGAAGCTCTTTGAGACGCTTCGAAGGCTCTGTATCGAATGCAAGGATTATAATTATTACAGTTATTGTGGTCTTGCTCTAAAAGCAGGTTTTATCGACCTCCCCGACCTCCCCTTCTAATGAAGCCCCCACTGTATTTTATGATGCTGTCAGATAACTCGAAGGATAGCAATTATTTTTCGAATCTATAGGATTTTTTTTTGTGTGCCAACGTGGCTTGCTCTGTGAGTTAAGCACTACTTACTCTCTCAGTTGCCAGGAGACTAGGGAACATTTGCAGAAAGAAAGAATCATTAATTTCCAAATGTATAAACCCACTCTGATTTGATTGCCTGCCAAAGCAAACATTTATCCACCGCAGTGGGTTGGGAAGTGAAGTCAGATCAGAAAGCTCAGAGAATTATTTACCAGAGCAGTCATTTTGTTTTTTAACCAAGGAAGGGGGATACATTTCTGCATTTGAGAGACATTAAGTAGTTTGCATATAAATCGTGACGTAATCTCATTTTTTTTTTCCAAAAAGCTGCTAAGCAGTTAAGAAAAGTTGTATAACTGTTCTTTGGAACCATGGCAGGGTGGGGGGGATATATAACAAAAACAGATTTAACATTTGTATAATGCCTTTCACATCGGCAGGATGTCCCAAGGCGCTGGTTGGAGCACGTATATACATGTGTGTGTGTATATATATATATATATATATATAAAAAGCACAGAGGGAGGCCATTTGGCCCATCGTGCCTGGACTGGCTTTCCCGAAAGAGTTTTGATAAGATCCTCCTGTCTTCTCCGCACAGGTCCTCACTTTTAAAGCCCTCCACAACCTTGTCCCACTTGACATCCGTGACCTACTATCCCCTAACCATCCTGCCCATTCCCTGGCCTGCTCCACACCCCCCACCGCCCCACCCGCCCCACCATTCAGCCACTCTGCCCCCAACCTCTGGAACTCCATCCCGCGGTGCCTCCCACTCGCCCCCTCCCTGGCCTCCTTCAAGCCTCGCCTCAAGACTCTCCTCTTCGACGGACCCATCGGCAACTCCTTATCCCCCGCACCCCTTTCTCTCCCCTCCCCCCACACCTGTCCTCAGCTCGGGGCTGAAGCAGTGATTGTCCAGCGCCTTGGGATGTCCTCCTGACGTGAAAATCGCTATACAAGTGTCATTTTGTTGTTGTTGTTGTTCCTGGCCGGCGAACTAAATCGTGGGAAACACATGCGCAGGAGAGTTTCATTTCCCGCGGTCCAAAGCGATTTTGATGCTTGGCGGCAGCTCCGCAGGCGGGTCAAAACGCATTGACTCACATCAGCCGTTGTCCAGTCACTACATGCCCACTTACTGACTGCATTGGGAAACTACCACTTGTGCACTGACAGGCTGCATGTGCTCTGATTGAATTACACCTGTCCAGTGGAGATTATTGATCAAAACTTACACTTATGTAGCGCCTTTCACGTCGAGAGGACGTCCCAAGGCGCTGTACAGTCAGGCAGGGACAAGAGCAGGGAGGGAGGGGTCGGTGCAGGACGAAGGAGAGTAGGAGAATTGACTGTATATTTGTGGGCGAAACGTTACGACTGATGTGAGTTTTACTGGACCTTTAAGTTCACGTTCTCAAAACTAAACGAAACTTACTGACTCACTGACCAGTGGAAATAAAACTTCTTCCCATCGCGAATAGTGGTTCTCGCACTGAATTGAACGTGGATTGGTCCTGGAATATTGCCGCGATTATCAGCCACCGGTCAGAGGTTGGGTTTTGCTCGCGTCCAGTGCCGCAGCTTTGAGCCATAAATATCCAAAGTAAATCAAGAGGAAGCGATGAACTTGTCGTTTATTTCCAAACACGCAGCCTCCAGTCTAGTTGGTGAAATTGAACATCAGGCAATTGTAGCTAAATTGCAATATTTATGTTTGTATGATTGTATCGATGCTGACCCAATGCAGACTGGTGAAGTGACAGGATACAGACAAATCTAACCATCTCGAAATGACTATTATTGCTTGCCTCCACAAGGGAAATTTGTTTCTTTGTCGGGCTAACCTCTGCATTGAAATTGCTTTACTTTTTTGCGGGGAGGTGGGGGGAAAGAATTCATTAAATCTATGTGTCCTGACGTTGTGATATGCTTATCACACACCTCAGATGTAGAACCGCAGGGCTGAGAGGTGATTTACTTTTAAGAGCTAGAGATACCTACCCTCTTCTGTCGATTTTGCCGTAAACAGAACATTTAAACAACAACAACAACAAAATTACATTTGCCTTTCACGTCAGGAGGCCGTCCCAAGGCGCTGGACATTCACTGCTTCAGACCCGAGCTGAGGACGGGGGGAGGGAACGGGGGGGTGGGGGGGATGAGGAGTTGCTGATGGGTCCATCGAAGAGGAGAGTCTTGAGGTTAGACTTAAAGGAGGCCAGGGAGGGGGCGAGGCGGAGGGACTGCGGGATGGAATGGGGAGGTAGAGTGGGTGAAGGCTCGCCCGCCAATGGTGGGGACGGACGGGGACGGGGGACGTGCAGCAGGCCAGAGCATTCAATCTGCATCAAGCAGCACACGCAATCTCACTGAGTGAACATCGGATTTCTCCCACTTTAATCCAGGAAAGCGGCTTCAGTGGAATACTAATGTGTTTTGTTTTCTTGCTGAATTTGAAATGTATTTTACACGGATGGATTGCGCTGCGTGTACATTGCCGCCATGGGTATTTCTCCTGCCTCTTCCGAGCAAGTCTCCGAACCACAGCGACACTTCACCACCGCACAGCGTGGCTCTCATTCCTTAGCGGGCAATCAACTGATTGGCGGCTGTTTTATGGGGTGGGATTTAAAAGCATTTTGTGAGGATGATTGCAAGACTGAGGGATTTGTTAAGGGAGCGAGGTAAAAACGGAGAGAGAGGTACTGAACAGCGTGCCTCAGGTGTTTGTATTGGGACTCGCTCCTGTGACCTGGAGTCACAGACTCAGGATAAGACAGTGACACTTGCAGATGTTGACACAGGAAACGTGGAATCAAAGCAGACAGCGAAGATCCTAAATATTATTATTAATAATAATCCTCACATTCGATGCAGCGCCTAATCACACCCTCGAGACGCCTCAAAAGCCCTTCACCGGACATACCGTACAGTGAATCGACTGTGTATTTTGTGGGCGAAACGCGGCAGCCAATTGTACACAGCAACGTCCCCACGAACAGTCGTGGATTCATGGATTGAGCAACCAAATGATTCTTTTTTTTTTTTAAAAAAAACGCTGTCCCTTGTAAATCAGAATGTACTTTCTGCTTTGTTTCCAACACACACACGACGTGCTGGCAACCACTAATCTGGGCAGCCTTCAACTGGTTGATGTATAAATCAGTGTTGCCTCCTTTGTTTTTGTATCGCGCTGTGTGTCTCCACTATTCCAACATGTTTTTTTTATTGCTGTAGTGATTGAACTTCTGATCTCAATGATTTCTTTTTAACAAGAAACCTAAATCCCTCTCCTGATTTGCATGCTGGCAAGGCTGTCGGAACTGCCGTCCTCTCCTCCCTTGCAGTGGGTTTGCTTGGGTTTGCGGCGTTTAGTTTACATCTCTACATTGAACTGCATTCGTTGTTTCCTGCCTGCAGTTTCCCTGAAGATCGGTGTCAATCTGTTATTCATTATATGCTGCGTCGCAAATCTTAATGTGGTGCTTGCAAAATGTAGGGCCGATGCCTTTCGATACTCTGATACTCTGTGGCGTTATTCTGTGCCCCCATTCACGCCACTTTGTGGTGCAAACAGTTTTGATTTATGCCGTAATTAAAATTCCTGAATGTCGATGGAGAAATTGAACTAAAGGCAAACTAAATAAGATAATTAATCTGCGTTTGTTGTTGACCTTTTTAATATATATATATTATATACACACACACATATATAAAAAAATATGTTATTTGAAGAAAAATATCCCGCATACACGATAGGCACGTACACATACATGGACACACAAAATATTTCGGAGGTATCTTTTTTGGAAAGAGTCACATATCTCAGACTGTGACCCAATTTACTGATTGCAGTTTCAAGCAGTTCATAGGAATAAATCACAGGCCAATCTTAATAAGTATCTGTTATCTGTAATGAGAACCAGTAATGTTTTTTTTTGATTTCCTAAAAAAACAAATGGGTATTTGAAGTTTTTGTTTCCCCTAACACCTGTTGATTTTAATTACCAGTTTTGCTATTTATATTTCTCCCATCACCAACATCAAGGCAGTTGTAGCTGACTATGTGAATTTAACCTTTTTTAAACTACAGTATATAATAATAATCCTTACATTTGATAGCGTGCCACATCACGCCTTCCAGACGTCTCAAAGCCCTTCACAGAATATACTGTAAAGTGACTTGACTGCATATTGTGTGGGTGAAACGCAGCAGATAATTGCGCACAGCAGCGTCCCCACAAACAGCCGTGGATTGAGTGACCAAATTATTATTATTCCTTTTTTTGGAGGGGATTATTATCCCCAGGGATAGCAAACCTCCAATTGACTAACGAGCAGTTCTTGCTTACCGCTGGGTGAACAGAGGTGTGTGGAGTAAGGAAACTTGTCCAATGTTTCGCTCTGGCCCGGGAATCAAAGCCGGGGCCTCTCACATGGGAGGAAAGTGCTCTAAGCACTAAACTGTAGGATTCCCAAAGCTAGGAACTAAATGTGGTTCCAATTTTCCTGCAAAAAATATTCTAAAGCTCTATCATTCATTTGCCCACAAAATACACAGTCACACACTGTTACAATATCACCGTGTCCTGGCCAACAATCCCACAGATAAATTAGTCCTTCACATTGTGGCTGTTTGTGGCACTTTGGCTGAATGTACTTTGGCTGCTGTGTTTGCCAACAAATACCCAGTCGTTGCAAGTTAGTGCAAATTTATTTTATAAATAATCCTAGGGTTTTTTTTCGAAGCAAAACCTGAGGCGACTTGACAGCAGATGCCGTACGGGTGAATAATAATAATAATAATAATAATCCTTGCATTTGATTTAGCGCCTTATCACGTTGTTAGTGGCTGTGTTGTTGTTGGTGAGGGTGTATTGAGATATGGATCGGGCCAGAGATACACTCGCGAGAGGCGTTGCACATCGGTAATTATGGCAGATCTTTTTATTGACGTCAAGTTGCCTCGCAAATCAACACCCGAGTCTCGTGTTTTTAACGCAAGAAAACATCTAGCTCAGGTAGGAACCGTGATAATGGCGGACATAAAAAGCAAATCTGCCATTACATTACAGTGACGTAGCTAATCGGGTTCACCTTAAAAGATCGGTGCCCCGATGTACATAAAGGTTCTTTATTCAGAGAATAACTGCCCGTCACCACGGAGTGATCTCTGCCGTGCATTGCGCTTGTTAACTGTGAGTACTGTTTACTGTTGGACTGTGTATAGGAGGTCTGGCCTTTTCAAGAACAATGGTATAAAAGTTGCATAAGAAATCTCCTCCACGATTTAGTGAGGGAGGGAATTCCAGAGCCTTACGGCGTAGTGGCTGAAGGCACGGCCGCCGAGGGTGGAGCGGAGGATTCGGGGGGACGTGGAGGAGGCCAGACCCGGTGGAGCAAAGGCAGCGGGTGCTGGTTTGGGAAGAGAGGAGATCAGAGGGGGTGCAGAGGAGTGGGGGGATTTGAAAACAAGGGTGAGGATCTTGAAGTCGATCCTCTCGGGAATAGTGAGCCAGTGAAGTCTGGCAAGGACTGGGGTAATGGGTGGCGTAACGGGCGGCAGAGTTTTGGATGAGTTGGATTTGATGGATTAGGGTGGAGGGGAGACCGGCGAGGAAGGCGTTGTGAGTGAGTGAGTGCGTGCGTGCGTGTGTGAGTAACCAATTTTTTAGGGGGAATGTTAATTTGCCCTCAAAATAGACCCAGTCACACCACTTTATGGTGTATACTGTGAAGCACTTCAAGATGACTTAATGCTGTGATAATGCTCCATTTAAAAAAGAAGCAAGGATTATGATAATAATTCTTGCATTTGATATAGTGCTTTTCACGTCTTTTAGACGTCTCAAAGCGCTTCACGGAATACACCGTAAAGTCATTTGACTGTGTATTTGTGGGTGAAATATTCTTAATAAGAAAAAAAAGCACAATAGAGTAATATTCCTTGAATTAGATGTTTTAAATAGTCACTTAGTTTAAATAGTCAATTAAATGTTTTAAATAGACAACCCGTCTCTTCGCTCTTGTTTCGTATTTTATTCACGCAAGCTAACATTACCTTGTAAAATTAAGACAATGTGAGTTGATTGATTTTCTTCCCCCCCCTCCCCCCCACTCCACCATTGTGCAATCTTGGATTAACATTTACAAACGCCTGCAGCATCGGTGTAACAGATATTAATCATTTGTTTCGTCACAATGAAAACGAGAAGTGCTAATTACTCAAGAAGTCAAAGCAATTGTGATTCCAGCGGCTCTTGTCACTGCTGTGTGTTTTCGAGCTCGAATAGTGTATTGATGCATTGTAATGCAAGTGTGAAAACAAAATGCCCTCAACGTAGCTTGCGACTTGCCAGTCAACAAATTATCAAACGCCAGGAAATCACAGGAACGGAGCTTCACTCCAATTGCCTCAGGGCCCCCTTATGTTGGAATAATTTTCTCATTGGTTTATTACAGCCTCCGCCAACAACGGTGGGGGGAGTTCTTTTTTTACGCAGGGGTAACTGCGTAAAGTTGCCGCCGTTTTGAAATGTAGACTTTTAAAGCGAAGCGTCCTACTGTGCGGGCTCGTTCCTGCGATCACCTCACACGCATTTCACGCCTGTGTTCGCACGCACTCACACTCGTGCTCACGTGCAATTAGCCCCCTGCTCACTCATGCTTATTGCTCACAGGCACTCAGTCACACACCTGTGAACACACACACACACACACACACATGTGAGCGCACACACGCAAACATGCACACACGCACAGATTCTGATTAGGCAAATTTGTGTTCTATTGAAAAGCCAAAGACTGGAATTTCAGCTTAACTTTTATAGAATCGTTGACAACCATTCGGGCCAACAACAACAACAACTTGCACTCACACAGCATCTCAGAGCGCTTCACACACACCGACAGACCCTCTGCCTGTCCAACATCAAGTCCTGGACGAGAGCTCAGTTTCCACAGTTGAGTGCCAACAAGGCCGAGGCCCTCCTGATTGGCCCGAGCCAGCGCCCTCTGAACCTCACAAACAGCTGTCTTTCACTCCTCCGCTCTTTCTCCATATCCTCAATCTCCTTTCCAAGTGCCAATCCAATTCCACTCTGAAGGCTGTTATTGAATATGTTATGGGATCATCGACTCCTGTGTTAAGACTCCTCGGCAGACGTGATCAGCTGGACTCTCGCCGTGTGTGTTTGAGGAGCTGAGGTGTTCGCTCCCTGTTGTTGTGTTTACGAGTTAATCGCGGACCGTTAACATTCAAAGGGTGTTGTTCACGAGGGAAAGGGATCGCGTGGAGCCAACCTGACAACTTGATGCAATGCTTCTGGACAAAATGGCCAACGTAATGATTTGGGCTCCACATTCAGATGGTTGTAATGTCTAAAGTAACTAACTCACTACTTGGCACTTCCAACCCTGATATATATATATGTGTGTGTGTGTGTATATATATATATATATATATATATTTGCCTTTTTGTTTTGCCTAGATGTGAATCGGACAACCGTTACCTTGGAAACCCACTGCGAGGGACTTGCTATTGTAAGTACTTCCGTTTCTCGATGCAATTTTCGGAAAGGGCGGGTGTCGAAAGATAAGACTTTGAACTCATTATTCTGGGCTGTTGTCTCCAGGTCAGTGCCGTGGGGTGGGTGGGTGGGGGTGCACTGTGCTATCAGAGATGCTGACCTCTGTGGGAGAGGTTAGCCCGAGCTCTCACCTGCCTGTCCAGGTGGGCGTTTAAGTGACGAGGTGACGTTTAATTCGTGCAAAACTTTGGTTAGACCACATTTGGAGCGTCTGGAGTAAGAACGATGTAGCGTAGATGGAAAGAGTAGCTTTGCGTGGAATCCTAGCCCTGGCTCGGTCCCGGGAACCACTACTGTGAAGCGCTCTGAGACGCCGTCCGGCGTGGAGGGCGCTATATAAGTCAAAGTTGATGTTGTTGTCCTCTAGCTCAGTGGTTAGAGGACTCGCCTCGCAAGCAGGAGGACCTGGGTTCAACTCCCAGCAGAACAAAGCCTTGGGCTCATTTCCTTGCTCCACACCCAGCACTAGGTGGGAATCCGGTTGTTAGTCGATTGGCGGATCGCTTTTCTGGGGGAAATAATTCTTTAAAATAAATAATGAAATCGGGCACCTCGATCCACGCCTGTTTGTGGGGGACGCTGCTGTGCGCAATTGGCTGCCGCGGTTTCGCCCACAAAATATACAGTCAATTCACTTTACATTATATTCTGTGAAGCGCTTGAGAAGTCTCGAAGATGTGGTTTGGCACTACATCAAATGCAAGGATTATTGTTGAAGAGTACAGCATAGATTTACAAGTACGATACCAGGATTGTCAGGTTACTGCCATCAGGATAACTGGATAGGTTGTCTTTTTTTACCTAGAGATGAGATGTTTAACTGGGGGTCCTAATGGAAGCATTTAAAATTATAAAAGGCTGTTAAATAGGCTGTTTTCACTAGCTGGGATATCAGTGACCAGGGGACATAAATACAAGATGGAGTCGTGTAGCTCAGTAGTTAGAGCACTCGCCTTACAAGCGTGAGACCTGTGTTTTGAATCCAGGCAGGTCAGGGCGAAACCTTGGACAAGTTTCCTTACCCCACACACACGCCTAATAATAATCCCTCCAAAAAAAAACTACAATAAAGTTTGTGGGACACTGCCGTGCACAATTGGCTGCACACGTTTCGCCTACGCAAACACACACTTTACAGTATATTCTGTGAAGCACTTTGAGTCGTCGAGAAGATGTGAAAAGTGCTGTATCAAATTCAAGGATTATTATATATTCTAAGATGGTGGCGGGAGAATCAAACAAGAATTTAGGAGGAAGCAGTTCATGCAGGGTGGTGTGAGGGTGAGACTAACCTGAAATGGTGGTTAATCGAATGGTGTGGATGCAACCAGTGGAAGCTAGACCTTCATATGTGGGAGAAGGAGATATGGGAGGGAATAAGAAATGGATGAGCTGCTCCAATAACCTACTAAATATACAGGCTCGTGTCACTAAAATGTTCCACTGTCAGTGGTCTTGCCTTCAGCCACTGTCCGTCCATCCGTCCCTCCCTCCCTCCCTCCCTCCCCTCCCCTCCCTCCCTCCATATAAATGCGAGTTGTTGTGGTCAACATCTCATGAAGCTCTTTGATCTCAAAGGCAAGGCTGATGATTATTCAAAACACAAATGCTGTGGAAACGCACCACCTCAGCTGTCAGCGTTTGCTCTGCTGCACTAACACACAAACGTGGATTAACATTCATTCTCAGCCTGCAGCAATGAAAGGAAATGTGTACTACATATTCTCCTTCCACAGCAGTGACTGATTTGCACTCTGCCTGTACATGACCTGTATCAGTTTGTCGATCACTTGCTCGGTTAAATGAAATGGTACTTAGCTTTTTTTTCTTTCTCTCTCTCTCTCCCCCCCTCTCTACTTCGCATGCGATTCATTATAAAGTGCGCCGATGTGTGCAGGCACATTTTAATATAGAATTAAAAAAGCAACAGTAGTGCTTCTGTTGCCGGAGCGAGATGCAAGTTGCGTTTGCAAGCCGGAAAGGCGAGTTCGTGCGCGCACAAAGCCACGCGAATTCAGGTCACGAAAACGCAAAATACTGCAGATGCGGGAAATCCGAAACTAAAACAGAAATGGCTGGGAACACTCGCTCAGACACAGGTCAGGCAAAAGTGAGTCAACGTTTTGGGTCCACGACCCTTCGTCAGAACAGGCACTGGCAGCGTCAACCTCCTTGGTGGCACTCTCCACCTCACCAAGCCAGTCAGGAACCTAGATGTCTTGTTTGATCCTCAACTGTCTTTCCTCCCCCGTATCCAAACCATGAACCGCTCTGCCTTCCCTCAACTTTGCAACGTTACCCGACTCCGCCACTACCTCAGCCCTCGGCTGCTGAAACTCTAATTCAGGCCTTCATCGTGTCCGGGCTTGATTACGATCTTGGTCCTTACATTTAAAGCCCTCCGTGGCCTCGCCGCATCCTAGCCCTGCGACCTCCTAACCCCCTACCAACCTGCCCGCCCACTCCGCGCAGCAGGCTCTGGCCTACTCCATGTCCCCCTCCTCACCATCGGTGGGCGAGCCTTCAGCCGTTCTGCCCCACAAACCTCTTGAATTCCATCCCGCAGTCCCTCCGCCTCGCTCCCTCCCTGGCCTCCTTCAAGTCCCCGACCACAGCTCGGGTCTGAAACAGTGACTGTCCGGCGCCTTGGGACGTCCCCCTGACGTGAAAGATGCTGTACAAGTGTCAGTTTGTTGTTGATGTTCTTCTTATTATTAATTTCTTCTTGCGGTGAGGATCACTACACTGTTCTGCTTTTTAAAAAAAAATGATTTGCCCTGACGTTGGAACATGTGAAAACTGCTTTCAGATGCGAGAGAGAGAGAGAGAGAGAGAGAATTATTAACAGGAGAAAGAGTAAGAGTGAATGGATTATACCACACATTTTCCAGCCTCAGGTTACATTTATTGTTCCACTTGTCTGGCCCGTGTGACACCACTTACACATTTTAACTTGTTTTATGTTCTCTCGCACCTGTGGGTATCGGTGAAATGAGCTGCTCTTTAATAAATTACAATCCGCCTTTCAGAGCCGGCCTCCTCTCCACTCCGCCGGCAACCGGAAACGCCAAGCGAATAGCACGATCGCACGGTCTTTATATAGAAAGCGTGATCAGACGTGACACAGGTCACAGTTAAACGTGGATCCGGAGACGGGCATTGCGGACTTTAGGAGGAAGATATAGCAATAAAAGGGACCGCAGGCAGTGATCTAACGTTCCAAAGTGGCACTTTGACAGCACCATTCTGGTTAATAATAATAATCCTTGCATTTGATACAGCGGCTTTTCACATCTTATCGACGTCTCTCAAAGCGCTTCACAGAATATACTGTAAAATGAATTGACTGTATATCTGTGGGCGAAACGTGGCAGCCAATTGTGCACAGCAGCGTCCCCACAAACGGTCGTGGATTGAAATGACCAATTTTTTATTATTGTGGTTTTTTTTGGGGAGGGATTATTATTAGGCGCGTGTGTGTGTGTGGAGTAAAGAAACTTGCCCAAGGTTTCGCCCTGACCTGCCTGGATTCGAACACAGGTCTCCCCAGCTTGCAAGACAAGTGCTCTAACCACTGAGCTACAGGAGCTACACTTAATCCGGTTTTTTAAAAATCTATTAGATATATATATATATATACACACACATAAATAAAATAATAAATAAATTATATTTGGGTTTGCAAGCTTTTCGTTGGCCTCTTGCCTAAGTTGCCGTGAGCCGAAGAGCTGGGTTGTCAGCCTTGTGTCCATTCTGATCGATTTCGTTGAAAATCGGGAAGGATCTGGACAGTGCTGCCCATTCCTCGGATGTTCCTCGACCTCGGCGCGGCTTGTTTAAGACTCTGGGTTTCTCGGAGCAAATAAAAATGGTTCTTGGTTTGATGGAGTCCGCTGGGTTTGGCGCAGAGTCGGTCTTTCTAAGTCTGCCTTTGCTGCATTTGTGATTTAGAATTGTCCCACCAACCCAGTGGAATTTATAGCCAGCAACCTGCGTTTTGCATTCATTTTATTTATACGCAACGCTGGGAATTGATTGCGCGGAAACGTAATGGAATCGTCAGAAGCAGGATATGACATCTGAATGGCTCCTTTGTTCAATGCTAATTGCTTATCTTTGGTTTGAAAAAAAGTTGCACAGGAAATGCGTACGTTTGCAGTCTTCCATCCACGTTCCCAGCAAATTGCTAATTTATTGGTAATGTACAGTTAAACTGGCAACCTATTAGGGTGCTAATGATGTCCAAATGCAATTTCAGGCTGGTTGATAAAGAGCCCTGAAGTGATATGATAGAGAAGTGGAATAAAAGATAATCTTGTTTGGATAGTTCTTAATCTGGAAATTTAATTCCTCGCCTGTCAAAGCACTCGAGGCACTAAAGCACAATCATCGTACTGTACATAAACTTGTAAATTGCCGCAAAGAAAGGATGAAAAGGTGATGTGTACTCTGTTTGCAAATGATGTTAGTTTAATTTGCAAATCTTTGTCTGTTTTTTTTGTAATTAACGTGCAATACTTTAGGCGCTCACAGCTTCATCTGCGGATTATAATAATAATAATAGTCCTTGCATTTGATGTAGCATCGAATCACTTCTTTGCGACGTCTCAAAGCGCTTTGCAGAATATACTGCAAAGTGAAGTGACTGCGTGTGTTTTGTGGGCGAAAAGTGGCAGCCAATCGCGTGCAGCTGTGGCCCATAAGTAGTCGTGGAATGAGTGACCCCCAATTTTTTTTTTAACGGAATTATTACCCCCCAGAAAAATGATTCACCCCAATTGACGAACAAGTGGATTTCTAGTTACTGCTAGGTGAACAGAGGCGTGTGGAGTAAGGAAACTTGCCCAACAGTTTGCCCTGCCCAGAAAACAAAATCAGGTCCTTTCATCAGGCGAGGCTCTAACCATTGAGCTGCAGGACTATAGCATTGGTGTAGGTGATCCTCTTCTCTCCTTTCCTATTACCTCCACTGCCCTTCAATCCCTCGACCGACAACAACAAATTACATTTGTACAGCGCCTTTTACGTCGGGAGGACGACGTCCCAAAGCGCTGGACAGTCAAGGATTCGCACCCGAGCTGGTGGTTGGGATCGGCGGGTGGGTGGGTGGGTGGGTGGGTGGGTGGGTGGTGGGGGCAAAGCAGACGGACTGGGTGGAATTTCCAGAGAGTGGGGGAAGAGAGGTCAAAGCTGGGGCGAGTAAGGAGCTGGCTGAGCGGAGACAGCAGACAAAACATTTCAAGCTTTTAGGATTTTTATCACCTTGTTCACATTTGATGTTCCAATTTGCGTGGATTAACTGAGCCTCCTGCAAACCGTATCCAAACAGGGTCCAGCTGAGGTGCTTGAAACGTACTTCAATAACTTTGCTAATGTGCACACTTAGCCATTTAGGTTTGGTGGCACGTTGCATTTTCGGAGATTAATATCAGGATGTGCTTGCATTGATCGCAGCTTGGATTAGTGGCTAATGAAGCGAGAGCGGAATGGGATTCACGTGCCTGCAGCCGGCGATTTGATCGCGGTGACGACGGGTGATTTTTCAAGGCGGAATCCATCTGTCCTTGGAACACGGGAGTATTGAGTCTCGTGAATCAATGGTGCTCTTATCAATCTCCCCTGTGTACAGTTCAATTTGCACGATTGAGGTTTAACTGATTGTACCTTGATGGGCTTTATTATGTTGGATGTAATAGTAATGATAATAATAGTAAGAATAATAATAAAATAAATCCTTACGTTTGATATGGGGCTTTTCAAGTCTTCTGGACGTCTCAAAGCGCTTCACAGAATATACTGTAAAGAGAATTGACTGTATATTTGTGGGCGAAACTCGGCAGCCAATTGCGCACAGCAGCAAACAGCAAACAA